>CAWUFW010008171.1:600000-920661 GCA_963921515.1 Calotriton arnoldi
GATACAGGGGTGCTGAAGGGGTTCCCCTGAAACAGCCTTTTTAAGTCAAAGTCTCCCAGATAGCAGAGCAGTCTGGTTGCAAAAGACTTGTTGGGGGCATGTCAATAGTTGTCCAGGAAAGCCAATTCACCCATTGCTTTCCTTTGACTTTCTGTTTTGTCATTCTTGTTTTCTATTCAATTATTTGTTTTAGCTTGTACATCTTGTCTTTGTCCCTCATGTGGAGCATAGCCTGTTTGCCATCCCTCTGACTGGCTCCTTTTCTCCTTCCACAAGTGTCTGCTTTTCTTTTTCTAAAAGCACTCTATTAGAGTGCATTCATTGCCCCTGTTCTCTGTGTTTTCACATTTCTCTCAAAACATTTCTTTTCATAACATTATAAAAATGTAATTTTCTACAACTTTGTCCATTGAAGCACTCTTAGGTACACTTTCACTTTTATACAGCTTCGCCTTTCACGCCGCTCTCTCATGTGCTTTAACTCCACGTTGGTCTCCCACTTGTTCGTTCACTTCCACCCCCTCCAGAACAGCCTACTTGTGCTTGCTTCCCCACACAAACTAACTCTGTGTTGCTTCCCACACCCTCATCTTCTGTGTTGCTTTCCCTCCACACACCCCTGTTTTGCTTCTACCCACCCTTCCTGTTGCTTCCTGCGGCCCTCATGTTGCTTCCCCACCCCCTTGATTCTGCCATCTGAGGTGCTTCCCACCACCTGTGTTCTTCACCCACCTGCCTGTCTTACTTTTTTTGTTTGTTTACCGATCCAACTCGGATCTGTAAACAAACTAGTGTCATTTTGTAGGCATGCACATGCTTGGTGTCCACACCTACAAATTAACACAGCTGTCCGAGTTTATTTATTTATTTTTTGCCCCTTATTAGCCATACTGCACAGCATGAGGAATTCTGTACAGTATAACAAAAGCCATTGACAAAGCCAATAGGTTCCAAACGCGAGACCTTTTGGCTTTGCTAATGCTTGTTAAACTTGCATACAGGGATGCTTATGTGGCAAGAATTCATTTCACTGCACAAATAATGTAAAGGCTGAGTGACTATCATTAAGTCAGCAGATGCAGTAGCACCAAAGGCCCACCAATGCGAGGAGGGGCCCAGTCCACCCCAATTATAGCTGATTTTAAGGCCCTGCACCTTTATCACTCAACTGTATGGAGTTAGCCTCTTCTGCTAAGATTTGACTGTTTAATGGCCATTAAAGCAGAACTCTGTGGGGCACCAACTTGTAACAAGAATATTCTAGACATATTTAATGAATAATTACACAGTGCTGCAAGTCACCTTGCTGCGCTGCATGATAGGAAAGGGCAGGAATGTACAGTACTTAACAATATATGGCGCATTTCTGTCCTTTCCTTGTGCTGGCGCGCTTTTGGTTGCCTAGCGCTAACACAGGCCTGGTGCAAGGATGCTTGAATTGTAAGGACGATAGTTTTTGTGCAGGAAGGGGCACCTTCCTGCACAAAAACAATCCCCTGAGGCATTTTCCTCTTTCCACGTGTGCTGCAAAATGCAGCAAACATAGAAAGAGGAAGTAACGAGGAGAAAAAAAAGATATTTCTCATTGATACACCTCCCCTGGGGAGGCGTAGCATTTCGACGCATTCCTAGTTTACTGGTGTTGGTAAATCTGGGAATGAGCCAAAATCCATGGGTGGATGTATGGGAACACCCACGCTATACCCATTGAACACCTCCCTGGGGCAGCATAACGCAATGATTTGCGCTGCATTGCATTACTCTAGATTTATCAAGCCACGCAGGACCATGCAAGGTGGCCTTGCATTGTTTAATAAACCAGACTTAAGAGTTGCGTCGCTCTTGCGCCCCGTTGCGTGGCGCAAGGGCAATGCAAGTCTTTGACAAATATGCCCCTCTGTGAATTAGGCCCTCAAGAGTGGACCGGTGACTTAATCTGTACACTATTCACCTGCAGACACACGCACAGCATCAGCCTATAGAGATAAAGCTAGCCTTCCTCAGCGGGGTGAAGCTAGATTTCTAGCAGTCAGTATAGACAACAGCAAAAACATCTTGTCTTTTGTGAAGTGAACAATGCATCATCTCATCAAGGTTGAAGTGCGCTATAATTACGCTACTCCCCGGCAGTCTTCAGCTTTGCCCTGTGCCACTGCGCGATGCCTATCAGAACGGCTGTGATGATCGTGAAATACAAATTTGATGAATGTCATCTCAGCATGGCATCTCAGCGTGTCTCCGGAAGCATCGAGAAGCACGCCATTGCTTAAATGTTATTTGCAATGGTTTTCCTCAGCTGCTAACAGGAAACAGCTGTTTTGAGATGTAGCAGCAGCGTAGATGTATTTCTTCGTTTCACCACCACCGAAGCGAAAACGAATTTAACAACAAGCACTGGCAACGCCAACAAGTCTCATCATTTGGACTTATTAGCGTTTTAAATGCTGTTTGCCAATGCTGTGAAGCATCGACCAGAGTAACAAACATTGGCAAAGCCAACAGGTCTTGGCAATTCAGGAACTATTGGCTTTGTCAATGTCAAGGTCTTTTAGCCATGTTGCATTGCAGCATGGTTGCTGTTCAGCAGGGCTGAAAGTCATGGGAAAAAGAGCTATGATGCGGCCTGCTCTGTCCATGTCATACCGCTTTTATGACTAGCAGGAGAAGCAGGATAAGCAACACAACACAGGGGGTGGGTCAAGCAACACAACACAGGAGGGAGTGGAGGGCGGGTGTCAGAAGAAGTTAAAAAAGAGCTATGACACAGCCAGCAGTGTCAGTCTCATAGCATTTTATTCTGCTATGGTGGTTGGGACAACGGAAATCAGGGGCAACATACGGAGTATGGGTGGGAGGGAAGAAGCCAAGATGACAACGGGAGGGAGGGAGCAGACGTATAGGGGAAAAGCCTAACATGAATGTGGGAGGGTTAGGGAGGGGAGGTAGAGAAGATGTGGACGGGTGACCAGGGATAAATGAAACAACATGGGTGGGGGCGGGTGGGAGGGGATGAAGCACGTGGATGGGGGCTGGTGAGAAAGAAAAGGAGTAATATAGACAGGGATATGGGAGATGGGCTGAAAACACAAACACTCATATAGAGTGCTTGAACCCCTCCAAAAAAGTACCTACAAAAACAGGAGCAGTGGAAGGACACAAGTACTTGGTCCATGTTCCAGGGAAGGACCCAACACAAGAAGAGGACATGAGCCATGCATGCCATGACGAACTGGAACAAACAAATGAGAGGAATGCTGAAGCTAACCATTGGTAAGCTATGGGTGGGCTGTAAGTCCACTGTGTGGAAACTAAATGTCTCGAAAAGACAGCTCAAGCCCTGTCTAGCTGAGGCCTAAAACAAGCATTGAAAAAGCCAATAAGTCTCCTCTATGAGATGTCTTGGCTTTGCCAATGTTTTTTAGCCATGCTGTGCAGCTTAGGTACTCACAAACATTTTCCCAGGGGGCGCAAAGTATGGTCTGTGGTGTGACCGAGGGCCGCACTGTTGCCAGCAGGGTGGCGGTTAGGTGATTTGGGGTTTGTAAGGTGGGTATAGGGGAAGCAAAGCATGTACATGAAGTGGCTGAATTGCACAATGCGAATCCAGAAAATCTGGGACCATTCCCAGCTTCCCCACTTGACCAAATTGTGTGCGGTCCTAGGCAATTGGTCTTTTTTTTACTCTGCCTCCTTTTCCTTCTGTTATGTTTGATTTAATAAACTATGATGCGGTCCATTTATAATAGCAACCCAGAGGGTGCACCTGACAATAAACTTGCCTCTTAGTTCACTATTGGCATTGTTGTCTGGGTTGGTGGAAGCATGAATGTTTCTAATTCATTTTTGAAAACTGTTATTTAAACAGAAACAAAACTCTCAATGCAGTGATATCATCGATGTACTGAGGTAAAAAGGTTCTGCATATTAATGAAATACATGTCTTTGAAATTATAAGAGACTTTATCATATTTTTACACGTTTGTTGTAAGACGTCTTTAAAAAATGATGGTGTTTCTAGAGTTAAGTGATGCAGGACGCCTTAGTTACTTTCATTGTGAATGTTAGTGCTGTGTCAATTGACCAGCAGACCAGTGCTGCTGTTCACAAGGGGCTGCATGGAAAAGTGAAGAGCGCTGCAAGCGGCCCCCGGGCCGTAATTTGAGTATCACAGCTTTACAGCTTAGTGGCATCAGTGCAGCATGGCTATAAAAATAGGGAGGTACAATGATACGGCCAGGCCACTGAGTCATTTTGTAAGTGTGCGCATATGTTTACCATGACAAAGAGGATGCTTTTCTTTTTCCTTTTTATTTACCGATGGATTGGTAAATGATACACAAGTAAAAAAGTATCACAAAAGTAATTTTAGTAAATGTAATGCTAAATTACTTTTAAAAAATGAAAATGGGTGAGTGGATCGTGAGAGGAGGTTGTGCGGGGTGATGGGCAGTGAAGCAACACAGCAGGCAGTGGAAGAAGCCAAATGGCAAGAGAGGAGGAGAAGCAACACGAGTGAGACAATATGGGGCAAAGGGAGAAATACAGGGCAAGAAGCATTATGAGCGAGAGAAAACAGGGAAAAGGAAGAAGCAAACAGGCAAAAGAGAGCAACACAAGTGTGGGTGGTGGAGAGAAGCACTTGGGCGAGAGAGAGCAACATGAAAGGGGGAGGGAAGCACACGACGTAGAAAGCTGGAAAATACATGCACTCTAGTGGAATGCCTAAAGAAAAAGAAAAAAGTAGTTCCCTTAAAGTGAGCAGTGAAAACACAGAAGGCAACCAGTCAAAGAGATGGTAAAGAGACTATGCTCAATGGGCGGGACAAGCACAAGATTGACAAGCTGGGACTTGAAAAGGCATTGAATAAGAAGCAGGCAAATGAGAGTGATAGTAAAGTCAGTTAACGATAACCATTGGGAAAGATGAAAGTCCCAGTACGTTCTTATTAAGACCACCATATGTCTTCGCAACCATACAGCTGTGCTGTCTGGTAAGCTCAGCCTAAAAAGTGAGATGAAGCGGCTGCTGGCCGAGTCATTTCTTAGGCATTCACCTATGTCATCATGCAAGCATGTGCATACACAACCATGCAAGGGCACACCTACGAAAAGACATGGGCACCACTTTTTCTCATTTACCGATGCAAGATGGATTAAATAAATGTAATTAGTGCAGAAGCGTCTGTTTTGGCCTGGCCCTCCCAAAAATGAAAATACATATTAAAAAAGGATGGTGGTGGGGTGGCAATGAAGAAGTAGGTGGGGGAGCAGGTGAGAAAGTACCAAATGGGAAAGGAGGGGATACAATAAAACAAGCGAGAGGGGGAGGAGGAGAAAGTTGCACATGAGGGAGAGAGCACACCAGGTGGGGCAGAAGCCAGCATGAGAGAGAGCAACAAGGAGCATGGAGTGGGAGAGTTTGATGGCAAACAGCACACAAGAGAGTGTGCAGCACACAAGGGGGAGAGCAACAGCAGGGTACGCAGAGGTGGATGTTTGGTTATGGGGTAGAAGCACATGAGGGAGAGAGTTGGAAAATACAAGTTCTTTCACCTGGTTTTTTAAATAATTTTATTTCTCCACCTACACAAACCCCCACCCACTCCTTCATTTTCTCTCCACCTTGCTGGTCCTTTTTAAAAAAAGATTTTGATGGGCAAGGCAGCGTTAAAAAATGCTCTTTCAAGTTACTCTCATTTAATTCTTTACTTTTTTAACGAACCACCTTGGATGGTGTTCATATACTTTTGTAGGCACATATGCATGCTCTGCCATGATGATGCATGCATGTGCATTTCCCTTTCACCCTGAATCAGCACAAGGGAGCAGTTCAGGAATTGTGTTTTTTAAACAAAAGGTATGGGCATCTATTCGAAGTGTTCCCTCCTGCTTTGATCTCTGTGTCATGAAAAGTCATGGAAGCATGGAAAATGAGTCGCTCGAGCCTGACTGGGAAGTTAAAAAAAAACAACCATAATTGGGGTTCAAATGAGCCTCAGTGCCCCTGCCTCGCTGCACTATTGTTAGCTGTACCCTTCGACTCAATGTTCTATCAGTTTTCTTGAAATGATCTTCCTTCAGAGAAGATTGAAGGGTAATTCTTTCTCTGCAGCCAGGGAGGCAGATTTTGAAAACCAGACAGAGGAACATTCCTTAAACACAGAAACAGGACTACAATATTGCACTAACTGAGGGCAACAGAGTGACTTCATTGACAGTGCCCCCAACATACCCAACATAAAAAACACTGACCATGGGGCACTAAGGGAAATTACATGCAACCTTTGCACACCGCATCAACTTTGTTAACTAAATTGCTTCTGCAAGGGGCTAATAATATTCCATTTCCATCAGGCTTTAGACATACGGGCCAAACTGAACTAACTTGTATTCAACCAATGAAATACCATTGTGAGCCTTTTTAGGGTATTATTCTCTAAGCAATTTATTATGGAGGCAGAGCATTCCCCAAATTTATAGTCCTGAGGAGGATGGTCAATATTTCATGAAAAATTAAATTCTTACATTTGGTCTTCTCTGACACAGGCATGCATCTTTAATGAGAACTATACCCAAAAATGTTTTTTTGAGGCACCGGCGGTGCAGTGTGATGCTCCATATTTATAAGGCCTCGTAAAGACACTCTGCATGGCTTTTCATGCCTTGTAAATACTACCCCTTTTCACGCAACACTTTTCGCAAAAGGGGCGTGCCACAGGCGTTGCTGTTGGTGCTCCCATGCAACACCCATGTATTCTGCTGTATTCCCAGATTTACAACATTTCGTAAACCTGGGAATGCGTCAGAATCCTTATCTTCCCCATGGGGGGAAGTTGAGGGGGGGATGCACAAACAGGAGAAATACTTAGAAAACACCTCAGATGATTGTTTTTTGTGCAGGAGGTGTCATCACCTACCTTAGCTCTTTGGGTTAAGTAGATTATAAGGCTTGTCGGAATTCAACATTTCGTCCTTTGGGACTTATTCCATGAGAGGGGCAATGGCATCAAATGCTTTTGGGTGAGGTTCTCGGATGGAGAACACATATTTAGATCAACTCATTTTTCAAATGATTCAACATTTCGTGCTTGCAAGCGTTTATCTCATGTTGCCTCAAGAGTCATGTCATTGACATGATTTTAACAAGCATAATATATGCTCCCAGACTTGCAATAAAATGTAGATTTTCTTATTAATGAAGGAAAGTCTGGAAATAATATCTCTCCATAAATATTCAATATTCCTTTCCATAATGTCTCCTCCAGCCAACAAATAACTATCTCCTGAACAAGACGTACTAGTGGCAACAAATTAGGTTCTTCACACTTTGATGCATTGTTCTGCCACATCTTCTTGATTTCAAAGACTCCCAGTCAGCAACTTCTCCTGTAAACAAGTTCGTAGAGCTAATTAACAACCATTTTGTTTTCCATTTTGTTTTCCTTTTAGCTATGTTTATCATTATCATTGTAGTTTCACTTCTTCATTGGACTTAGGGTTCCTCTAACAAGAAAAGAAGACTGATTGCTGGTAGCCAATATTAGGATTATCTTTGGATGGCATTTCATTCATTGACCACAAACTGCTTCCCACTGTCCTGTTTCTCTTGAGCCTGATGTGAAAAGCAGTTCTTAGGTCGAGCCTAGAGCCAGCGCGCATGCGCTGCTCTGCGTGGCTTATTGTAGAGGAGTACGTGAATAGAACCTCCGCCCACTCTCCGCCCATATTTGCGATTAGCTTGTGTCATTGTCTGACTTAAATGCTGGCTTCTGATTCGTCGATAGTCTTGTTAGTCCCTCCTTAGTACCGCCTCCTCTTCATTTGTCACCTCCATTGGCAACTGGCCCCTTTACATCGAGTCTTACACGGTACTGTTATTTAGGCTGTGAGCACTCTTTTTGTTAATGAGGTTCTCCTACTGCAGGCAGGACGTGCTTTGGTGCCTTCTCCCCCCGCCCTCCCTTCCTCCTGTTGTCCGTGCCTTCTTCCCCCACCCCACCCCACCCCCGCCCTCACGTTGTCAATGCCTTCCAAATCCCCCTCGCCCGCCCTCCCTCCCGTTGTCGTGATGCCAATCATTTTCCATGCAATAGGTCTCGCGTAAATGCGAGACCTATTGCATTGCAAATGCTTGTGTTTTCAAACTGCCGAGCATAGGAAGCCTGTGCTGAAATGCGTACATGACATGTGACAGTAGAACTGCAAACATTGAAGGCAGCACCAACAACTCTCACAAGCACTTTAATTCAGGTCTACTACCATAAAGTTCAAGTTGATAGAAGTGCGTAATACACATATTTATCCATGTTCCAGAGAACGTTTCCACCTAATTCATCGACTTATATGGGGAATTTGCATTCTCAAGTCAGGACATCTTGAGTTCATTTTCTGATGGTATGTTTCATGATGGCTTCCCATGCTCTTTAGTTACAGCAGTGCTGTACAGTAAACACAACAGCACATACATCACTAACGCTTGCTCTAATAATTCACAGGCCTCGATTTTCACTATTACTTAATAAAACATTGGCTCATTTGGGTTTTATTTTTTATATTCCATTAAAATTATATTTGAATATATTGCAGCTGGGGCACTGTCTTAATGTCAAATATTTAATGGAGTGGTGTTTCTAAAAGCTTCATACATAGGGTCAACAGGCATTGCCTTTTACACATATTGCATACATGAGTGTAACAAAATAAAGAATTAACTTTGTTACAAAAGATGAAGAATACATTATACAAAATGCAAATGAGTTATATTTTAAGGCTACATTTATTACCTGCCATACATTTAAAGGTAGGTGATCTATCAAACCGCTAGTTTACGACCAGCCAGGGAATGGGATACATTTTGCTCCCCTCAGAGTAGGCATTTGGCCCAGATTAAGACAAAACTCCCACTAATGTTAGAACTGAAGGTCGCTCAACATTCAATATTAAAGTAACGGAATACTCATAATGTGCTTGCTTGTCTGACTACATTTATTTTGACAAGAAATAGCTTTAGGTGGCTTCAAATAAAGAACAAGCATTTGCAATGCAATATTAGGTCACGCATTACTGAAGGTATGAGCTATTGGCGTTGCAAATAATAATGCAACGGCAATAGCTCAAACTTTAAGTAATGCGAGACCTATTGCATTTCCAATGCTTGTTTTTCCATTTGTTATCCTCGGCTGCCATCACAATTAAGCAAGAAAGATTTGCGTAATACTCACCTCTGCGTCTTTAATAAAATCCATACTTTCCTTCACTAATAGCTAGGGAAATTTACATTCTGAACTCAAACAAATGAAAATGTGTCTCCCTCTGAGTACAGTCAGTCCTCTCTGAAAACTATGATGTGCTAAATAAACAGCATAAAAACACAAGACTGTCTAAGAACCCTACTTAAAGAGATGCCTGGCTCATCTGTCTTAGCAATAGATTGGTGGTTAAACCATATAAATTTAGGATTTTAGTCAAATTACTAGAATTTATGTAATTGCTTATGTCATACTGAGATCCAGTTCCCGACAAATAACTGGCAGCAGGATGTATGGTCGAGTGTGTGAACGTTTTTGAGTACCCCATTTAGGGAAACGATGAACCAACGTGCTTTGTGCAGTGTCAGGTATAGCCTACAGATTAATTCAATTGTTGGAAAAGTATTTCACAGAATTAAGAAATTATAAATTGGATGCGTTTCTCAGTACTGCAACTACCCCGTCATGGAGCTACTAATATCACCTGCATCAGTGAGTCTAGAAAGGCTGCTGTGTTTTCCACATAATTATGGATTTACCACACTTGACATATAAGAGACCCTTTGCTGCATATTTTTCAGATTTCAATGAAATATATTCTAGCTGAAATGGACCAAAAGTTACTAAAAAAAAGCACCAACCCTGGGCCTCATATGTGAAGAATGCATTAGGTAAAAGAGGTTGCTATTTGCGCACTGTCTTTTACCGAATACATTCTTATTTTGAAAACTGACCTACGTACTAATAGATTGGTTCGCAAAATATAGAACCATAGGGGCATATTCACAAGGACTTATCGCTGCGTTATCACCACTTTAGCACAGCAAAAGTGGCGATAGAATTACCGCCCCATTCGCAAGCTGGTGCTAACTGCCTACATCGCCACATAACCCGCGATAGCTGCCGCAAAAAACATCGCCACGGTTGACCCCGCCAACTAACACTATTGAGATGCAGAATAGGCGTGTCCGTGCAAAAACACACGAAAAAACAACACAGCGCGATTCACAACGGACAGCCAGATCTGCGATGCGAGTCAAAAACAGGCGATAACCCGCGGTAGCAGCAGGGATTTAACACCTGCCTTTTGCTGGTGCTAAGCAGGACGACTACCTGCACCACAAAAGGGAGCCCAGCCCACAGCCATACCCGAAGAACAACAGATGCCATGGAGTCACTGCTCATGCAGCTCGGAGACCCTAGAGGCCTACAACACCAACCGCCACCCCCCTCAGGCCCCCCCACACCCCTGTGCCCTCCCCCGGCACACCCACCCCGGACAAAGATGTGCCACAGCAACTTCACGAAATCACGAGAAAAAAAAGAGCCTGATGTCGCACAAATACAACAACAAACATACATGTGTGGCCAGAATAAGGAGAAACTGTTATGTCCCGTATAGAGGCCCTAATGTAGACCCGTTCATACATGCCCTACAATAGACGTATTCGTATTTGCCCTAATACGGTCATATTCGTACTTGCCCTATTGTGGTCAATGCCGCATATGCCCTATTACGGTCATAACTAAACATGTCCTATTATAGTATGATTCCTTATATAGGCATGATCTTTCACCCACATTAGCCCCGCTAGTACACAACGAGCTCTGAGGGCTGAACGTTATCTATTCTGTGGTTTTGAATACAGCAGGGTTTTTCCAAAACACAGGCCCACACTGTACCCATTAATTATGCATGATTCTCTAGGAATACAGCACCTGCATAATATGTCTGTACAAAGTTCACCCCTGACGTCTTCCTCAAGACTGACCAGGCCCAATGCAAACCACACAAAGGGATGAGAGTCTCCAGGGTATAAATATACCACATCTTGCCCCGGTAAGATAGAGGGAACCGAGACTTCCATGCTGACACACTGACCAGAGACGCTGAGGCTCCTGCATGCAGTCGCTCCAGCTGACAGTGGTCTGACACAACCGGGACGGGGTGTCCAACTCGAGACCAGGACGGGGTCCCACACTCTCTCTATTCAGGTATGGGGGTTCGACTAAATCCTAGAAGGATTCTTGGCTCTTAGGCTTTTAGACCAACACATATGCTAGGTACACTCAGGTACATCTAGTTAGGCATCGTAGGAGTACGCACACTTTGCATTATGCTTTTATACTCTTGTATGTATCCATGATTATTGCAATATGGTAGAACTGTTCTATCCCTTTGCTTTTATCGTACTGCTGATAATATATCTCTGCTATTGTCTGCTGGTTGCCGTAGCACATATATTTTACACTAGTATAACAACTGTTCAATAAATACTTATTGAAACGCCCGACTGTTTATTCTGTGTAACTCTCTGAGACAAACCGAATAAGTAAGCATGAGTGACTGAGAGAAAAGCAGTATATTGTTTCCATGATTCTGAGGAATTTGGGTTGTCATGGTCTAAGGTTGCCAGAAACTAATCTCTCCCCGATAAGAGGAGATTCTAGTGGCACTGTGAGCTAGCTAATGCATAACAATCTAACATACGCGTTGAGGGTGCACAGAGTCAGTCTGCCACCAAGCCCACAGCTTATGTTATACAAACGCGCAGGTCCTGCATGGGTACTATAGGAACTACACGACATGGCGCCCAACGTTGGTTTGGTACTTATTTAACAGTAGAATCTGAGTAGTTCAGTCGTGCTATTCTCAGAGACCTACTCACAAAACCCCAGAGACGTCTGGAGTGGGTGGGCACAAAATCCGCCGCAGCTGAGTAGTACGAAAATACTATTTATTGGCTGTTGGTTATTCAAGCTTGAAGGACATATAGTTCCTAAAATTGTGCATTTACACCTTATCTTAAAACTTCCTTAAACACCCTTCTTCCACTTAAAAATGGTTGAACAAGCAGAAGAAGCAAGTAGAATTGCAACAGACCTTTTCGGTTGAGGAGAAGAAGACCCTGAAGATGCAATACAAATTGCACCAAATTTCAGAAGGGCAGTCACCATAAAACTTCTAGAACATGGCTTAAGAGCCAGGGGTGGTAAAGTAATTTTCGTGATTGAGGCACACGAATCAAACAAAACGGAGGTGTTCTATTCATGGGTTACATTCCCAGCAGCGAATGCAGTTAAAGATGTATTTCACTACTATCTAAGAGATGAAACACCAGAGGACTATACTCCTTTCGAGGAGTTAGAGATTCTGCTCACTTACCAGGAGCATAATTACTGGTTTAAAGGTGCCCTACCCCACGTACGAGGAAGAGCAAGATTAGGCACGCTCGGAGGAGCAGGAGCCACATGGCCCATATTAGCGGCATACACACCGCATCCTGACATTAATACAATGCCACAGCCAGAATTACTCGTACAACACAAAGATTTAATTAAAATCTACAGAAACCTCACACAATTTGTGATGAGGACTTTAACAGTTCAGTATGCACCAGCTGCAGCACAAGATACTCCAGTACAGAGTACAGTTAATACAATTACTCCACAAACATTACACGCGGTAATGGGCAAAATGCCAGCAAAAAGCAATCAAATCCCATTCTGGATAGCTCCGAAAATAACTCAGCTTGAGGCAGTATTCCCGAAAACTACCACCTGTGATAAACACAGAATTCTAACAATCTGCTTGCCCATGGGTCTCACACCACAAGTAGAGGACTGCACCTCTTGGGGTTCAATCTTTGCTGCCATATATATCAGAACACATGGTATCCCGTCCTTAGCAGTAGTACCTGATGTATTTAGACAGATATAAAATGAGTACGGAGCAGAACCTGCCCTTAACTTAGGGATGAAGTTACTAAATAACTTTGACCAGGTATCAGCCATAATACTAGCTAACATTAAGGGGGAAGCAGCTTTAGTGGCGATCCGCCAACCCCTAAGGGAGTTCGGTCCAGAGGATCAACAACACGAACTACCCAAAATAATTGAAACTGCATATGCAGAACTAGGCAGAGACAGTTTGGGTGGGAAAGCATTAAAACCACAACTGGTGGGCAGTCCTGAAAAGGACACTACAAAGCAGACACCTACTTCTTCTAAAAAGAAGTGGGAAAATAAAAAAGAACAAAAGTCTAAAGACAACAGATCTCAGTCCAGAGGTAGGTCTCCTCAACAGGAGCCCTCTGAAAGGAGGTATAACCTCAGGAATAGGGATAATATTAAAAAACCAGACAGGTATCAGGATACTGATACTCGTTCCTCTCGTTCCTTTCAGGGTTCATCAAAAAACTCCGAGAGGGAAGGACGGTCAAAGGAGCGTACAAAGTCCAGAGACACACAACGCGATGCGGACTACGCACCTAAAAAAGAAGATACACAAAAATCAAAACCTCAATTCAAAAAGAAGAAGGTAGCAGGCCTCAAGATCAGACATGCCCAGAATTCTGAGGACACAGCTTCTGAACGGGGAATGGGCTCTGATGATGCTAGACAGCGCGGCAGAAGTAACGATAGCTCACCACAACCTGAAGGAATTTCTGGTGACAGCGGAGTTGAGTGAGTATATCACGGTGGAAACACCTGATACTCGGGTAAGTGTCCCACATAAGTTACATGAGATAACACTCCGGATGGAGGGGGACAAAGCCAGAAAAATTAAAGGTCTCTTTTGGAAAAATCTGTCATCTGGTTATGACATTCTATTAGCAGAACAAGACTGGCCGCCATTATTCGTCATGGAGTGCCCTAGGGGAGAAACGGTAATTTTTCCAGCCTTTTCCGACCTCGTTCCCATTCACCTAAAACATGCATATGCGCAGGAGTGGGCGGTTGCCCTAGCTCCAGCATTGTACAAAAATCATGTTGGTTGGGATGAGGATTCAACCCACCACGTGATCCCGTTAAAAGTTTCCCCAAATGCTCAAAGGCAATACCCTATAAAGCAGGAAGCTAAAAAACAAGTCAAGGAGATCCTAGATCAACTTGAATACCAGGGGGTGATAGAAAATTGCACTTCACCTATGAACAATCCTTTGTTTCCTGTAATGAAACCTGACAACACATATCGTCTAGTTTTAGACTACAGACATTTAAACACTTGCACAAAGACATTTGCCGTTCAAAATGCACACAGTGCAGCATTAATGAATAACATTGTGCGCAAAAAATACAAAACAACACTTGATATCTCAAATGGATTTTTCTGCCAAAATATAGCGCCTGAAAGCAGGTATCTGACAGCATTCAGTGCGTTAGGGTCCCAGCGACAATTCTGTCGCCTAGCCCAAGGGTATAAAAACAGCCCGGGGGTATTTTCAGCAAGAGTAACAGAGTTACTCCAAAATTTGGATGAAGAAGCATTGTCCTATGTGGATGATATTTATCTGACAGACGATGACTTAAAGAGGCACTTGACCAGGGTGAGCACCATTATTATGGGATTCGCCTCTGAGGGCTACAAATTTAATTTAAAAAAATCAAAGATTGCCCACCTCAGTGTCCTGTTTTTAGGATACGAGCTGTCAAGTGAAGGAAAAAGACTAGCAGCTAACTTTTTAGAAAAGTGTGCGCTGCTCCAACCTCCAAAATCATTAAAAAATTTACAATCAATTCTGGGATTCCTAAATTTTGGTCGAACATACATTTGGGATTACGCAGAAAAAGTAAAACCTTTCTACGACTTAATAAAACCTGATTTTTCAGTCAGACAATGGACACAGGAACATACAAATATCCTGCGTTCCCTACAGGAAGACATGATAGCTTCTAAACATTTACAGACAAGCGTAAATGTACACAACTTGGTGATCCGAGTAATAGCCGGTCAGTGCGGGTACACTTATTTAACATTTAATGAAGGCGAAACAGTACCGATCGCATACAAATCACACCTGTACACAAACGCAGAGATGCGTTTCACTTCAACAGAAAAAATCCTGACAACAGTACAGACCGCTGTGGCAAGAGAAAGAGCTCTGGCTCAGGGTAAACGCATAATTGTCGTAACCCCAGTACCAGCCTTAGAAGCTGTTACAAAAGCAAGCATTCCAAATGCGAAAGCCTTACATCCGAGATGGATACAATGGGCTAATTCTCTTACTGCAACGGATGTTGAATACAGATTTGATCCAAGTTTAAAAACACAAGCATTCCTGCAATACGAACAAGAATATCCTCTACCAAATGAGATTTTGCCTCTAGATCAGTATGAATATATTATTTACACTGACGGTTCTGCTCAACCAGCCATAGGGAGTAAGCAAGCTTACAGCGCGGCGTGTGTGATTGTTAAAGGTCGCATGCACGATGGAAAGTTCCATCCGAGTTGCACTAAAACGCAATCTCTAGGAGACTGCACGGCTCAGTTGGCAGAACTCAAAGCACTAATACTGGCACTTATAAATACGGATCACGAATTCCCCACACTTATTGTGTGTGATTCCTTTTACTGTGTGCAGTCGTACAATGAATACTTACATAATTGGGAACAAAACGGGTTTAAAGATGCAAAAGGTGGCCCAATTAAGCATAAAATGCTATGGGAACAGGTAGTGGAGTTGAGAAACGAACTACCAAGGGCTCACGTGATACATACACTGAGTCATCAGTGTGATGGCGTTCACGTTGAAGGGAATTCATTGGCTGATGAAGCCGCAAAGGGGGCTGTTCGCACAGCCGCCGTAGCTGCAGTTACTCGTTCAAAGACGAGGGTAGACGGCGAGATAATGGTAGCTGTCAATGCTTCACGCAAAGGCAGCACAGCAGTACCTAAAAATTTCCACTCAAGTACTCCTACAAGTTAGATGCACAAAACATTCCATATGCTCAGATTCCTGGAGTGGGGGATAGAGTAATACCAAATATGGATCGTAGGCAATGCTTAATTGTGGCAGCACACGAAGGGACAGGTTCTGTACATTTGGGACTTAGTGCGACTGTTTCTTTATTGAAGCAACGCTACTGGTGGCCTGTAATGAGGAGGCAGATAAGAGACTATGTCTGGAACTGCAACATCTGTAAGCAGATGCAAGGGTCCACCACAACACGTCCAGTACAGATGCCATTATTAGACAGCATCAGGTTGTCTGTCCGTGAGCGTCCAGCTCAGGTGTCCTCAAGGTTTGGCCTCAGCGCTCAGCTGACACTCGAACTGTTATAAAAGATTTGCGAGTCTTTATTGGCACATACGCAGTTGGCACGTTACATTCTGACCGTGGTCCGGCGTTTAGCTCTCGGGCTTACAAAGAGGCCATGGAAGGAATGGGCGTAGCATTGCGGTACTCCTCTTCGTACCATCCCGAGGGAAATTCTGTTGTGGAGAGGAAAAACCGGGACTTAAAGCAATCTTTAACAGCTAGGGTATTAGGCAAGGGCGGTAGATGGGTCGATCACCTTTATGGGGTACAGCGAGCGATCAATAACCAGCCAAGAAGCTCTCTAGGGGGTGTCACTCCTTACGAGGTCCTATTTGGGACAAGAATGTGGGTACCTGATCTTGATTGTGAAGGCACAGTGGCGGATGAAAAACCATTTGATATCCATGATCGTTTGGCTGTTTTACAGGATCTAAATAAATCCAGAACACAACAAAGTAACGTGCTCCAGAAACAGACCGCCACTGAGGAAGTCAAGGCAGTAACGGCAAGACCTGTCTGGATCCCAAAAATCGGGGATCTGGTCAGAGAAAAGATAGCAGACAAGAAAGAATTTGGGCCATCCTACAGAAAGCCTGTACCCGTCCCAGCAATCCACGGCACAAGAACTGTACTTCTGCCACCTCTTGCCGGAAAAAAGGAGAAAAGATTTGTCTCAATCGACTTAATCAAACCACACTATGTGGCTGATACTAAACAGTAGGCCTCGTGGACTCCACAGTAGCAGATGCCCTCCTCTCGCTACAATCCAAGAAGTTCAAACAGAACGACTTATCACATTTGAAGAGCCACCTGTACGGAATGAAGGACTAAGCAACAATGCTATGGAACTCGTTCCACTTCAACAAGAAATTCATCTTGAAATGAAATGAAATGAGTGTTTTTATATAGCGCGTGTATGCCGTGGCGTCTTAGCGCTTACTGCCCTTAATTTTCACAGTGGGAGAATAGGAGTGATTATGGTTTAGGAACAAATAGCCTTAATTTTCACAGTGGGAAAATAGGAGTGACTATGGTTTAGTCAAAATGAAAATCAACTTAACAACGAAGTTGCATTAAGACCGACTACAGACATCTATGTCAACATGCCTCGTCAAGAGCAAAATCCGATTTCAACAAATCCCGATGCAATTCCAACAATTGATCGAACTGCTTCTGGCTATTTCATGAACTTTGATACGTTTTCACTGGATCCAAGCGAGCCGGAAACGACGCCAGCCAAAAAATCACGCAAACAGAAAATTTAAAAGACGCACAATGCACATACATGACAGCAGGTAAATGACTATAACTGCAGTTGCTGATAGAGAAGACTTCCACTCAAGGCTAACAGTAACATTTTGAGTACGAGATTCTTTATTTGAGTTAGCAATTTTTAATTATAGTCATTTACCTGCTGTCATGTGTGTGCATTGTGCGTCTTTTAAATTAACAGAAAATGAGGGAATAGAAAGAACCAGGTGACCACGAGCATTTCTTGTTCTTCCCTATGTTCTTTCACAGAGCGGTGCCTCCTTTCCTGAGCCGTTGCCAGGTGAGGTGAGGTCCTTTCCTCGTGCAATACGGGTAAGAAAGTATTCTATATAAGTGATTGTAAAGCACAAGAGATAATAGATGACAGTAAGCAGGTCACTATGAATTGATTGTACTTTGAGCTCACAGAGCCTCTTTGAAGTTGTTGCACCCTTTACAAATAGACCGTCATCTTATTTTTTTGCAGATGCCATCAGCATTTCGTGATTTGCAGAGGATTTGTATATCCCTGAATACAGGTGACTAGGTTGTATTTGTTCCAACCTTTTTCTTCTTATATCTTAATATTTGTCACTTTTTCACTTATGCAGTAGCAATAATTCGTTGTGGTCCTGAAGAAGGCCCAGGATTACTAGAATCCAATTGGCTGAAACATGTTGACCCTTGTCTTCTACTCACGGACAGTTATTTGGTGAAAACTGTCATTGCACTGTTTTTAATTTGAGCAGCAAGAGATACCAATTAAAATAATTTTTCTCTCACCGTTCAATTTTAACTCACTATCTTTCACTCATATGCACTGCACCCATCACTCCTACATAAATCTTTGCTCACATCTGTAGGATCTGATATAGCGTGTTGTATCGCTTTAATTAAAACAATAAAAACATCCGTGAGCTCCCCTTTCCCTCTGAAAGGGTTGCAGCCCTTCGTGACACTAGTGTGTCACTAGGAGGAGACCCAGATGATGAAGCATGTCACCATTGGTGAGTGATGGGAATCCGTCCTTCTTAAAAGATATTTTGTGTTTGTAAAGAGGTTTTTGTGTTGCAGTTTCTAGAGGCCCAGTGTGGTTCATAGGCACATAAATATATATTTTTCGAATGAGTAGACCCGTGGATATTTTGGTGTATATGCAGTACTTGATTGGGGAATATATCCATGCTAGGTCTTTAAATGTTCCCTTAGACCCCTTCTTTTAGCTTCTAGTTTTTATTATTAGACTGCATCTTACCTGTTCTTCGATGCCTGTTTTGCAGAGAAGAATGCACGTTGGATCTTTGTCTAACATTTCCATCAGATGCGCCTTCGGACACGGATGCAATGCTGGACCCCATAAAGGCCCATGCTCTGCGTTGTCCCCAGCGACTTCCGATTCTGATGAATGCATTCCTGGAGAATCCACAGGTGCCGTTTGCTCCTGCTGGGTAAGGTGACTCCTCCACAGGCACCCAGGTAACAACTGCTGCACAAGCTGCCGCAGCACCTACTGTTGGCAGTGCTACATTCCATCTATGTGCGATTAACGTTCTCTGTGAGGCGTTGGATTTGTCGTCTACAGCAGCTAACACCGATGATGTTGTGCTTCCCAGCCAGGATGCTTAATCTTGAATTGGCTCATCTCGTCCTGGGAAAGAATTCGGCTTCTTCACTCGTTTCAAAACAAACAAACAAAATTGGAACATTTCCTAAATTGACACTTTCTCTTGAGAAAAGCATGGCCTTCTTCCGCTTTGAGTGAGGCAACTTATATGGAGAAACAAAATAGACATTCTTTTAGTGCCAATTGAAATTAGCTGAATTATTAACATTTCAGAAGATTTTTTTTTTTTTAACAGATTTTAAAACCATGTTTTTACTTGCTTTTAAAATGTTTTTAAATTGCCCGATTTTAAGTATGGTCATCCTGTTCGGAAGAGGAGTGGGTATTATGTCCTGTATAGAGGCCCTAATGTAGACCCGTTCATACATGCCCTAAAATGGACGTATTCGTATTTGCCCTAATACGGTCATATTCGTACTTGCCCTATTGTGGTCAATGCCGCTTATGCCCTATTACGGTCATAACTAAACATGTCCTATTATAGTTCTTATATAGGCATGATCTTTCACCCACATTAGCCCCGCTAGTACACAACGAGCTCTGAGGGATGAACGTTATCTATTCTGTGGTTTTGAATACAGCAGGGTTTTTCCAAAACACAGGCCCACACTGTACCCATTAATTATGCATGATTCTCTAGGAATACAGCACCTGCATAATATGTCTGTACAAAGTTCACCCCTGACGTCTTCCTCAAGACTGACCAGGCACAATGCAAACCACACAAAGGGATGAGAGTCTCCAGGGTATAAATATACCACATCTTGCCCCGCTAAGATAGAGGGAACCGAGACTTCCATGCTGACACACTGACCAGAGACGCTGAGGCTCCTGCATGCAGTCGCTCCAGCTGACAGTGGTCTGACACAACCCGGACAGGGTGTCCAACTCGAGACCAGGACGGGGTCCCACACTCTCTCTATTCAGGTATGGGGGTTCGACTAAATCCTAGAAGGATTCTTGGCTCTAAGGCTTTTAGACCTACACATATGCTAGGTACACTCAGGCACATCTAGTTCGGCATCGTAGGAGTACACACACTTTGCATAATGCTTTTATACTCATGTATGTATCCATGATTATTGCAATATGGTAGAACTGTTCTATCCCTTTGCTTTTATCGTACTGCTGATAATATATCTCTGCTATTGTCTGCTGGTTGCCGCAGCACATATATTTTACACTAGAATAACAACTGTTCAATAAATACTTATTGAAACGCCCGACTGTTTATTCTGTGTAACTCTCTGAGACAAACCGAATAAGTAAGCACGAGTGACTGAGCGAAAAGTAGTATATTGTTTCCACGATTCTGAGGAATTTGGGTTGTCATGGTCTAAGGTTGCCAGAAACTAATCTCTCCCCGATAAGAGGAGATTCTAGTGGCACTGTGAGCTAGCTAATGCAAAACAATCTAACATACGCGGTGAGGGTGCACAGAGTCAGTCTGCCACCAAGCCCACAGCTTATGTTATACAAACGCGCAGGTCCTGCATGGGTACTATAGGAACTACATGACAAAACAAACATTCAACTTTGAAATTCCCACAAAATAACTTTATTGATACACAACACAAAACAACAATACTGAAGAATCCATGCGGATCCACTCCGGACAATCTGGAAGTCACAGCCTGCAAGAAAAAACCGAGATAAGAACGTGTGTCATGCGCTCATCAAAGGGCAGTGAGAGAGAGAAAGAAAGAAAGGGAGAGCGAGAAAGAAAGGGAGAGAGAGAGAGAGGGAGAGAGATAGTGAGAAAGAAAGGGAGAGAGAGAGAGAGCGAGAAAGAAAGGGAGAGCGAGAAAGAAAGGGAGAGAGAGAGAGGGAGAGAGAGAGAGAGAGAGAGAGGGAGAGAGAGACAGTCAAAGGAAGAGAGGGAGAGAGACTGCTGCCCATGCGCACCCCGGCCCCACTGCTCACCTTCCGCCACCGGTGTGTCTCCAACCACGTGCCGGTGCACGCTCCGAGCCCGGGACACGCGACCTTGGCAGCCTCCACATCACGCGGACCCGCCCCGCGGCCCACTAGGTCACACACCTGAATCTGGGCCTTGAGTTCGGAATGGGAGAGTCCATTACAGTGCACACGTCACCAACACAGGCTGCACACCCGCTCAGCTCCATAGGTGCCACTAACTCTGTGAACCTTGAGGCAACGCCACGTGGCGGTAGGCCTGCGTCGCACGCAGGCTCCTGCCTAGACTGCAGTCCACCAGGTCCCCTCTCTGAAATCGAGTACACAAAAAATAATTGCAGAGTCCAATTCATTTCACACAGCATCATCGCCTGTCCGCCCCTGCGCACACATGCTGCTGCACCCCAGCCCCTCCCGCCGCCCAGCGGTGAATGTCCGCCCCTGCGCACCCAGGCCCCACTGCTCACCTGCTGCCACCGGTGTGTCCCTAAGAGGGCACACCACGTGCCGGTGCTAACTCCAAGGCCGGGGACCGCAGCCTTGGCAGTCCCCACATCATGCGGCACACCCCCGCGGCCCAGCAGGTCCCACACTTGATACTGGGTCTTGAGTCAGCAAAGGCAGAGACCATATCAGTGCAGACGTCATCATCGCAGGCTGCACACCCGCTCAGCTTCATAGGTGTGACTAACCCTGTGCAACTCAAGCCAGCACCACGTGGTGGTAGGCCTGTGACGGCCGCCGGACGTCGGGGGCGACTTACCCTGTGCGCCACAAGTCATGGACCCTCCATGATTGAGTCCCGTTGCGCGTACATTGCCAGGTCACCTCCGGCAGTGTGGAATGTGACGTTGCACACCCCTTTTATTGGCGGTGTCACATGGCCCGTGACGCATCTGCTGGATGGGTGTGGTGTGTGTGCAAACCTGCCCTCAGGGAGTGGCCCTGGCATGCTGGCAACTAGACCAGTGACCAGCAGATCCCAAGTGTGGAATCCTGGGACATGTAGCTATGTCGTCCCCCCTCAGAGCGTAAGCGTAGTGGTCTGGCCTGGCGTACGCCGGACCAGCGTCGGGCGTGCAAGAATGATCCCGGGGCTCAGGGCGCTGCTTCAGTCCTGTCCTGACAAGGAAGTGACGAATGTGTGTGTCCCTGCTGTAGTGGCTACGCCGCCCGGAACGCAATCGGCAATGTAGCACCCTGTGACTCATGTCCCACGGCGTGTGCAACATGGACGTCAGGGGGAATCACTGACCCAACACACATCCACACTTACATACTTGAATGAACGAAGACATGACACAACTGTGCAATGGTGAATGATTTATTGTCATCCAGTGGAGTGTTGCAGCTGGAGCAGTACAGGGCCATGCAGACCCCACTTCACATCATGGGCACGTGGCTGGCCAGCCAGAGTCCTCCAGCGCATGACAAGTACATCGGAAGAGGAAGAGTCCAGACCGCAGTCTGATCGCTGTGTCATCGGTCATCTAACAGAATATGGCAGTCCATGTCATGGTCCAAGGTGAGAGTCAAAGAGTACATCGGGGGGCAGTGGAAGGTCATGATGCCAAGGGCAGAACCAAGATGAAACAGGCCAAATGGGTGGGAGGAATGCTACTGCCGCCTCATGATCAAGAAGTCTGGTCCATCCTCGTCCTCTGATGTGTGCTCTGCCTCACCTGTGGGTGCTGCAGTTCCGGCTGCAGCACTGTGTGCCACTGACACATCAGGGGTCGGAGATGGATTTTCGGCCGCACCGTGTGGCAGTGACACATCAGGTGCAGGAGTAGATATGTCTTCCGCACTGTGAGGAACTGACACACCAGGGGACACAGATGTGGATGGTGTAGGAACAGCAGCATCCATCTGCGCCAGGCCTTGTGGCAGCAATGCCATGACGAGGATCTGCAGGGCATGGTATATCCCAGCTACATTTTGCTGATGTGCAGCAGTGACAGCCAACCTTTCCGCCTCCATCCGCACCATGTCCTCCATGAGCCTCCGCATTTGTGCCAAATCACTGCTGAGATCGCTGGAGCCACTCTGACTTGACAGGTGTTCTTGTCTCCGAGTCAGGACTCCAGCGATGTCGGCCAGGGCTCGTTAGAGACCATGGAGCGGACTGTGGGTGTCCGTCAGGCACTGTAAGTGGTCCCCGAAGGGACGTAGACACCCATGGATGGCATCAAGTTTGGCTGCCAGGAGGTCAAACCCCACTCGCACCTGATCAGCCAGCTTCTCCTGGCCTCTAACACACGGGTTTGGAAGGCCAGGTGTGTTCTGTGGGGGTCCTGGGAGACAGCAGGTGTGGCAGGTGCTGCCTGCTGTGTGGTCTGTGCAGGGGGTGGGGTCTCCTCGATGCAGCTGGGCTGCCCTGATCCTGGAGGTGGGGAGCCGATGCGGGCGATGAGGTCTCTGAGGGAGTCGGTGTCGATGCTGGGGTTGTCATCCTCGTCATCAGTGTAGAGTTGTTGGGTCTGCTCTGCAGGTGGTATTGATGGTCCCTCTGCAATGTTATGGGGAGATGCTGCATTACATCGGGTTGACATGTTTGTCCAGGCATTGTACAACTTCACATACAGACTGCATGGCGAGGTACATTGTGACTGTGTAGAGGGTGATGCCTGATAGATGCGGGACAGTTGACATTTCTACACCATCAGGGATGTGAGGTTGTACTTGTGCAGTTTCATCTCACATCCCCCTGCTATGCCAAATGTTATTGTCCAGTATCTTCACACAAGCGGCAGCAGTTTTGCCCTCTGTCCTGTTGTTCACGTGTTGCAGTTTGTACCACATTGTTGTCTATGCTGCTGTGCTCAGACTGTCATATGTGTGTGCTGCAGTTTTGTGAGAGTCGCACTTGCAGCTCTGATTCTGCTGCCTCTTGTCCCTTGCAGGAGGTGTGCCTTTGACTTCTGTGTCCATGCAGTGTTGAGATGTTACCAGACTTGGGTGGATGTGTGTCTTGATGGGAGTGGGGACTCTGGGGCATGGTTTGTCCGCAGATGTGTTGTTGACGTCAGGGGATGATTGTGCACGTGGATGTGTCAGAGTGTGACCTGCTCCTTTACGGATGTGGTCCACACTCAGCCACCTCAGTGTCGTTGCGTGCACCATGCCATGGTAATCGGACTGCAGGCATGGGATTCGTCATGCAGTGTCACTTACGTTGTCAGTGTGGCTCACGGACCAGCAGCTTGGCTGGGTTGAGCACATGTGCATGGGTTGTATGTGAGCTGTGTGATGTGTGGGGTGGGCCCACTCTGGGAAGATAGTCGAGGGTGACATACTTGGTGTTCCTATGTGTGCTGCAGTATGGCAAGGGGATCAGAGACATGATCCGAAGTCAATGTGGGTGTGCAGTGTGGCCTGCTCATTTGTGCATGTGTGCCATTGTGCCCATCTCCCCCCGTCCCCCCAGGCCATGGTCGCTACTCACCCTGTTGCTGTTGTGTCCGGTCCTGTAGAGCAGTGTCCGGGCCCCCAACTCCTGCCACAGTATCCACACTGATGACTGTCGACACCATCTCCTCCATCTCAACCAGCTCCTCCTGCGGCGCAGGACTACCACCTCCAGTCTGCATTGCTGCTTTGAGGTTGTTGACGAGTTTGCTCTTGGTTTTGCTCTTGATATTGGTCCATCGCCTCTTGCCCCCGTCCATTGACCTCCTCTGCACTCCGACAGCATTCACCTTGTCCAAGATGGACTGCCATATTCCATTTCTTGTGCCCAATGACACGGTGGAGGTGATGAACAGTTGTTGATGGTGTCCTATCACCTCCATGACCAGGATCTGATTCTCCTGCGGACTGAACTGCGGCTTCCTCTTCTTCTTGTCCTTCCCTGTCCCCGAGGTCCATGGCTGGGGCTCCGGGGGGCTTGTGGGGTTCCGATCATCCCCTGTGCCTGCTCCGCCTGACTCCATCATGCTTCGCTGTTGGTGTTTTTTTGTTTGGTGTTTTTTTCTTCTGTTTTTGTAGTGATTTTTCACGCATGACGTGTGTGTATTGCAGGCCTTGCGTGCCTTATCGCGGATTGTCTCTTCACGATTGGGGCCATCACGACTTTTTTCACGTTAGGGTTTGGGTTTTTATCGCCGTCGCGCTAGTTGTTTCGCGGACATTTGCCGCGTTCGCGTGCGGATATCGCACGGTATCGCCGTGTTGTGAATGCCACGTTGACACGGCGTTATTTTCCAGCGGTGGACTGCGATGTGAGAAGTTGCGGCAAGCTATTTTGGCGATGTTTATCGCACGTTCTTGTGAATATACCCCATAGTGGGTTGCAATTCGACCTACCTCAAAATATTAATGAAGTAGGTTGCAAATTCCGACCCACTACGATTGGCTTCAATCACAGGCATGGTGGCCTGCTGGGGTCAGCAGACCGTCAGGTCTGTGATTGCTTTTAAATGAAGCATTTTTTTTCTGTTAATGAGCCCGTTTTTCTGAAAGGAAAGCGAGATGCCTTTAAAAAAGAAAATGAAAATGTTTACAGACTTTTTTTAAGATTAGGCAGTGGGACCATTGCCTACTCTTACGAAATGTTTTTCACCATTCACAAAGGTGAATGGGTCTTTTGGGGACCTCCTCTTGCTTGAGAATGCCAAACGATTTGCCTTTTCTAGCCAATTAATTTGCTCAATCCTGCCCTATTTTTCGGTCCTCATTTTTGCATAATTCCAGTAGCCCTACTTATGTAACCAAGATAGGGGTAACTTGCTGATACATGCAAGTAGTTCTACAAAACAAATGGTTGAAATTTTCTTTCAGTGGTAAGACATTTAATGCTTTTGAAAGTTACTAAGATCACTGTGATGTCAAAGCAATGGAATGGGATAAAAGGTATGTAATGTTGTGGTTTAAATGTAGGGTTAATTATAACCTGCTTAGAGTCTGCAGACTGTCAGGGAAGGGTGAACTATTGCTGCAGTGAACAAGGAAGTTACTTTGCCTAGTTGAAGAAGACCAATGGAGCTACGTCAGTGGTGAATGTGGGAACAGGAAAGCATTCATCGAAGGAGCCTGGTATGGGGACAGATTATCAAGATTGCTGAATATTTTGGAGTACTGGAGTTGTACCCCAGGGGTCTTGTGTACCCCACTGTTCTTGTGGAGCCATTGGACCTTGTCAAGTGAGAATGAGGCGGTGGTGCCTACTGTGGGAGCGAAACAGCCTGCTTGTGCTCAAGAGGGGAGAGGATGTAGCCTTATGGCTAGAGCGGTCGACCTCGAAGCTGGGAAACCGGGTTCGAGTCTCTGCAACGACGCTCAACATCCTGTGATTCTGGGCAAATCACTTAATCTCCCTGTGCCTAACAAAAAAAATTATTGTGTCCTTCTGTAACGAAACTGGTGCTCATGTAAAGTGCTCTGATACTCGATGTCTCTGGTCTAGTTCGCGCTATATAAAACTCTAAAAAAAAACAACAAAAAAACTCAATAGCAAAAAGACCCATAAGAAGTGCCCTTTTTGAGCACCATTGACAATGCTTTCGATTATTGCCCTTTTTTTCCTGTGGCAATGGTGGTGCGGCTATACTGAGGCCGTAGGTAAATGGGCTGCTAAGGTGCTTCTGATCACTGTTTGTGGTAGGGATGACACTGTCCTATGGTAGTGGTTGGCTCCAGGGTTTGTGAAAAAGTCTGTATTTCAATGGTCCCCAAACGCACTGGCCCAGTCAGTCAGTACATCTAAAACTTGCAAACAAACAAATGGGGTAGTTTTTCTTTATTATATTGGAAGGTCAGGGGTTTTCGAACATTCCCTCTGGTGGCGTGAAATGAATTCCATCAAATACTGACCGTGTGCTTTACTTGGTAGGATATACTTGGGCAACTTGAAAAATGCAATTGTGTCCGTCAACCACTACATAATTTGTAGAAAGTATCCCAGTTAAAACGGATCAAGTTACTAAAATTGCTAAACTCTTGGAGCAGTACTACAACAAACACATCATGAAGGTTAACTTGTCACCAGCCATTTCAACAAATGTCAGTGTTACCCCTATAATGTAAGGCAGTGGTTCTTAACCTTTTGACTTCTATGGAACTCCACAGAATCATGGCAGAATCCGGGGACCCTACTGGATCATTATTTGAATTGGGGAAACCCGGCTATAACAATTTCGATGATTTGAATAGCAAAACAGTACACAAAACTAGGGAAACAAGCATTCACCAAAACAAATACAGAAATTATGAAACATTTTATTTAATTCACAAACAAATATAAAAAAAAATCTAAATGTTAATTTTAATGGGAAAGTTGGAGCTTATCTAAATTCAAGTGAGGCGGCCCATGGTCCATACTATATTCTGGCTGATGCACTTACACTACTCCCACGATTCAAGCAGAGGATGCCAGCTTAATTTATGGCCTCCAATTTCAAATTCTTTCACATTCACAGAATGTTTTAAAAATTTCAATTTTACATTTTGCTTCTTTATTTATATACACTTTTAAAATATGTTAATATTTAATTTTCTAAACAGTTGTAGTCCCTCTGAGGAGGTGTCCATGCCTCCAGGGGGTCCGGACCACAGGTTAAGAACAGCTGCTACAAAGAATCCACATTTGAATGACCAGGAGTAGAACTTTTCTCTGCAGTGGGAAACAAAACCTGAACTACTTAATGTAATTTGAACAGTGAAAAATAATTCCCTCTCCTCATTTTTTCCATTACTCACCCAAGTTCCCCTCACAGACACTGTTCTCAAAGCAGAAGCTATTTCTACAGGACATCAAACACACATAAAAGGTAATTGGACGAATGCTCACAATAAGTCCATCCACTGGCATTGGTATTCCAACCTATTATTCTTTTACCCACAATGCCACTTCACTTCGGACCCAGCTATAAGCAACTCCGTCTCGACCCTAATCCAATAGGAACAGCCCAGCCTGAATTGTCAGGCCAGAACTTTCCTGAACCAGAACACATTTCGACAGGACAAATAGACCTTTCAGTAATGCCAAAAATGTTGCATACCTTCTCAGAGATCATTAAGAAACAGAACATCCTCCATTTCTGTGGTTACTACAATTATCAGCAGAGTGCCAATACCCTCACTCTGTGGAGGAAGGAGTTTGCAATGCACTTCAAGACCACGCCTCCACCTCTGCTATCTTTTATATATTGAGATCTCCACCACAACTGCGGAAATCTCTGCACACGTAGTTGTATGTTTTTGTAGTAAATGTGGGATGGACAGAGGGAATGGTTGGAAAATACTTATGACTGAAAGGGAGAGGCTGTGGAAGGCGTAAGGATGGGTTAATGGAGGGCTATGGGACATGCACCCAGCCACAAGCTCCACTTATAAATTTCCTACAGACAATAAGGTCCCAAAAATACAGAAGGACTCCCTCTCAGACCTAGAGTAAGTCCAGGACCACACATAGTCAACTACTTGTACTGCAACACACTCCCATAGAAGATAACGGACTTAAAATAGATCCCCATAGGAAGTAATGTTAAAAAAAATAACTTATCTTAACATTTTAAAAATATTTATAAATTAATTTTCATATTAAAACATGAAGGGTACCCGTGACCGGAGCTGGTAAGAAAACCCAACGCCAGAAGACACCCCTGCAGCCGATGCCCCACAGCCTTGGGTGGCTCATCCGATGGTGTCCAGGCATCCCCCAAGATCTCAACTTACCTCTCCAGCTTGTGGTCACCTTCAGAAAGTCTCCCTACCCGTGCCTGCAGCAACTTTGCAGAACCGATGATCTCTATTGAAAAGCTCATTGTCCCCGACGTCCTTTTTGCACCCTGCACCCGGCTGCCCCAGTGCCGCTGGTGGTGCAGCTCCTGTGCTGATACTGGCCACTGCAGTGCTGACCTCAACCCCAGGAGCTTTGCTCCCACACCCGAGTGGCCTGCTCATCAGCAGTCCCTAACCGAAGGCCCCCTTAGCACCATTGGCTAACATTGGGCCCCTGCTCTCTGCACCCGACCGCCCCAGTGCCACTGGTGGTGCAACTCGAGTGCCCATCTAGACCTTGGGGAACCTTGGTCCTAACCCTCAAAACGCCCACTCATAAGTCATTTACTTACCTGAGAAACCGCTAATACTTTTACTCCTGTAGGAACCCATGTTAAAGAGATTTTGGGCCTAAAATGTTCTAAGTGTTGAACTGATGTTTGTATGGAGAAAAGAGAACTAACCTGCAAAGTATAAAAGTCTTACTTACCGTGTATTGTAAGAACCCTAGGTGTTGTATCTAGGCATAACACTGCCAGTACTCAAAGAAATCCAAAAGTAACTAAAACGTATTCTGAAAGTAATTACTGTGTAATTCAAACTGCAGTTTAAAGTGATACTAACCTATAATAACTGCAAATCCATCTTCAAAGGCGTTTCTATGTAAAAGTTTACAACTGAAAGTATATTTTACCTACCTGTCCCAAGACCTGCTTGGTTCTAGAATTAAAAAACAAGTATACCTTTTTTATGCTGACCCAATTGGTCTGGATTCTGTCTCTGAGTGTGTGTCATCAGTTTTGACTGAGTGAATACAATAAATGCCAAACCCAACCTCTGGATAAGCCTAAGTGCTCGCCCACACTACCACAAAGAAAGCTGTTAGTACTTACCTATAGCCTCTGCTATACCTCTGGGGACTCCCTGTACTCTGCGCACACTATACCTCACTTTGGTATAGCATATACAGAGCCAGCTTCTTACACCAGGCTTGAAGCTCGTCTGGCTAGCATCTAGTTACTGGTGCTCTTCTCTTCACAATGTTTAGAAAGGTGATGAACCAGAACGTCCCACCAATTTTAGTGACTTCTAGCAAAAGATGAGCCTATAGTTACCTTCTGCTCTGGGGCCCAAGTTCGACTTATTTAAAAGGGATTTGACAATCCCTTTCTTACATCCACTAGCAACCACTGGGCTTAACGCACACATTAACCACCTAACAGTGTGCAGGGGCTATGGTAAAAGTGTGCAGCAGGCTGTTGTAAGTTAAGGGAGAGGGGGGAGAATATGTATGGTGAAGGAAGAAGGGGAGAATGTTGGCTGGCAGGGGGAAACATGTAATGCCCCCCCTGTCCCATGTCTGAGGATCAAATGCAAAAACAACAAGATGATGGATGGAATGCTTGAATTAATATCAACCACTGGCAATCACTCAGGCTGCATCCAATCCATCTTTTTTTGCCCACTATGCCTCTTCAGTTTGCATACTGTGTCCCTGGAACCAAGCTGTACCAGGCTGACAAGCCCTTAACTAGGACGAAACCGGTCCTGGGTTGCTTGTGTTCCAGTTCAGGGAGGACCTAGCTTGGCAGTTAGGGCTGGACTGTTCTGATTGGAGCAGGGTCAAGATTGATTTTCATATAATTGAGTCCAAACTGAGGTGATATGGTGTGCAAAATAACAATGGATTGGGATGAGGCCCCAAGTAATTACCAGTGGCTGAGATGAAGTCAAGCATTCCATCCATCACATTTTTTATACTTTAGTGCGTCGCCCTAAGTGGGACGAGTATGCCCAGATGTGAGCAATCAAACCCTCCTCCACCTGTAAATGGCTTTTGGATAGACTCAGTGGTTGAAATGGGTAAGAACTATTGAGAATGATGTTCACAATATTTGATTAATTTTACAATACCATTTCCCCTACTTTTTGTTAAAAAACAAGTGATTCAGGACAGTTAATACCAACCCTCAGGTGCCTCTCACTGAAAGGGAAGGGGAGTGGTTCTTAAGTTCTGTGGAGCCAAGGAAAAATCTCTTTTAGCCAAATGGTCGTTGGATGCCTTTGAGGCACACCTGGAAATTTTACACTTAACTTACAATATAGTGATAGGTCAATGTAGAGCATAAAATAGTCTTGTAGGCTGATATTGTCGACCTCGATATAGTGACGTACATCCAGGGCTTTAAGTGAGATGAAAAAACCGAGGGGTCTCTCAAAGGGACATGGCTTATGTAAGTAAGGGTGTGGCTTAAAGACATCTAAGCTAAAAACATGTGCTTATCATAGTGTGCCGCCCGGCTGGTGTTTTGCTGCTTCTGTCACTGAATCCATATATATAATACAAGAAGTAACAATACACCTACAACAAGCCAAGACTATTGGCTTTGTCAATGGTTGTTAGTTTCATAAGATAAATAAGCAACAACTACGGCTTTGTTTTACACATAATATTAAAAATGCTTCTGTTCTGAAATGATGAGACTGTGAAAGAAATAAAGCGAGTCTCTGTGAAGTTACCTCAAAGGCAGTGAAGGGTGGTACTGCTGCAAAGTTAAGATTTTTTTAGGGTGAGGGCAGAAACGGAGAGTCCGATAGGGACCCGTCTCAGCACCCGCTTTTTAGAACTGCCGGTGCTGAACACCGGCAGCACCCGACCCACTTGAAGCCCTGGGTACATCACTGAAACGTTCTTGAGCAAGGGACTACATTTCAGCCTTCTTATGGACTATTTTGAATAGGGCACATTGACAGGCCAAACCCACCTGTTCCCCCAGACGCAGTTCCTCCTTGAACCAAGAAAAGCATTAAAATGCTTCATATGGCTATAGCGCGCTCTGCAGCTTTTTCATTCATGCATCTTCGAGTACATACATTGCTGCATACCTTTTCTCTGACAGCAGCTTAATGTCCTCAGATCTCCAAGTAATAAAGGAATATGCACGCATTCCAATCCCTGACTAGCATTTGCATCGTAGGCCTGAGACACCCACGAAACGAGCAGATTTAAAAGCAAATGCTTGTTTAGCATATGAAACTTCAATTAAGTGCATAATTGCTTTTACAGGCCTGTCAACACAGCTTTCGCTCCAATTAGCTCCCAGTTGAGAGCAGAATCGGTGCTCTGGAAGAGGCTGAGTCACACTCTCGCCCCTCTGGAGGGAGCTTGACTTCCTGTTGGCGGTCCCGAGGGTAGGACGGGCTGGGCGGATTTGAAACGCCGGCGACTCCAATATTATCAGAGCAGAAAGGGAGGCGTGACCTGCAAGAGCGTCGCATCGGCGGAGGCCTAATGAGTCTGGTAAACACCATCTGTTTGTGTTGGCCACGGTGCGCGGGGGACGAAAACGAGGCGACTCGCATCGAAATATTGCTATTTTTGAAACGACGCAGTTTCCGTCGCAAACTGAGCCAAGAACTTAAGTATGTGTGACCCTCGCACAGCAGCGAGAGGCAACTGACAAATGAAGCTGGAGTCAGTGGCGAGCTTTGATGTTTAGTGAAAAGGTCTACTCTGCACAAGAGAAAGGTGCTAGGGCAGTTTATCATGAAGGTGTTGCGTTCTGGTAGGCACAGCATTTAACTCATTATCCCTCAGAATTATTGCATGCACTGCAGAAAGCACTGCACGGAAAGAGCAATTTTATATAACCCGAACTCGACTAGAACGTATTGGAGTGCTTAACATTAGCACCAGTTACCAGCAGGTGCGGTCGGTGGTAGGAGTGCCGGTCGGGCGGTGACGTGGGGCGGGGGAGGGGCAGGGTGGGGGGTAGTAAACTATGGATTAAGGCCTAATACAGGTAAGTAAACATTTAAATAAATAAAACGAATTTCGTTGTGAGCGCTGCATCGCATTGGCGATGCAGTGCGCGCAACGAAATTCATTTTATTTATTTAAATGTTTACTTACCTGTATTCGGCCGTAATCCGTGGTTTACTACCCCCCGCCCCACGTCACCGCCCGGCCGGCACTCCTACCACGACCGCTACTGCCAGTTACTTTACACAACTGCACATTCATTTTTAGGTCTCGCCTGAGCCAGCGCATGCGCTGCCCTGGCGAGACATTTAGTGAGTGGGCTTTAAAAAGCCGACCACAGCTTTTTGGGTGGCATAGAGCGTGCGGTTACGTGCACAGGCACGAGCAGAGGCGCCATCTGGCTTTCCTCTCTCGTCATGGCTCATTCACTTTCGCGGCAGCGTCACTTTCACGGCCGCGCGGCCCGCCCCCTTCACTTCTTATGATGCTCGCTTGTTTTTTTTTTGCTTTTCGCTTGTGCCTTCGCAGATGCTGAGTGCGTGCCGTGAAACAGTCCTGCTGACTTCCGCCTACCCCGCCTGTGCAGTCCATTTGCTGCCCGCCGTCGCCGCTGCTGGTCAGTGCTTGTTTGTTTGTTTTCCTCTCTCCATCGCTTTGTTTTCCCTTCCCCAACCTCCTTCTCTTTCTGGACTTGCAAACTCTCTCCAGTTTTTTTCGTGCTCTCTTCAACTCTTTTATTCCTTCCCTCCTCTTTCCTTCCTACTCCCCAACACCATCTGCACTTTCTTCTGGAATGATCCACAACACAAAAACGGCTGCATCTCGCCATCCTCGGAACACCGCCTAGAAGCCGAGTCACTTGCCAAGACTGCGCTGTGCAAAAACAGTGTCCCGCTCCCCTGGGTCGTGTTGATCACCTTCTGACTCCTGGGTAGCGTGACAACAGAGGCAACATCACGGTGCACACTCCCTGCTGCTTTACAATAAAGCGCGTCCATGCCTCAGACAAGCTGAACAATGGAGGCGCCTTCACGGCCGTCATGCTGTCGGTCTAACCCTGCTAATACCTTTTCGTCCTCCTGTTGTAATGTCATGGCCCCGCCCCCCTCTCGAGGGTGGACGCAGCTTTCGCATCTTCCCCTGCTGGGCGGCACTATTGGAGGGCACTCGCGGCTGCACATATCCCGTGCTTCTCTCATAGCTGCCAAGATTTCAGATTGCTTAAGTGTGACATGTTCCAATTTCCAGTGTACATGTGCGTGACATTCAACGACAATGTGTGACACTTGGAGACCAGCTAACAAGTGGTCACTGCAGAGCACAGCCGGCCCGTTGTGACACCGTCCATGATGTCCCCAGGCTAGCACAGCAGCCTGCAGTCAGTTCAGTGCCCTATGTGCTGTAACAAGGGCTCTGGGTATGTCGTGAATGGTGAGGAGTGTCGCAGCGCTGTAAAAAAATTACATATAAGGGATTTATAAATACCTCAGACATCAGTTGTCCGAGAGCTTAGTAAGCCAGTTACTCTCGCCAGCAGGCTCGGTCCGGAGTCGCGCAGTATTATCATGAGGAGACAGGCACAAGCCTCTCACTGGCAGCAGCCCGTCGGACTCGAGAGGCGGGCGGCTGGGCTGCATGGCTTAATCTCTTGACGAGAGGGGCTACAGGGGGCACCAAATGGCAGCACAAGTTAGCTGCGGTACGAGCAGCAGCGGACGGGCTCCAACCAAACTAAACTTAGAGTGCCGCCTGCTCCCACCGCCTATAGTCAGCAGTCTCTGGCTAAACGGCCCTGGTATTTGGCAAAATCATTGGAGTGTCCGACTCCGACCGTGACGATTATGTCACGTGCTGCCGCCCACGGTGATTAAATCCGGCAAGCACAGCTCAGCCAGCCCCGAGCCTGCAGTGCAGCAGCCAATCAGTGGCCAGTCACAGCAGCGAGCACTGAGCTTTGTTTTGCTGTGTTGAAAGTGCATAGAAAATCAAAGTGTGCGATTTGGTCATCTTTTATTTTAGATAGTGGAATTTCATATATTTCTAATGCAAGGTGCATATAATCTAAAAATGATTTCCCATGGCTACAGGTTTAGTAATTTATTCATCCTACCTCAATCATTGTCTGTGCTGGTCCAGTCCCTCCCAATATCAACACAGCCCACCTCCTCATTAGTGCACCACCACCAGTGCAGCACCAAATCCGCACCAGCGCAGCCCCACCACAGCATCAGCGCAAGCCATGTCTGCAGCATCACCTTTGCAGTAGCGCTTCACCAACTCAGCATCACTCGGCACCACTCAACACTACCCGAGCACCAGCACAATATCACTCTGCATCACCTCTGCACCAGCACACCACCATCTCAGCATCACTCAGCACCACCTCAGCCTGCCCTCGGAATCTGGCATCTGCTGATTCTCCCCTAGTGTCCATCCGCTGCTCTAGTCGTAATTTAGGTACTATTTCCCAACCTCCACCCTCCCTTTGTTTATATTTCCCCCCTACATAACAACAATAAGTTATAACAAACATTAGAACAGGCAGTTTCTTGCCAGCATTGGAAAGAAAAAAAACTAGACATTTTTCATGTTCATTTTTTTTTAATAGGGTCATTCAGTTGCATGTAATGTCTTTTGTGTTACATATACAGTAACAAAAATACTTCACACTTTTTATTATAACTTTTCAACATGCTGCACAGCAGCCACGCTGCTCTACAACAAATCTTAAAAACATTGGCAGAGCCAATAGCTCTAGCTAAACACTTATAAGGTCCCAAACGCGAGACCTATTGGCTATGCCAATGCTTGTTTCTTTAGGCATGGGGAGATTAAGGGCCTCACTTATGAAAAGTGTTGCATCTCTGCGTGAAAGCAGCGGTGCAGCACTTTTAAGTACACCCTTCCTGCAACACGATGGATGCGCCGTATTTATTGTACGGCGCACCATGTCAATCAATCAATCAATCAGGGGTTTGTTAAAGCGCGACTACTCACCCGTAAGGGTCTCAAGGTGATAGGGGTGGGGGGGGAGGTGCAGGTTCCATTCCATCAAGGAGGGGGTCTGTCGAAGAGCCAGGTTTTGAGGTTTCTTGCAAAGATGGGGAGCGATGTTGTCTGTCTGAGGTGGAGCGGAAGGGCGTTCCATGCTTTGGCCGCGAGGAAGGAGAAGGAGCGGCCTCCCGATCTGGTCTTTCTGGTGTGAGGGACCACGGCGTAGGAGAGCTGGGCTGATTGTAGGGTCCTTTGGGCTGCGTGAAATTTGAGTCGGCTGTTCAGGTATGCTGGTCCGGTGCCGTGGAGGGCCTTGTGTGCGTGGGTGAGCATCTTGAAGGTGATTCTCGCCTCGACGGGGAGCCAGTGGAGTGTGCGCAGGTGCTGGGAGATGTGGCAGTGTTTTGGCAGGTTGAGGACCAGTCTTGCGGCGGCGTTCTGTGAAAATGAGTGAAAGAGCAGAGCGAGAGGAAGGGAAAATGAGCAGAAATAAGGCACAAAAGAGCAGAGGTGCAGAAAGGTGAAAGATAAAAAAAAGGGTAGAAAAACGAGTGAAAGAGCAGAGTGAGAGGAAGGAGACAGAGGTCCACTGGACCACCAGGGATGAGGCGCAGGGAAACCTGCGGGTGGAGGAGGGCCTCGATCACCAACACTCGAGAGTGCAGGGGCAGGGGCAGGGCTCACTTAATGGTGGAGCTGCGAGGGTGGGAGAGCAATTTCACTGACAATGAGTCAGTGGTCTTGCTCGCCTGTCCCCGCAGCGGCTGCCATTAAGTAGGGGTCGGGGAGGGCTGGACAGCTGGGAGGCGGGAGCGGGGAGGGGAGCTGGATTGGGCCGGTCGCGCTGGGGGGGGAGGGGCCGCGGGGGCAGCAGCGGTGGGGAAAGGTAAAGGGAGGAAATAAGGGATAAAGAAAAAGGGAAAATAAGCAGAAATAAGGCACAAAAGAGCAGAGATGCAGAAAAGTGCAGAAAGGTGAAAGATAAAAGAGGGTAGAAAAACGAGTGAAAACGAGTGAAAGAGCAGAGCGAGAGGAAGGGAAAATGAGCAGAAATAAGGCACAAAAGAGCAGAGATGCAGAAAAGTGCAGAAAGGTGAAAGATAAAAGAGGGTAGAAAAACGAGTGAAAACGAGTGAAAGAGAAGAACGAGAGGAAGGGAAAATGAGCAGAAATAAGGCATAAAAGAGCAGAGATGCAGAAAAGTGCAGAAAGGTGAAAGATAAAAAAGGGTAGAAAAACGAGTGAAAGAGCAGAGTGAGAGGAAGGAGACAGAGGTCCACTGGACCACTAGGGATGAGGCGCATGGAAACCTGCGGGTGGAGGAGGGCCTCGATCACCAACACTCGAGAGTGCAGGATGAGGGGCAGGCCTCACTTAATGGTGGAGCGCTGAGGGTGGGAGAGAAATTTCACTGACAATGAGTCAGTGGTCTTGCTCGCCTGTCCCCGCAGCGGCCGCCATTAAGTAGGGGTCGGGGAGGGCTGGACAGCTGGGAGGCAGGAGCGGGGAAGGGAGCTGGATTGGGCCGGTCGCGCTGGGGGGGAGGGGCCGCGGGGGCAGCAGCGGCGGGGAAAGGTAAAGGGAGGAAATAAGGGATAAAGAAAAAAGGGAAAATAAGCAGAAATAAGGCACAAAGAGCAGAGATGCAGAAAAGTGCAGAAAGGTGAAAGATAAAAGAGGGTAGAAAAACGAGTGAAAACGAGTGAAAGAGCAGAGCGAGAGGAAGGGAAAATGAGCAGAAATAACGGCACAAAAGAGCAGAGATGCAGAAAAGTGCAAAAAGGTGAAAGATAAAAAAAAGGGTAGAAAAACGAGTGAAAGAGCAGAGTGAGAGGAAGGAGACAGAGGTCCACTGGACCACTAGGGATGAGGCGCAGGGAAACCTGCGGGTGGAGGAGGGCCGGGATCACCAACACTCGAGAGTGCAGGGGCAGGCCTCACTTAATGGTGGAGCTGCGAGGGTGGGAGAGCAATTTCACTGACAATGAGTCAGTGGTCATGTCGCAAGGAATGACAGATCCATCAGGAATCCTGTTGTATCTGTTGTCGCAAAACCCACGAATTGCTGGAGTTGTGTCGTAAGCATGACGCAACTCCAGCAATGCATGGGGGAGGCCTATTCCCATTGCACTGCGTCACCCTTACGCCTGCTGTGAGGCAGGCGTAAGGTTGTGATGCAGTAGTGTCCCAGAAGTGGTGCAGTAAAATTTGATACATTTTGCTAAGCCACTTCTATGAGGCTTTTTCATGTGGGAACGCCCACCCTGCAAACATTATACCTGATGCAGGTTTAATGTAGCGCAGGCATTTACAAAGTGACGCATCTGCTTAGATACGTCACTTTGTAAATATGGCGCAATGTGGCGCATTGTTTACGTCACCGCTGTGTCACAAAAAGTGACGCAATGGTGGCGTAAAAGTGACGCATTTCTTCATAAATAAGGCTCTAAGGGCCAGATGTAGGTGACGAAATACCGGTCGGTAACGCCGAAATTCTGAGAAGTTCAGCGTTACCGACCGGTATTTGGCTGAGTGCAATGTAGGTGAGTTCATACCTACATGCAAAATAAGGAATCGCAAAATAGCGATTCCTTATTTTGCTCTTGCATTTAAGGAATCGGAAATACCGATTCCTTAAATGCAATGTACGTAGCACTAAAAATAGTGCACTTGAGCCTTAAGAAAACGCTAATTACCACCAACTTCAAGTTGGTGGTAAGTAGCGATTTCCTTTAAAAAAGCACTCTTTTGCTTTTTCAAATGTGCCATGTGGCACACATCCATGCCCTTAGGGCATGTATGTGCGCCACATGTGCACACATGCACATTTCAGGGGTGCAACAGGGTGTCCTTTGGACACCCTGGCACCCTTGAAATACCTTCCGCTATTAGCGATTCGGTAATACCGAATCGCTAATAGTGAATATCTTCCCATTCATTCCTATGGGCCTCCTAGCCCATAGGAATGAATGACTAGGTATTCCTTAATAACGAATCTCAATTACTGATTCGTTATTAAGGAATGTTAAGGAATCGCTAATATTTTAGCGATTCCTACCTACATTCCATTTAGCGAGTCCTTAATAGCGATTCGGTAAAAACCGCTATTAAGGACTCGCTAAATTGAAGTTACCTACATCTGGCCCTAAGTGATTTGCTCAAAATCACAGAATGGTGAGCTGACACCGAGACTAGAGCCTGGTTCTATTTCCGTGCTTTGCTATCCTCGGCAGGCAACACATGCATTAAATCAAGAGAAATTCTTAGTTAAATGTGTGCACTTTACAAACCCTGAGAAAGTGCAATTGTGTTAAAATAGGTGCCCTGCTGTGCCATGCACAAAAGTACACCTTCATGCCTGTAGAGGTGGGCGAACCCCTTAATGCAAGAGCCAAGCTTGAGGCGACCTGGCTCTGGCTCAACTCAAAGCTCTCTTGGACTCATGAGCCTAAAACAAGCCAGCTTTAATGTAGATTCTGCCTGCTACCCACGCTCTACCATCATGTGTTAAGAATTTAAAACAATGCATACAACTTTGATGTTAAAAATGAGAGAAAGAGGTAACTTTCTTTTGGGTGAATTGAATAATGTGAAACCAGAAACCTTGAAACAATTCTGGCTTCCCCGCTTTACAAAATTGTGTGATCCTAGGAAAATAATTTATTTTACAGAGCCTAGGTTTTCTTTGTTATAACGTCTGAGAGAACCTTCCAAAACGTAAATTCAGATTGTGAGCTGTGCATAATAATCTATTAAATGAAATGCTTCTGCATGTTAAAGAAATGCCTTTTTCAATTTTTAAAGAGATTATCATACCTTTACATGATGTTTGTTGCATGATTTATGGTTTAAATCATTTTATTGGATATGAAGCAGTCAGTAACAACACACCCACCTACAACCACTGGCCGGCAGGTAACATCTTATTCAAAAACAAACTGTATTAAAGAGGAAGGAGAAGAACCGAAGATGAAAGGAAAGAAGGCAAGGGTAAGATTCAGAGAAACAGAGAAGAAGAGAACAGATATCCACCCACGGTGCACATTGAGACCCGGTAGGGAGCTAAGGCTGGTGGTCTCTCGGAGGGAGCGGTGGGTTCGTTAGTGGCGTCGTGGGGAATCGTAGGACTCGGAGGTAGCGAGGACAGGTGAGCTCAATGAACTCTGAGGATAAGTATGCCACTGTGGTGCCCCAGGTCTAATCAAATTTTGGCAGTATATGGTGGATCCCCGCTGTGATCCTTTCCATCCCAACAACCTCCCACAATTTGTGTAACCAATCTAACTTCGTCGGGATGTCGGGTGTGCCCCACTTCGCCAGGAGGACCTGCTTGGCTTCCCCTAGTGCTAGAGTGATCGCCCTGCCTCTACATGACCAGAGTGGATACGTGAGAGGATTGGGTAAGCCCAGCAGGATATAGCTAGGGAATCTGGGGAGTTCTGTCTGATACATTTGGTCAATTACGGGCAGGATAGCCTCCCAAAAAACCTGTATCTTAGGACAATGCCACAGAATATGGGACAATGTACCCTCCTGCCCGCACTGGCGCCAGCAGAGATCGCTGCAGCGGGGCTTCCCTCGCCGGGGTGTAATACCAGTAGTGGGCAATTTTCAGGAGCATTTCTTTCCCTGAGGTGCTACACGATGATGCCCGGGCTCTGTGTATAATATCCGCCCATTCCTTGGGGGAGAACTCCAGACTCAGCTCCGCTTCCCACCTACGCTGTGCTGGGGATTTGGCCTGCGTTCGCGCCTTGTTGAGAAAGCCATAAATATCGGACAAAAGACGTTTGTTGGAGGTGCGGGTGATGTACCAAATTTCAAATTTCGTGAGGAGCCGACTCGCATGCGGACGGATCTGCGGCTGAGTGACCCAGTGGTGCAGCGCCAAGTACTGCCAGTACGCTGTCTTAGGGATCCCATAGTGAGCCACCAGTCTGGGAAAGTCCAGGATTCACCGCTCATCAAAGAGATTGCCAATATGTTTACAGTTTGCTTCTTGCCATTTCAAGTAGGTATTTCCCAAGTGTGCCGGGGGGAAGTCCGGGTTCCCAATGAAGGGGGTCAAGGGAGAGATAGCAGTGGACAGCTGACACCTCTCTTGGACTCTATCCCACACCTGCATGGTGGCCCGTAAAACCGGAGAGACGTACGCGCCCAGCGGCCGGTGTCGTCTGGGGAGCCAAGGAACCTTCCAGATGTGGATCCCTGCCACTCCCCTATCCATGAAACACCAATGTTTTTCCAACTCTAATTGGTACCATTCAACCATCCATCGTAGTTGTGCCGCTTCGTAGTATCTCCCGAGATGTGGGACACCCAGGCCGCCGTCGTCCTGCCGCAGGTAAGTGAGATGGCGGGCCATGCGCGGCTTTTTCCCCCCCCCAAACGAAATTGTTGATAAGTTGCTGCATTTGAGCCAGTATTGTGGGTGGCGGACAAAGAGGGAGCGTCTGCATCATGTAGAGCAGACAGGGCAAAATTGTAATTTTGACAGCCGCGATCTTGCCCAGCCAGGAGAGAGTATGTTTCTGCCAGTTCTTCAGGTCACGACGGACCTTGGCCAGGGCTGCCGCATAGTTCACCTGATCCGTCTTCGCGGTAGTAGAGAAAACCCGGATCCCCAGATAAGTGATGTCCGTATTAGCCCAAGAGAAGGGGAAGTGAAGCGATAGCTGATGGCGGTCCGCCTCTGGGAGTGTGAGGCTCAAAGCCTGGGTTTTGTTCAGGTTGAGTTTGAAACCCGAGGCTGCACCGAAAGCCTCCACCTCCACCAGCAGAGGGGGGAGAGATAGCGACGGGTGTGTTAAAAACAGCAGCACATCGTCTGCGTAGAGGGAAATCTTATGTTCCCTATCGCCCATCCGGATCCCAGTGATCGCTGAGAGTTGGCGGACCCTTTCGGCGAACGGCTCCATATAGTGAGCGAAGAGGAGGGGGGAAAGGGGGCACCCCTGCCGCATGCCCCTACCGATCCGGAAGGGCCAGGAGACCACCCCATTGACCCGGATTCGCGCCTGTGGATCGTGATACACGCAATTCACCCACTTCCGAAATCTGTCCCCAAGCCCGAAGCAGCTGAGAACTTGTTGCAAATAGGTCCAGTGGACCCGATCGAATGCCTTTTTGGCGTCCACTGAGAGAAGAATCATCAGGATCTGGGTCCGTTGCGTCTTGTCTAGTAAGTGGCAGAGTCTGTGCGTTCCATCCCCGCAGTTGCGGTCCGGAATAAACCCAGATTGGTCGGGGTCCACCAGGCCCTGCATGTAGGGAGCAAGTCTGGAAGCCAAAATACTGGTGAAGATCTTCAGGTCTACATTGAGCAGAGAGATGGGACGGTACGAGGCACACTCCCGAGGGTCCTTTCCCGACTTGGGGATGACCACCACCTCTGTCATGGACATTGAGGGGGTGAGTTTCCCAGAGGAACTAAAAGTGTTAAACAGCCGTGCCAGAAGGGGGGAGCCGCAATGGCCACCGTTGGGTCCAACATGTCAGCCGAATAGAGGGTCGTATAGAAGGCCTCAAATGTGGCCTCGATGTCTTCATCGGCGCGCAAAATCTCACCCCGCTCGGTTGTGAGTTCTGCTACCCGACGCGCCACCGTTTCGGCTCGCAGAGCGTGAGCCAAGAGTCTCCCCGCCTTGTTCCCCCCTTCGTAGTAGCGCTGCTTAATTCGGAGCAAGGCATATTCGGCGCGGTCAAGGTCTAACGCCCACAGTTGCTTCCTCGCCTGTGTAAGGAGACGCCGTGTTTGGACCGCTCCCGTACGATGATGCACCCCTTCCAGCTCCCGGATTTGATCCTCCAGTTCCTCCCTCTGAGCCTTGCGGTCCTTTTTCAGGCCCGCTGCGATCACGATACAGTGGCCACGGAGAACCGCTTTCAAGGCGTCCCAAAGCATGTCAACCCCCACCGAGCCGACATCATTCACTTCCGGGTTTTAATAGTGTCTCGTAGCTCGGCGATATTAGCGTCATACATGAGTAGCTTACGGTTGAAACGCCATGAGCTCTGCCGAAGGGAGCCACCCGGGAGACACAACTTCAAGAGAACCGGGGAGTGGTCTGAGAAAGCTGCTACCCCAATAGAAACCTCCGCTGTAGACGCCGTAACCCTAGGAGAGGTCCAAAAGACGTCAATGCGGGCGTACGTCTGATGAGCGGCAGAAAAGAAAGTGTATTCCCTGGCTGCCGGGAAGCGATGGCACCAGGCGTCAACGAGACCAGCCTCCTTCAGTTTCTGAAGTGTCGTATCAGATATTGAGCCCGTGTGTCCCACCCTAAGTGTTGACCTATCCACCTCTGCCACTGGGACTAAATTAAAATCTTCCCCGATAATGAGGTCCTCATCAGGAGACTCCAAGATTGAACATATAGCTTCACATAGGAAGGCCTCCTGGTGGTCATTGGGGCTATAGACCGATGCGATCGTGTGCACTCTCTCACCCATGAGCACTCGCAGAGCCAGAAGTCGACCCGCGACTTCTGTGTGAATTCCCAGCACTTTCCCCTGAAAGTGCGTGGCCAAAAGAATCGCCACTCCGGCCTTCTTCCCCAGCCCCGCCGAGAAATATTGTCTGTCGAACCACTGGGATCGAAGCCGCTTCCAGTCCGCCCACAAAAGGTGGGTCTCCTGAAGGAGGCAGAAATCACATTTAGCGTCTCTCAACAAGGCAAGAAGCACGCGACGCTTTGCTGGCAAATTAAGGCCCCACACATTGAAGCTCATAATGAATACTTTAAGTTGTGTCATGAGTGAGGATGAGGGGTGTTAGACCTGTCAGCCCTAGGGTGGTCTTGCCCTGTTTTCTTTCCTTTTGCGCCTCATTTTTGCCACCGTATTTTTACTGGACCTAGGTCTCCGGGCGCCTTACCACTGCTAACCAGTGCTGAGGTGCAGGTGCTCTCTCACTCAAGATGGCTGCCACAGGCCCCTGCTACTGCAGAGGGGCCTTACACACATACACACTAGTAGCCAGGGTCAGGCTGGGACATAGGGATACAGTATCCATCCCGTCCCCGCCTCTGGGCCACATAGCCAGACATGTGGAAGGTTCCAGAACCTTCCGGGCTGTGGGAGGAGTTATGTTTTGCAGCCTTTAGGAGGGTCACCTGACCTAGGGGTATAAGAGGCTTGGAGGGAAATCTTTTAGTCAGTTGGGGCACCACTGATCCTGGGAGAACCTCTGCTGGAGTACAGGCTTTAGGGCCTAGGGGGGAGACCTACACTACTGCTGCTGACACGGCTTAGGCACTGCTGTAGTAAGCTAGCTGAGGAACGCCCACCACCCACTGACCTTGCCCAGCGTGAGGGGACCCAGGGAACCACCTTCAGCGTGCTGGGAAGTAACATCAAGCACTCCCAGAACCACCAACTCATTCCCCCCCTCATGACAAGAAACTCCTGACAAGAAACTCCTGACAAGAAACTCCTAAGAAGAAACTCATAAGAAGCAACCAATCAAGAACAGCCGCAAGAAACCTTAATTTGAGAGGCCTGACCGACCAGCAAGGCCTGAAACCTGAACTGCCAAACTGGGGATCACCAGGTAAAGCGCCGTGCCCTGAAGCGCTAGACCTTCATCCCCTATCTACTCCTGCCTGCTGCTGGGCTGCCCCCCAAGAACCTTTCCAGTCAGCCCTGCCCACAGGCTGCTGGTGCGCCCCGTGCTATATCTCCACGAGGGAGAAACTGCCACCCAAGTCACTGACCACGTGACTGAATCGCGGCCGCGGCCGCCGCCGCGTGAGGAGAAGTGCTGAGGTGAGGGAGGCCCCCCCCCTCGAGTGCGTGTGGGGAGGTGCGCCGTCCGCGCCCTCACCGAAGCCTCCAAATTGAGTCCCCAAAGATCACCGCCGGGCCCGGGGCCCCACCGACGAAGTCGCGGCCAAAGGAATCGCCGCCGCAGCCCAAGGGGGCCGCGTGAAGAAGCCGCGGCCTGGCGGGACCAACGAGGCCTCCAGGCCCCGCCGACGCCGTTGCTGGGCGACCGGGGACGCCGGCCGCGCCCCCGGGAAAGCCGCGCAGCGATTGGGCGTTGGCTCCCGCCACGCCCCCAGCGCCGACGGAGGCCGAAGAAGAGCTCCGGACCAGCAGAGGGAGACTGGAAGCCGGCCGGAGAGGACTGCCGGCTCCCGCTCCCCTTCTTGCAATCCCCCTACTTGATCCCGGGGGCCGGAGGAGGGTGATACCGGCCCCCGCAACGACCCGCAATTCCGGCCAGAAGGCCGAGGCACCCCGACCGGGCCCTGCCCTTCAGAACACGGGCCGGCCCGGGAGATCGACAGTCGCATGGAAGCGCGACCAACGACCACCCCATCAGGTGAGCCCAGGAGGCCCCTAGGGCCCGCAGAGATGCCACTGGGGGCCACGGGCCACCATTAACCCGTGAAATTATCCCTATGAGGCGAGGCCCCGGAGAGGAGTGGGCCTGGCCTGAGTTAACCCCTGAGGGACACAGAAGCCCCCCATTGCCAGGGAAGCCCCAGAATACAGGACATGTTGAGGGGTTCCCCACATTGCTCATTAATCTAATGATGACGCCTACTGTAATTACTGTCTAGGCCTATGCTTATACTTGCAAAGTCGTTACCTAGTGTGAAGGTGATTAATTGAATTGAGCTGAAGTGTACACCGCCAAGAGTTGAAGTGTTTTATGTTGCAGGTGTACCGGAGTTGCGACGCCCACTGTACTGAATGTGGGTGCGCCTAGATTAATGCAGGCCCTGTTTGAAATGTAACGTGAAATGCCCCCTTTTAAGTAATTGAATATTCCTGAAGTGAATTGCATGTTTAGGCCCATGTTTTATTAATGCACCTTGTGATCAACAATGGTGCTACGTTTAGGAGATGATTCCTGCGGCCTTTTAGTGGCCTACAATGTTGATGAGCTATGATGCTTTAATGAGAATGCGCACCAGTTGAGTAATGCAATGATTTTAAATGTAGATCTGAATTAATCTGCCTCATCTGATGCTGCCTGGATTTATATAAAAGATCTTGATTTTAAATACACAAGCCTGGTGTGGTGTCATGTTATTGCGTCCGCATTTCTGAGTCAAAGTAAGAGTGTGCTGCACAACTGCCTTACACATTGCCTTCGCGTGCTTTCCCGCCTCGCGCCATGCTACCGTGACGGACTCGGTAACCCCGTTTCCAACATTGGTGTTCAGCGGTGGGATAAGGACTGGTGTTTGTGCAGCACCTTACAGTGACTCAGTGTGCGCCGCAATTGGACACCTATTGAAATGCAAGCGCTAAGAATTCTTTTGTGATTGCTGATTGTGTACATTCCTGCGTTAGACCTGCTACCTACAGTCTAGAACCCTTTCCCTAAATTGTCTGGGGCCCCACCTAGGAGGATGGAGTTTGAGTTGGCCAACCTAGAAAGGTATACGGTGACACAGCTCAAGGAGTTCTGCCTAGAGAGGGGGGTGGCTGTCAAGCGAGGCCCCAGGAAGGAGGTGCTTCAGAAAGCTTTGAGGGCATGGGTAATGGCCCACCCGGAGGGAAGAGGGGAAGAGGAGCAGGGGGAGGCAGACAACCCAGGAGAACTGGACCTACTGCACATTGATGTTAGCGAGAATGTGTTGCCAGGAAGACGTTCCAGGGCAGGCAGTAGTGCGTCAGGGGGAGTTTGTCGGCAGAGGAATTTGAGGACAGGAGGGAGGAGAGGCAATTAACATTAGAACTTGCTAGGATGGAAAGGGAAGGAGAACAGGCAAGGCTAGCCATGGAGGAAAGGAAGCTTGCGCATGAGCTTAGCCTGAAGGAACTAGAGCTCCGAGCCTTGCAGATGGAGATGCAGGGCAAAGTGAATGGTGGCAGCGTACCTGCTGGGGTTCCACAGGAGCCCAAATTTTATCTACCAAGAGAGGTGATAGCCAGTTTTAATGTAGGAGATGACATCGATAAGTGGTTGGCGGCGTACGAGGTGGCTTTGGTGGCCCATAGAGTTCCTGAGAGCTACTGGGGGAGGTCTCTACAGGTACATACCTCCACCAGTAAGGGACACACTTTTAACCTTGGATAAGGGGGATCAGACCAACTACCCTATCATGAAGGAGGCCCTGCTTAAGAAGTTTGGCCTCACCCCAGAGAAGTACCGCCAAAAGTTCCGCAACAGCCACAAGCTTCACACACAAAACTGGGTGGATTTTTTTGATTATGCCCGGAAGGCATTGGAGGGTTGGGTGCGTGGCAGCAACGTCGATAATTACAAAGGGCTGTGTGACCTGTTCTTGAGAGAGCACCTCCTAGAGAAATGTTTTCCGGAGCTGCGCCAGTACTTGGTGGACCGCAAGCTGACCAATCCAAGGGAGCTTGCAGAGGAGGCAGACACGTGGGTCAGCACTCGGGTGTCCCACAAGGGAGCCGAGGCGGACCCCCGAAAGGTGGACAGGGGTTCCCCCAGAAGAAAGAGGGGGAGATAAAAGGAGGGAGTTCTTTAAAGGCCCCCAAAATAGACCGCCTGGGAGAGGGGTAGGTTCCCCATCCCAATCTGGATTCCAGAAACCCACTTACCCTGACAGGAGTCAGCAGCCCAGAACTGTCCGGTGCTACGAGTGCGGGGAGGTTGGACATTACAAGGGGGATCCCCAGTGTCGCAAGAGAACCCCAGCCCCCACAGGAGGTAAGAGCCCCGGGGTGGCCAGTGTAGCGCTTGGGGAGGAGCTGTCCCTAGGTAGGGGAGGTGAGTGGACAGGCTTGACCTTAGTTTCCCTGGGGGATAGAGAGATCATCCCACAGGTTCAGGTACCCTCGAACACTGCCAAGTATCGGCAGAGGATCCTGGTGAACGGGGAGGAGGTGGAGGCTCTGAGGGACACAGGTGCCAGCATGACGATGGTGAGACGTCAGCTGGTGTCCCCAGAGCAGGTGATTCCTGAGGTATTCCACCCGGTTGTTATGGCTGATAATAGCCTGGGTCATTACCCCGTGGCCCAAGTTCCCTTTGAGTGGGGAGGAGTATCAGGTCTGTTGAAGGTTGCGGTGAGCCCTGCCATGCCAGTTGACTGTCTGCTGGGTAACGACTTGGAACATACTGCCTGGAGGGAGGTAGAGTTCAATGCCCATGCTGAGATGTTGGGATTACCAGGATGGACTTGCGTCGTCACGCGGTCCATGGCTGCCCGACAAGGAACTCAGCCCGGGTTGGAGCCTGAAATAATGGCCCAGCCCACTGCTGGACGAGGAGATGTCCAGGAGGAGACACCCGGTGAGATGGATGGGGAGCCCGCGGAGGTGACCCCGGAGTCCGCTGAGGTGGTTGGTGTTCCTGTGGGGGACCTGCCGACCCCTGCAGAGTGGCAGGTGGAAGGAGGGCCTACCCGGGAGGAATTTTGCCGGGTGCAGAAGGAGTGCCCTACGCTTGAAGGCATGCGGCAACAGGCCGAAGCCCAAGCAACTGGAACAGAGACTGGTAACTACCATGTCTACTGGGAGGATGGTCTCCCCTACAGTGAGCCTAAGGCTCCGGTGCATGGGTCATCAAGGGCCTTAGTGGTCCCCCAATGCTACCGAGCCTTTCTGCTAGAGTTGGCACACGAAATACCACTAGCAGGACACCTGGGCCAGGACAAGACATTTGCGCGTCTGGTCCCACATTTTTACTGGCCCAGGATGCGCGTCACTTCTGACACTTTTTGCAAGACTTGCACCACTTGCCAGGTGAGCGGCAAGACAGGGACTAAAGTGAAGGTCCCTCTAGAACCTCTCCCAGTTGTCGATACCCCTTTTGAGCGGGTAGGGATTGACATTGTCGGGCCATTGGACCAGCCGACTTCTGCAGGACATAGGTTCATTTTGGTGCTGGTAGACCACGCCACCCGGTACCCGGAGGCAATCCCTCTGAGGACCATCACTGCACCGGTGGTGGCGCGGGCCCTGATGGGGATTTTTACCCAAGTGGGATTCCCCAAGGTCGTGGTGTCAGATAGGGGCACGAATTTCATGTCGGCCTACATGCAGGCCATGTGGAAGGAGTGTGGAGTGACCTACCGGTTCTCCACTCCTTACCACCCCCAGACGAACAGGCTCGTGGAGCGCTTTAACAAAACCTTGAAGGGGATGATCAGGAGCCTACCCGAGGACTTGGGAAGGAAGTGGGACGTCCTCTTACCCTGTCTGCTCTTCTCCTACCGAGAGGTGCCGCAGAAGGGGTCGGTTTCAGCCCCTTTGAGCTGCTCTATGGCCACCCCGTTCGGGGGCCCCTCAGTCTTGTCAAGGAGGGGTGGGAGAAGTCTTCCTCGAAGCTTCCCGTGATGTGGTCAGCTATATGCTGGCATTCCGCAGCCAAGTGGCCAAGCTGTGGAAGGAGGCCTCGGACAACCTAGAGGCTAGTCAGGCCGTCATGAAGAAATGGTATGACCGGAACGCTCGGACGGTAGAGTTGGACGCTGGACAGAAGGTGTGGGTCATGGAGCCAGGAGAGCTTAGCGCCCTCCAGGACCCGTGGACTGGACCGTTTGAGATCTTGGAAAGGAAAGGCCAGACCACGTATGTCGTCGATGTGAAGACCCCCGGCAACCCCACAGGGTGTTCCACGTCAACCGCCTGAAGCCACACCAGGAGCGTTCAGAGCTCACTCTCCTGATGATAACAGATGGAAGTGAGGAGGAGGAGAGTGAGCCTCTTCCAGACCTTCTGGCGGCCCATGAGAAGGATGGTTCGGTGGAGGGAGTGGTCCTCGCCCCATCCTTGACCCCAGAGCAACAGAGGGACTGCCGCCAGGTCTTGGGGCAGTACGCCTCGTTGTTCTCCCTCACGCCTGGGATCACGCACCTGTGTACCCATGATGTGGACACAGGGGACAGTCCGCTTACCGGCTGTCCGATAAAGTCAAGGCTAGTATCCAGGGTGAGGTTACCAAGATGCTAGAACTGGGGGTGATTGAGCCTTCCAGTAGCCCTTGGGCTAGTCCGGTGGTGTTGGTGCCGAAAGCGGCCCCACCGGGCACCACACCAGAACTTCGGTTCTGTGTGGATTACCGCGGACTCAACTCAGTCACAAAGACCGACGCTCACCCGATCCCTCGGGCGGATGAGCTCATTGACCGGCTGGGAGCAGCCCAGGTATCTGAGTACCATTGATTTGACGTCAGGCTATTGGCAGATCGCCATGGCGGAAGGAGCAAGGAAGAAGACTGCGTTCTCCACCCCCGAGGGCCACTTTCAATTTCGGGTGATGCCCTTCGGGTTGAAAAATGCTCCAGCCACTTTCCAGCGGTTGGTGAACCAGGTGCTGTCTGGCCTAGAGGCCTTCTCTGCTGCCTACCTGGATGACATAGCTGTCTTCAGTAGCAGCTGGGAGGACCATCTGGAGCATCTCCAGGAGGTGCTACAGGCTCTGCAACGGGCTGGTCTAACCATCAAGGCCAGCAAGTGCCAGATTGGACAGGGATCTGTCGTGTACCTGGGACATCTGGTGGGCGGAGGTAAGATGCAACCCCTCCAAGCCAAGATCGAGACCATCTTGGCCTGGGAGCCCCCAAGACCCAAACCGAGGTCCGAGCTTTTCTCGGCCTCACGGGATACTACCGCCGGTTCGTCAAGGGATATGGAACCATTGTGGGCCCATTGACGGAATTGACTTCAAAGAAGCAGCCACGCAGAGTCATCTGGACGGCTGCCTGCCAGGAAGCCTTTGAGACCCTCAAACGTGCAATGTGCACCGCACCGGTGCTCAGGACTCCAGACTTTGGACGGGAATTTATCGTGCAGACAGACGCTTCTGAGCATGGCATAGGAGCTGTGCTCTCGCAGCTGAATGACGATGGCCAAGACCAGCCAGTGGCCTTCATTTCCCGAAGACTACTCCCCGGGAACAGCGGTGGAGTACCATCGAACGAGAAGCCTTTGCCGTGGTTTGGGCTGTAAAGAAGTTGAGGCCATACCTTTTTGGTTGTCACTTCCTGATCCAGACCGACCACAGACCCCTTCGCTGGCTCATGCAGATGAGAGGCGAAAACCCCAAATTGTTGAGGTGGTCCATTTCCCTCCAGGGGATGGACTTTCGGGTGGAACATCGACCCGGTGTAGACCACGCCAACGCTGACGGTCTCTCACGGTTTTTCCGCCTTAGCGACGAGAACTCCCTAGAGGTTGGGAAGCTCTCCCTCTTTCGGCTGGGGGGACGCGTGTTAGACCTGTCAGCCCTAGGGTGGTCTTGCCCTGTTTTTTTTCCTTTTGCGCCTCATTTTTGCCACCGTATTTTTACTGGACCTAGGTCTCCGGGCGCCTTACCACTGCTAACCAGTGCTGAGGTGCAGGTGCTCTCTCACTCAAGATGGCTGCCACAGGCCCCTGCTACTGCAGAGGGGTCTTACACACATACACACTAGTAGCCAGGGTCAGGCTGGGACATAGGGATACAGTATCCATCCCGTCCCCACCTCTGGGCCACATAGCCAGACATGTGGAAGGTTCCAGAACCTTCCGGGCTGTGGGAGGAGTTATGTTTTGCCGCCTTTAGGAGGGTCACCTGACCTAGGGGTATAAGAGGTTTGGAGGGAAATCTTTTAGTCAGTTGGGGCACCACTGATCCTGGGAGAACCTCTGCCGGAGTACAGGCTTTAGGGCCTAGGGGGGAGACCTACACTACTGCTGCTGACAAGGCTTAGGCACTGCTGTAGTAAGCTAGCTGAGGAACGCCCACCACCCACTGACCTTGCCCAGCGTGAGGGGACCCAGGGAACCACCTTCAGCGTGCTGGGAAGTAACATCAAGCACTCCCAGAACCACCAACTCATTCCCCCCCCTCATGACAAGAAACTCCTGACAAGAAACTCCTAAGAAGAAACTCATAAGAAGCAACCAATCAAGAACAGCCGCAAGAAACCTTAATTTGAGAGGCCTGACCGACCAGCAAGGCCTGAAACCTGAACTGCCAAACTGGGGATCACCAGGTAAAGCGCCGTGCCCTGAAGCGCTAGACCTTCACCCCTATCTACTCCTGCCTGCTGCTGGGCTGCCCCCAAGAACCTTTCCAGTCAGCCCTGCCCACAGGCTGCTGGTGCGCCCCGCGCTATATCTCCACGAGGGAGAAACTGCCACCCAAGTCACTGACCTCGTGACTGAATCGCCGCCGCGGCCGCCGCCGCGTGAGGAGAAGTGCTGAGGTGAGGGAGGCCCCCCCCCTCGAGTGCGTGTGGTGAGGTGCGCCCCCGGGAAAGCCGCGCAGCGTTTGGGCGCCGGCTCCCGCCACGCCCCCAGCGCCGACGGAGGCCGAAGAAGAGCTCCGGACCAGCAGAGGGAGACGGGAAGCCGGCCGGAGAGGACTGCCGGCTCCCGCTCCCCTTCCCGCATCCCCCTACTTTATCCCGGGGGCCGGAGGAGGGTGATACCGGCCCCCGCAACGACCCGCAATTCCGGCCAGAAGGCCGAGGCACCCCGACCGGGCCCTGCCCTTCAGAACACGGGCCGGCCCGGGAGATCGACAGTCGCATGGAAGCGCGACCAACGACCACCCCATCAGGTGAGCCCAGGAGGCCACTAGGGCCCGCAGAGACGCCACTGGGGGCCACCATTAACCCGTGAAATTATCCCTATGAGGCGAGGCCCCGGAGAGGAGTGGGCCTGGCCTGAGTTAACCCCTGAGGGACACAGAAGCCCCCCATTGCCAGGGAAGCCCCAGAATACAGGACATGTTGAGGGGTTCCCCACATTGCTCATTAATCTAATGATGACGCCTACTGTAATTACTGTCTAGGCCTATGCTTATACTTGCAAAGTCATTACCTAGTGTGAAGGTGATTAATTGAATTGAGCTGAAGTGTACACTGCCAAGAGTTGAAGTGTTTTATGTTGCAGGTGTACCGGAGTTGCGACGCCCACTGTACTGAATGTGGGTGCGCCTAGATTAATGCAGGCCCTCTTTGAAATGTAACGTGAAATGCCCCCTTTTAAGTAATTGAATATTCCTGAAGTGAATTGCATGTTTAGGCCCATGTTTTATTAATGCACCTTGTGATCATTAATGGTGCTACGTTTAGGAGATGATTCCTGCGGCCTTTTAGTGGCCTACAATGTTGATGAGCTATGATGCTTTAATGAGAATGCGCACCAGTTGAGTAATGCAATTATTTTAAATGTAGATCTGAATTAATCTGCCTCATCTGATGCTGCCTGGATTTATATAAAAGATCTTGATTTTAAATACACAAGCCTGGTGTTGTGTCATGTTATTGCGTCCGCATTTCTGAGTCAAAGTAAGAGTGTGCTGCACAACTGCCTTACACATTGCCTTTGCGTGCTTTCCCGCCTCGCGCCATGCTACCGTGACGGACTCGGTAACCCCTTTTCCAACAAGGGGGCTCAACTGCGCGTTGTCTTAATCCGTCATAGGGGAAACCCGCTTCACCGGGGCATCCAATCCCCACCACCCGCCACCCGCCAAGGGACTCTGTTGTATTCCCACCTTAGGAATAGACGAAGACTGCAGCAGGTAGGTTTATAACTTTTATTGTGGGTACAAGAGAGCCACCGCTCCTCACTCCAACAGCTACCGGCTCCAACTGCCTGACCTAGAACCCCCATAAGAACCACAATGGGGTGGAACACACAGGGGTTCTAATCGGGAAACAACAAGCACATATACATGCAATGGAGGCACTGGTGAGTGCAATACAACATTACCTCTTTTTAATAAGAGAAACAAAAAGAAAAGAAACAAAAGGAAGAGCAAAGAAAACCATATAAACGCAAATAGAGCAAGCTACACAAATAAACTGCACATGTTACTACCTAAGCTTCCAAGGACGTTGCTTAACCCGGCTAGATCTCCTTGGAGCCAAACCAGGTAAAACCATGTGTCCATCGTGAACAGGAGAAGCATCAGTATTTCTCTTAAGACCATTTGCAAGGTCAAGCCTAACTGGAACAGTGTGAGTTTTGGCAACTTTAGCGGCATTCCACCAGTGACCACCACTCACTCTAACAGCACCCCCACACACTTTTTCAATGCACACTGGTTCTCCATAGGACGCACATCCTTTCTTGACAAAGTTAGGGTTTTTACCCGAACCATATCACCAGGGTGCAGATCAACGGTCATTGCAGACTTCTTAAGGTTATACCTATCAGCCATCTTCTTTTGTGCTACACCTACCCTGGATTCTAAAGCTGCATTATCCACCCAACAGGAGACTTTGTTGCGAACCGTTCTAAGGAGCCAAGCCGGATACAAAGAGGAGGTGGGAATTCTGCCTCTAAGTGACACAAACGGCGCCACTTTAGTGAGGGAATGAGGCGTGGTGCGGTAAAACCACAACATGGACCTGACCGCACTCTCCACATCAAATCCACTCTGTTTTGCCCATTTGATGCACTCCACCACCACTCTATTCATCCTCTCGACCAAACCATTGGTTTGAGGATGTCCAACAGAACTTCTAAGATGTTTAATACCAGACTCTTTCAAAAATACATCCATTTCCGCATTCACAAATTGCACTCCATTGTCTGATACAAGTGTTTCAGGAAATCCTTCCCGCATGAAAATTTCTTTCAGAAAAAGAATCGCACACTTGGCAGTGGGAGAGGCACAAAATCTAACCTCTGGCCACTTACTATGAAAGTCCATTAATACAAAAGCGAAACGTAAATTGAAAGGAAGGAAATTGAAAGGACCAACCAGATCTATTCCCACCTTAAGCCAAGGCTTTACTGGAAAAGGAATGGGTTGTAGAGGAGAGGTACACACTTTCAAACCTTTTTCTGCTCCACCACAAACTACACACTCCTTCACTCTCAGATCAACATCGTTGTCCATTGACGGCCACCAGTAGTGCTGCCTCACCCTCCTTTTCGTCATGGTGGCACCCAAGTGCCCATCATGTGCAGAATCAACCAGTCTGGAACGCACACCAAAAGGCGGGATGCACCTACCATCTCTCATCAACACCCCATCTTCTATGGACAACTCCTCTGCAATTTTACAAAAAGGCTGTATCTCAGAGGAGACACACCTCTCCTTCGGCCAACCATTCACAATGTATTCTTTGACTTTACCTAGAACAGAATCCTCCCCACAAGCTTTAGTCCATTCATGTTCACTGCACGTTTTAGTATCCACCGTATCAATAAACGCAATAAAACAATCCTCCTTATCTTCCTCCACATCCAGAGGCTCCTTCTCACTCAAGGGAAGTCTTGACAACAAATCAGCCCTGACATTTTCTTTACCGGGAATATGTTTCACACTGAAATCATATTGCAACAACTTAGTTGTGAGACGCGCAATGCGGGGAGTGGCATACTTTAGACGCTCCCTCCCAGAATGTAAACCAATGGCTTGTGATCCGTTTGAATAAGAAACTTCCTACCCCAAATGTACGTTCTAAACTTTTCACACGCCCAATAACACGCCAATAACTCCTTCTCAATAACTGAGTAATTCAACTCAGGGTCACGCAGTACTCTGGACGCATAGCTAATAGTCACTTCACTGAAACCAGATGATTGCGTCAGGACAGCGCCCAACCCATAATTGCTGGCATCAACTGTGATAGTGCAGAGCATGGTAGGATCATAAGCACAAAGAATCTTGGCACTGGTCATCTCTGACTTAATCAAATCAAAAGTCGTCTGACAATTGGCATCCCATTGAAACACAACGTTTCCCTCAACATATTGGACAAATCTTTCATTTTGCTCGCGTAATCTGGTACAAAACGCTAATAGAATTCGCAAAGGCCCAGGAAAGAGCGCAGTTCATCTTTGTTTTTGGGAGAAGGACAATCGACGACAGCTTTTACCAAACCTGGCCTGGGACTAATGCCTTTCGCTGAAACCAAATGTCCCAAAAATTCAATTTCCCTTTTCCAAAACTCGCACTTACTCTTCTTCACCACAACACCCTTGTTCTCAAAAATCCCAAGTACCTTCCTCAAAGCAGCATCATGTTCATCTAAGTGCTTTGAAAAAATAAGGACGTCATCTTGAAAGATAACTACTCCATTGACGTCTTGCAAAATGGACTGCATAATGCGCTGAAACACAGAAGCCGCCGAAGCAAGCCCAGACGGCATTCTACAAAACTGGAACGTGCCAAAGGGAGAGTTGAACGCAGTGTAATGGCGCGATTCATCATCTAGCTGTACCTGGTGATAGGCCGAAGCTAAGTCTATCTTGGAAAACCACTCAGCACCCCTTAGCTCTTCCAACAAATCACCAATCTTAGGAAGAGGGTGTGAATCAACCCATATCTCTTTGTTGAGACTCCTGAGGTCGATGCATAAACGCATATCGCCGCTCCGTTTTCTTGCGACAACCAATGGACTCAACCATAAGCTAGACTCAACTGGTTCTATGACCCCACATTTTTGTAGTTTAGACAATTCATTCTTAAGATCTTCTCTAAGGCTGAAGGGAACAGACCTGACTTTATGCTTTACGGGCAAAGCATCCCTTTTCACTTTGATTTTGTGCCTAAAGCCCTCAATCCTACCAAGCGAATCAGAAAATACACTAGGAAATTCTTGTTCCAAACAGGCGAAATCAGAATTCTCCTTCACAACAAGAACTTGTTCCTTCGTTCCAGGTCTCAACACCATGCCAAATAATCCCTGATGGTACCAACCCAAAATATTGAGACCACGCACCGCCACATAAATTTTCCCATGAATCTTACGTCCTTTAAACTCCAACACGTCCTCAATGAAACCTTCTAAATCAATCTTCCGTCCTTCATATGACACTGGTGCCCTATCTGGAGGAAAGAGCGACCTATCACCCCAAGATTCTTTAAACAGTTCATAGGTAATCATTGTGATGCGTGCCCCAGAGTCCACAAGCAACTTCAAGCACACTTCCCCCACTAGTATGTCGACATAGGGATCAACACAGTCAGAAGGATCACCCGAAACCACCCCATCATCAGTGACCACAACAATCATATCTTGAAAAGTTTGCACCATATCATTCTCAGAAGCAGCGTCCTCTTGAGTGACACAATTAACTTTATCCGACTTGTTACCGAAGGACTGACACACCTTAGCTAGGTGACCTAGCTTGCCACACTTATAGCACTTCGAATTTTTCCCTGGACAAAACTTGTTATCTTTGGTGTGTGGTGAATACCCACACCTAAAGCAAATGTTGCTTTTCTTGAAGAATCCTTTTTCACTGGGTTTGTCCTTACGCCCACTGTTACCAGCGCTACCTGCAGACACGACAGCATTCACATTTTCCTTACACCCGCTGTTCACACTCAGCTCTTTTATAGAGAGTTGCGCTAATTCCACACTTTTAGCAACCTTTAACACCTCTTCAAGATTCCCATCCCATCCTCGTCGCCAAAAAGAGATGTTGTATTCCCACCTTAGGAATAGACGAAGACTGCAGCAGGTAGGTTTATAACTTTTATTGTGGGTACAAGAGAGCCACCGCTCCTCACTCCAACAGCTACCGGCTCCAACTGCCTGACCTAGAACCCCCATAAGAACCACAATGGGGTGGAACACACAGGGGTTCTAATCGGGAAACAACAAGCACATATACATGCAATGGAGGCACTGGTGAGTGCAATACAACAAACTCCAACACCAACAGACCCACCACCCGTAGCAGTTCCTCACAATGTGCCCCTAAGCTGACAGTGCGGATCCAGGATGGTTATGGGAGGGAAGATCCAGGAGGTCGAAGCAAGTGCCCTGCTCAGCCCATGAGAAGAGGGACCATGGAAGCCCTCCAGCCACCCGTTCCCGGTGTGTGTGTTGGGACCTGCCACCTTCCCACGGTCGACCCTTCCTCCCACCTCCCCTTGCCGAACCCAACCACCAAGGTCGAAACGTCACCCTACCTGTCGATGAGACGGCAGCAGCTCTCGGTATCTGCCAAAGGGCCGCAGCTTTCTTGTGGGTGGAGAGAGAAGAAAGGAGAAGAGAAAGAAAAAGAAAAGGGACAGCGAGAGAGAAGAGAACACAAGAAAACATCAAAGTCGTCTTCCAACTGGAACAAATCGCACCAATGTGCAGGGGTCCATGAGTCCGACGATCGGTCATCACCACTCCGTAGCGGGGGCTCCCCCCCCCCAAGACCGACATCTCGACACACTGGGCTCGGGCCCTTCGTCTCCGCATTGGATCTCAGAGCCACGACGAATCGAATCAATCACCCGTGTGATCAGCAGAACTCTCCCGATCTTGCATCTGTTTCAGTAGAGCTTCCCGCTCCAACCGGCTCTCCTCTTCGGAAGGCTTCGCCCGGGCGCCCCTCCTAGGGCCTCTTCTCCTGCCCGGCCTCCGCAGCCCTCCCGAGGCTGGGTTTCCCTCCGGCACGTCCGATTCGTCATCCACGATCAGCTCATTCCCAAGGATGGCCTTCGCTTCCTGCAGGTTACGGACAACATGCGTTTCTTTATTCCAGACGAAGGAGAGTCGGAACGGATGCCCCCATCGGTAGCGTAGCCCCTGCTCCCGTAGGAAGGTTGTGACGGGCCGCAGCTCCTTTCGTCTTTGAAGGGTGAGGGGCGAGAGGTCCTGGTACACCCCCACCTGTAGGCCCTTGAACTCCACTGTCGGACGATCCTGAGTGGCAGCCATAATAACCTCTTTCTGCCTATAGGAATGGAGGCATGTCAGAATGTCCTGCGGCTGGCCAGGGCCCGAGGCCGGGCGACCGGCCCAGTGCGTGCGGTCCAGTGTGATCACCTGGTCTCTCAGGTCTGGAGCCATGTGTTTGACGAGTCGAAGTACCCAGTCCTCTAGCTTGTCCCTATCCGCTTGGAGTGGTACGCCTTTGATGCGGATGTTGGAGCGCCTCGAGCGGTTCTCCAAGTCTTCCTGTTTAAGGCAGAGCTCCTCATGCCACTCTCTGAGGTCGATTAGCTCACGGGCATGTTCGGAGAGTTCCTCTTCTCGCCTGTCACCATTGCGCTCCAGAGTATCCACTCTATCGCCTACCTCACCGAGATCAGTCCTGAGCTGCTTGATATCGGAGGCCATTTCTTGTCGTAACCCAGCAAAATCGTCTCGCAGCGCCCCAAAGAGTTGTTCCATGAATTCTTTCGTGACGGGCTCAGTGGCGTGACCTGCGGCCGGGCCCATTGTTCCCTCGCCGGAGGGGGAGCCGTGTGGATCAGTACTAGGCCTCCCTGGTTTCTTCCCACTCGGCTTCTGGAGTAAGTCCTTAATGGAGGCTTCCCTGCCCGGGATATCCTTCTTGGCGCGCTGAGTGGCCATGGGCGGCAGATCGTGGGCGGGGGGCTGGTGTGCCCGCAGCAGCTGCCGGGTCCTGTCTAGGGAGGTGTCGCTGACTCCCACTGAGGATGGAGCCCCTGTTCTGTCACCCCTACTGAAGGGCCGCAGTGTGAGGCGAGCAGGTCCGGTGCCACTCCTGAAGTCCGTGCACCTCACCCACTAGCTATGGACAGCCCCTGAGCTCTGGAGTAACCGCGTGGAACTGTGGGGAGCCTGCCCGCACTACTTCCTCCTTCGTGGCAGACGTGGGGGGCCCCACTGGGCACGATCTCCCCCGACGCCCAAACTGTGCCACCATTGTGGGGCCAGGCATGCGCTGGATCCCCTAGCGCCTCTGCACCGCCGCCGGCTCGGCCTTCCTCTCTGGACCCTCAGCCAAGCCTTGCCTCCCACCCTGCCACTGGGGGCTCTCCTGCGGTCCGCTGGCTCCGATGTAGTGACCAAGCGACTGATGCACTATGTCCCGTGGGGGGGACAGCTTCTGCCTCCTAGGTTGTGTTTCCACCACCAGGGCCGGCGCCTATGTGGCGGGATCAGTTACTCCGCAGCACCCCCCTGGCAGCATGCACCACGTGGCGTGCCCGAACTGCCTGTCTTCTAGATGGGTCCGAGACCAATCGCACCTCCCAGGGTGGCGGAGGGGAAGCTGGATCTTCAGGCCAAGGCCGCGTTCGGGCCCAATGAGGGATGCTTGACCCACCCGGCAAGGGACCAGTAGCGAATAGGCTGGGCAACCTCCGTAGGCCCCTAGGCCCACGAACGTGAACAGGGCCGAGTCCAGGCCCGCAGGGTCCCTTCTATGCCCCACTCACCGCTGCACCGCCGCTGCTCTGGGCACCCCTCCAAGGCCGTAGTCGCGGACTCCCAGCACGGATCAGACGTCCTCCTGCGGCGCACGGCCCATCATGGCCGCTTCCACATCTCTGCAGGCCCGACTCCCATGCCAGACACCAGCATCTGTATTGCCGCTGGCCTAGCCAGGGGGAGCCGGCGATGTGGCCCCCAAGCTCACTGTTCAAGTTCCGGGGTGGGATCAGCTACCGCTCTGGTCCCAAGGGTCCGCGCTATCGTTGCACCTCTCCGACTCTAGGTCGTGCCTGCGGCCGCCGCCTCGTGGTCGCAGGTCTCAGGAGGGCCTCCGCCCGACTCCACTCGGGGCCGCACTCCCGCCGGGTCAGTCTTCTGTCCCCCTCTCCGCCGCACTTCCTGGTTGTGTTTGGGCTCCGTTTGCACCTACGGCAGCGTGAGTCGCTATCCAAGCGCCCCACCTCCAGCTGCAAGCTCCTCGTGACGGCTTCCGCGCCGCCGCTGCTCACCGCTCGGAGCGCGCCGTAACCGGACACCGCAGTAATGAAAGCTCGCACTCAGGTCTGCAGGTGCCTCTAGCAGTCCGGTCACTCTGAGACCTCTTTACAGCTATTTCTCAGGTCTCGAGACTGCCAAATGACGCGTTTAGTCGGCCTCGGCGAGCGGAGCCCCGAGGAAACGGAGCTACTCCGCCGCCATCTTGGCCACGCCCCCTGTTGCATGATTTAGATGCCAACTTTTTTCAGGCTTCGCTCGTGCACGGGCTCTTAGACCCCAACCCCACCCTTGGCTCAACGTTCCCTGTTACTCCTTCATAGTACGGCCCCAGTAGCCACACAGACCTGCTACAGTACAGCCGCCACCAGTAAAAGCTTTCCAGTAGACACCCAGAATATGTACAGCACATCCAGGAGCATTTGCAGTGTTCCCTCACAGCATACCTTGAAGAATACATGCACAGCATGTTAGGTTACTCTGGTATTGGCATGTAAATAACATATGTTACTGTAAGTAATACCTTTTTTCGAGATTGCTCAGTTTATGAACACGAGAGAGGAGAGTTTGATTCGGTCAGGATTTGCGCTCATGACATGAAGACCACACAGAGGTCAACGGCTAGCAATTAACTCAATGAGACATCTTACTTACATGCCTGTAAAATGGTTTACATGATAAACAATATTTCATAAATGCGGGGGGAAGGGGCAGAGCTTGCCTGACCTGAAGATGGCCACCATCTAGGTGAGCTCCTTCTGCCTTGAATTAATCCAGCAGCATCCTGGTGCTAAATGTTGGTGTGTCTACTAAATCAGCCCTATGCTGCCTACAACACCTATCTCCTGTGAGTCGAAAAAAGTGACACTCGGTCGCTGCTGCTGGCCGGAACTCGCTGCTGGAGGTGAACTGCAATGCAGTGCTGTGATCAGGGGCCTGAGTGCGGTTGGCACCCTGTCTCGGAATAGCCCAGAGACCATGATTGGTGTCTGCGATGCTGTGCGGGTGAGCCTGCGGTCTGTGTCTTGCGCAGCAGCTTTCGGGGGGTGGTAGGCCTTGAGGCAAACAGCCCAGCCTGCTGGGGATCTCTGTATGCAGCCCTCCCATGCCTGCATGAGACATCTAGTGAGCAAAGGGGTCCCAGTGAGCAGATTGGGCCCTCGTGTTGGCACCTACTGAGGCGAACGGCGTCTGCAGCAAGCATGGCCTGAAACCACAAGGGAAGCATATCCGGGACCTTAGAGCCTGTAATTGATCAGCTGGCACCAGCGGGAAGTTGGCGGTGCGGGTAGAAGATTCTGAGTGAGGCACACAGGCCTTGATGGCATCTTGGAGACTGTGCCCGGCGGCTGGGGGAGCCAGAGTGGCATCTGGGCCTACGTTGCTGAACCAGATTGTGCGACCTGAGGGCAGCCATGGAGTGATCAGCTGGGGGCCCACCGGGAGATGCAGGGACTTTAAGTACACTATTTTCACCGCTAGTGTGTAAGACCTGATCACTTGAATAGATGAATTGCTGCAGGAACAGGAACAATGTGATCACATGGGGTTCCTAACCCTAAGTGGGCCTATTGGTTGTGAGGAGTGGGGACTACAGTGCCTGTTGTTGAGCGTACCTACCATCCCAGCATTGAATACCTCCTTGACTGGTGTGGAGAGGACCCTGGCTGGAAACTGGGAGTAGCTTGGAAGAGGCCGGCCTGAGGAGAGGTGTGGTGTTCAGTCCCCCTTGGTCCTGGCAGCTCGGGGAGTGACCTTGAGGAGCAACAGATTACAGTGGGGTATACCCTAAGGCTGATACTGGGGTCTACGTAAGTGATGCTAGGGAATGCGCATGAGACCCTAGGGAATGTGAGTGGGCCCTCAAAGAACAGCATGTGACTGTGTGTCCCTCCGTAGGAGTGGCCCGCCTGCTCCTTCTCTGGTTTTGCGGCATTGGTTTCTCAGCACTATCAAGCCACAAACACACTGGGATATTGTTCAACTTTGATGTCGCTGCTGGGCCAGTGCTAGGCCCGCTGTTTGAATTATCACTTACAACGCCTGCGGATCTTGGTGGCCTTACACAAAAGCCTATCGGAACCTCTATGCACCCTTGGATAAAACTAACAAGACCGAACTTAAACTGTAATTTAATCTGTGAAAGGTGCCCAAAACCAGTGAGGATAATGCCACAGCAGAGTCCGGACGAGACGAAGTGGAACTGGAGGTGGGCACAGAATTGCGTCAGATCCTGGCAGCAACACTTACACAAACACACTGAACTCCTAGACATGGTCAAGAGATGCATACTGGAGGCGGAAGATGAGCTGGTCACCATGGTAGCGGCACAAAAATGGATGGAGAAGGTGGTACTTTTGCTGCAGTGTAAGACGGAGGATCTTGAAGCCAGGTTACGCTGCAATAACCTTCAGATTGTAGAACTGGCAGAGTCCACAAACATCAACCACATGGATCGGTATGTGAAGCGGCTTCTTGCAGATCTTTTGTGGGGCGTGCAACTTTCTCAGACATTTTTGTGGTTGAATGTGCCCACAGTTCTCTGGAACCGCGCCCGGTGCCTCGGGTGAAGTGTAGTCCCATCATAGCGAGACTTCTAAACTACAGGGAAAGAGATGCGGCACGCCGCAAGGCAATGGAGCTCAAGGTGTTGCACCATGAGGGTACAGAACTATCGCTCTACCCCAATGCATTATTGCTGCTGCTAGCTGTTGCTATGACACATGGTGTCTGGAAGGTGCAGTCAGTGAAATAGCAAATGACAGCTGATGATGGGAAGTGTATGCAGTCTCAGGATGGGTGGACATTTTCGTCAGTTTGTCCTTACTGGTGCCCTTGCAGTCTTTCAACATGGATTTAGAGTAGGCTGGCTGTGGTTCTGTGTTGGAAAGTGAACGGTCTGAGGTGGTCAATGCTGTACAACTGTTATATTAATGTTGAGGCACACAATATGTCTATCACGCGTCCCCCCTGTGACTTACTGGAGCAGGGAGTGACTGGCTCGGTAACATCTGCCCCCATGTGTGCACCACCTAGCTATGTTTGGGGTTTTATTGGCTGGGTATTGGAGGGTCAAGAGGGCTGACTTCTCACTGTGTACATTGTAAGGGTTCACAGTGTAGGAAGGGGAGGGTTTTGTTTAGTTCAACCGTTATCTGTGCATTGGCAATGGTCGCATTATTGAGTTGCAGGGCAATGGCAGATGAAGCGAGAGCAGCAACATGGGGCACTCCAACCCCTTCCCTGATTAGGTTCCTTACTTGGAACTTCAGGGCTTAAATGATTGCAGGAAGTTATGCAAGGTTGTAGCATACTTGCAGCGGCACAACATTGATGTATCTATGTTACAGGAGACACACCTTGCATCGGGGAGTGGCATGCTGATGCAGCGTTGAATGCACGTTGTTTGCTTTGTGGCTTGCTTTACCACACATGCTAGGGGTGCACTAATCTGGGTATGAAGGGGCTCTGGCGTAAAGCTACAGGAGGTGTGCGCTGACTAGGGCGGCAGATACGTAGTGGCGTGCTGCACTAAAGATGATCAGGCGGAAGTGCTAGTAGGGGCGTATGGCCCTAATTTAGATGACCCACAATTCTACCACACACTGAGCGCCCGCCTAGTCCAATGTCGAGACCTGCCACAGATCTTAGGCGGAGATTTCAGTTGCATGTCGAATCCCATTCGCGATCGCTCTAAGGTCCCATCCCGGCGGCCCTCGGCTGTAGCCCGTGCTCTACAAGACATCACGGCTCAATATAGCTTGTTGGATGTCTGGCGCCATAAGTACCCTTCAGGGGAGGGATTTCCGCATTACTCCACGGTGCACAACATCCACACACGCATAGATTTTTGGCTGTTGTCTTGCAGCTTGGTGCAGCGGATGCATTTCTTTTAGCCCTGGCCTCCAGCATACTTAGATCACTCACTGACCTTACTGGAGCTGGAACTGCGCAGCCTGCACACCCCGGCATTTGCATGGTGGTTTCCACCGTATTTCCTATTAGACACAGTTTTCAAGGAGGAGCTCTCACAGGTGATATAGGACTTCTTTTGCATTAATATTGGTTCGGTACAGAAATCCGCAACGGTGTGGGAGACCTTCAAGGTCTATATTCGGGGGATCACTTTCTCCAAGCATGCAGGAGTGCTCAGGTCTTTGCGTGGCAGGTTGGCTTGGTTGGAGGTGGAAGTCGGGGAAATGGAGCGGAGGCACAGAGAGACAGCAGAGCTTATTGGGAGATATACAAGTTAAGCTAGAAGAATATTGTGACAACACGGAGAGCGAAGTTAATCTTTTGGGGTAATATGCGGCAGCTTGGACCTATGGGGAAGGGGAGCATCCGGGAGCTGCGCTGGCAGCACTCCTACACCTGCGGCGTGATGGTGACTCGATTTTATATTTGCGGGACGAACAGGGGATGCCCCAGATACGGCTGACCAGATTCCAGAACGGTTTTGTCGGTACTACGCTGACCTGTTCGTGTTGAGACTCTTTCAAGATGATAGAGTCACAACAGATTACTATGCTCACCTAGCCATGAAGTGGCTCTCAGTAGAACATAGGGAACACCTTATGTCCCTATTGCGCCCTGCCGAGATCTCGGCAGCCCTGAAGGACATGCCTAGTGGTAAAGCACCAGCCACTGATGGGTTAACGTGGCCTTTTAAAAAGCCTACCAAGATGCGCTCATTCCACACCTGATAACTCTATATGAAGAGATGGTAAAGGATGGCTCCATGCCACCATCGATGCACGAAGCGATGTTGGTCACCCTACTAAAACCAGGCAAGCCGGACGATTTTTGTGCAACCTCTAGGCAGTTGTCGCTACTGAACCTAGATACAAAAGTTTCTCATGAAGAAATTAACCAACCAACTTGCGCCGTTGCTCCTGAGTGTGGGAGGCCCGGAGCAAGCTGGGTTTATATCTGGTAGAACGCTATCGTATAATCTTCAAAGGCTTTTTGGTGCAATTAAGCGCGTAGACCCAGAGGACATTTTTGAAAGCTGAGAAAGTGTTCAATTCAGTTGAATGGGGCTTTATGCTTGCGGTTTGGAGGCATATCGGTGTTAGAGATGTATTTTTACACATGTCTGGGTACTTTACATTTGGCTGAAGGCAGGCATTTGGGTTAATGGTAAAGTTACCGATGCTATAGACATCACTAGGGGAACCAGGCAGGGATGCCCCTCTCAACGTTGCTATATGCTCTGGTGGCAGAGCCGCTGGACTGTGCACTCTAAGAGTAGCATGCTCACATCAGATGACACTCTCCTATATGAGCACAACCCAGAGCGTAACTTATCACCGTTCCTCCAGGAGGTAGTGCTATTTGGCGGACAATCAGGTATTCTCTACACATTAATTGGAATAAGTCCCTAATATTCCCACTTACAGCTGTCACAGCACCGGTGCAACTAGAGCATCCGTTATAGTGGTCTACGGAGTTGGTGCTCTATTTGGGAATTCAGGTGCATACCAATCCTTCAGTTGTCATAATGGATAACTATGGCATGGCGGTGCAGAAGCTCTTGGAGTCGGTAGAGCTTTGGATAAGGCTTCCCCTATCACTCACTGTCACTGGCCATATAGCAGTTATGAAGATGGTGGTGTTGCCACAGTTTAAATTTTTATTGGTGCATATTCCAATTCTGTTACCTGGTGCAGTGTTTCTGCGAGCTATCTTAATAGGAGTGGCCTGGGCTGAGAAGAGGCCACGGGTGAGCGGGGATACGCTGACTTTACCATATGATATGGGGGGCGGAATGCCCCTGATTTAGAAGCTTACGCTCACTACTAGCTGCGTGGTCCGGAGGACCTATCACATCTGTGGATTGAGCGAGATGCTGCCTCCCCATTGTTGCTACCCCAGGTGCTCTTTATGAAGCCTGGTCAGCACTGTAATGCGCTTGACCCAATGAATGTGACAGTCCAATTTTGGCATCGGGTGTTGGAGGAACAAGCCGGATCCCTACTTTATTCACTGCATGTTCCACTGGAGTGTTGCACGTGGTTCCCCTGGGAAACGAGCGGGGGACAGCGAGTGCACTATCTGAGGACTGACCTCTATGGTAGACTTTTTCCTAGATGGTACGATGCGTAGTTGGAAACAGGTTGGCGAGCAGAGCGATGAGCCCTCTGTCTTGGCTCAATTTCACTATTTTAGAACTCGCCGCACAATGTGCGCCCTGCTTGGGGAGGACCTGCTTGAGCCTCCAGAACTACAGACATTAACACACTTGCTTCAAACAACTTGTAGCAAAACATTATGCGCTCACACAGAAGGTGTGCAGGACGGGGGTCATGACGGTTAGATTAGAATGGCAGACGGAACTGGGTATCACTCTTAGTGACAAGCAGTGCACATATTACTGCTCTATTGTTAAATCCATGTCAATAAACAGTCGACACTGGTTAATACATTTTAAATGTATCAATAGAGTGTATAATACTCCAGCTCATCTATTCAGATATGGATTGTGCGACAGCGCTTGTGGTACCTGTTGTAGGGCAAACAATGCAGAGTTTGCTCCTGTTGCATGGTTTTGCCCAGGCATGAAGCGATTCTGGCCGGCGGTGGTGCTTGCAGAGCTAGAGGAGATAATTGGTGGTCATATGGAGTTGATCACTTTCTTTGCATTGCTAGGTTACGATAGAGGTATCCCGATCGTTGTGTGGTGCCTAGTGGGCATCGACTTGCTAATTGTGAGGCGCAGAATAGAACTGAGATGGGCACGGGGACCACTTCTGACTCTGAAAGATTGGCTTGTAGATATGGCATACTGTAATACGCAATCAGATATCTACCGCCAATTCTATGTCAGGACCGGAGGCTTCGGATTATGCTATTCTTTATTTTGATAGCAGCCATTTTAAACTTAATAACCAGACCACATTTCCCAAACACCCTCGGGAAAAGGTGGTCAAAAAAGAAACAAACAAGGGACAACATATCCCTGAGTCCATAGACCAATCACAACACTGGGCTCCACATATAGACCCTCTTCATGCCACTGCTCTTCCTCTTTCTTTGCTGCTCGCAGCCATGAGATGAGTGAAATTCTTTTTCCTTATATTGCCTGATTTGTTTTGTGGTTTTGACGTGGTCGCGGTGTTGTTTCCTTTCTAAGAACACCCGCGACCGCGATTGAACACTCTGTGTATTGTTCAATTGCCGTTTACTGTTTTTAGGCTTTGTTGCTGGTTTGATTGATTACCTTTGCCGACAAGCGCGCTCTTTCTCCTCACGCGTAGCCGCCCGCTCGGCGGCCCTACACGCTGCGTGTCTCTTTTTCCTTCAGGTGCCATGCTCCTTCTCTTTGCCGGTTTCCGTTTCCCGCTCCGGCACCGGCTTGCGGGTCCGCCTTAGGGCCTACGCGTTGCCGCTTCGTTTCCCTGCTACGGGACTCAGTCCGCCTCCAACCGCCAGGGGGCGCTGTGGAGCGCGCGTAGCGCGTCTCCAGCTCTCTGGCATCGGGCGCAGAGTTTGGAAATCCTGTCAGTTGGTTTCCAGACTCCGCTCCCGCTGCCTTTGTCCCGCTGCCCCTGGAGAGTGACGCCCTTTCAAGGGTCGGTATTTCAACGCTGGCTTTGACGCTCGGGTTCTAACCCGAGTCAGAGTGCTTTGCATAATTGACGCCCGTGTGGTGTATTCGTGGTTGCTAGCAGCAGGTTGAATTCAGACCTGCAGGGACACGCTCCCAGGGGGTTAAGGCCTGTGATAATTTTACAAGTGCAGGGTGTGTCCCGAGGGGGTTTATTGTTTCCCTCTATTGGTGTTTTTCTTGAGTTTTTCTCCCTTTACAAATCTTGCTGGTCCCCAGCGTTTAATATGCAGTCTCTCCAGCTGTGGAGGCACCACTGACATCAGGCCCCCTTGATTTCAGTGGCCTAGTCTTAAGACGCTTAGCATGTCCGAACAGGCCGACATGCAATGGGAGGAGGATCCCCTGGCTCAACTGCCCTGGGACGAGGAGTTCTACGATGCAGTAGATGCATCCATCTACCGGGCAGTTGAGGAGGTGATGGCTCCTATGGAGGACCGTTTGACGCAAAAACTGGAGCGCATCTGTGCAAAGTGGGCCTCTCCACCGCCCAATACCCCTACCAATGCCCAGAGTGCGCAAGAGAGTGGCCCTATTCCTGCCAAGCGTCCCATGGTGGACGGGGTGGACCAGGACGCTTTCGAGCATTTACGGGAAGCCTTTTGGCACAGAGCCAACCCCAATCCACTCCTTTAGATACCACCCCTTCCCCTGCCCACACTAAACCCGCTAGCCCGTCGCATGGGGATGACACCCATGGCGTCACAGATGACGAGCCCGGCCCATCTAGGCCATGACGCCCGGCAGCTATTGCAACGGAGTCTCAAGGGACAGGGGGCACTTCTGACATGCTAGACCCTGAGCTACGTATGCATCCCAGATCTTCAGAATGGACCCCTTCCACGAAGGTGGCAAGCTACGTGGCGGGCAGAATTCGGACTCCCATGGGGAAAGAGGCCCGTAGCCGCCTGCGTTCGGAATGTCCACGTCCCTCCCTAGACGGGAAAGTCGCACAGACCCCAGAGCTAGATCCTAGGATGGCGACTTTCTTAGTGAAGTTTATCAAGGACCCCAAAAAGGGGATAGACAGATCTTGGAGGGCGTGCCAAGATAAATTACTGGACGCCCTGGCTCCCCTCACTATGGCGGAGGATGCCAAAACCACAGGCGCTCTTATTTCACCGGAGGCCCTGTCGGGATGGGCACAGCGTGCCGTGGTTTTCCTCGGCAATGAGAATTGTGCGCTCTCCACAGAGCGAAGGAGGTCCTTCTTGAACAAAGTTGACCCGAAGTTAGGGGACTTAGCTGACTCTGAGGCAGGGGCTGTAGCCCAGGGCGGTCTCTTCAGAGATCCCTTTATTAAAGAGCTGGGCAAATTCGTTAATACTTTTACGTCCCTTGACAGAGCTCACACTTCTATTAAAAAAAATTCTAGGTGGGGCCGGTCGAGGCAGGGGCCGCTCGACCGGCCAGGGCCCTCAGAGCTCCAGGGGGCAAGGCTCCAGGCAAGGGCAGTATCAAAGCCAACCCAGGTTCAGTAATTTCTACCCTTCCCGTGGACGCAGATCCAGAGGTCGTGGCTTCAAAGGAGGGACATCTCCTCTGCCGCCGGTAAGTGTCTCGTCAGATTCGCGAGTACGTGTGGGCGGCCGGTTGGCAGTATGTCTGAGTACGTGGAGAACAGTTACGTCCGATGCATGGGTGTTGCAAACTGTCCAGTGTTTTCAAATAGAGGTTTGCGGCGAACCCAAGCAATCGAAGCCGCCCAGGCCTATCCAGTTTTCCCGCCAGGAAGCGGACTTGATAGACACCGAGGTCTCTGCACTCTTAGAGAAATGGGCCATATGTTGCGCCGTCTTGCATCCTCAAGGTTTTTTGAGCAACATGTTTGTGGTGGACAAGACGGATGGGGGTCAGCGACCAGTGTTGAATCTCCGCGAATTCAACGAGTGGCTCGTTTATCGCCATTTCAAAATGGAGAGGATTCACCTCTTAAGGGATGTTCTAAGGCCCGCAGATTGGATGGCCCGACTGGATTTAAAAGATGCATACTTGGCCATCCCTATTTTTCCGCCTCACAGGAAGTTCCTTCAGTTCCTCTGGCGGCAACAGGTGTACCACTTCACGACTCTTCCTTTCGGGCTGTCCTCCGCTTCTTGGTGTTTCACGAAGGTGCTCAGACCTGTCGTGGAGTACCTCCGCACTTGAGGAACACGTCTCATTGTGTACCTGGACGACTTGCTTCTGTTGGCCCAGGATCCTCTCTTGCTCAGAGAGCAGTTGCAACAAGTGGTCACCCTTTTAGAAAGTCTCGGGTTTGTGATAAATACCAAAAAGTCACTGTTGGTTCCAGCGCAGCGGGTCACGTTCTTGGGGTTCGTGATAAACTCTGTCGAGGCAACCCTCAGCCTCCCAGCGCGAAAGCTGGCCAGGATCCGACACGAATTGCGGCGTACGCTGACCAAGCAGACAGTTCCCCTTCGACAGATTGCCCGCGTGGTGGGGCTACTGTCAGCTTCCATCCAAGCGATCTTCCCGGGCCCACTGCACTACCGGGCCTTGCAGCGCCTCAAAGCAAAGCATTTGCGAAAGGGGTTGCCTTACTCCCATCCAGTTTCCCTGTCAGAGGAGGCACAAGAAGAGGTTCGCTGGTGGCTCTCTCACATGGAAGCCTGGAATGGGAGAGCGATTTTCGGTTCGGCCCCGGATCTGGTTATCGAGTCAGACGCCAGCAGATCCGGTTGGGGCGCCAGGTGTGGAGACTTATCCACAGGGGGGTCTTGGTCTCCGCAGGAGCAAACTCTGCACATCAACTTCTTGGAGCTCCTGGCAGGATCCTTCGCAGTGCGGTGCTGGACCAAGGAACGAGTTCAGTCGTGTGTCCTACTAAAGATGGACAATGTATCGGCGGTCCGGTACATCAATCATCTGGGAGGAACATGCTCAAAAGTGTTGTCGGACCTGGCGACATCCCTCTGGCAGTTCTGCCTGGACCATCACATTTCGGTAACAGCGGAGTATCTCCCGGGATGGGAGAATCAGGTGGCGGATTGGCATTCCCGCCATTTCAGGGACTCCAGTCTTTGGAAACTGCACCCGGACGTTTTTTCTCTGGTGCAGGGCCTTTGGGGTCCTTTTTCAGTGGATCTTTTCGCCTCCAGGCTGGAGCATCAGGTTCCTCGCTTTTTCAGTTGGAGGCCAGATCCGTTAGCGTTCGCCACGGATGCTTTCCTGCAGAATTGGACGCAGGAACAAGCCTATGCGTTTCCGCCCTTCGCGATGATCCTTCGGGTGTCAGCCCAGATCAGACATCAGAAGGCGAATGTGGTTCTCATCACGCCCATTTGGAGGTCGCAAGTATGGTTTCCAGTTCTTCTGGAACTTTCTTGGGATTTACCAATCCGACTCCCCCACTTTCCGGATCTCCTTCTCAATCCGGATCAGGTTCCCCATCAAATGGTACTCGACGGATCCCTGCGGCTCATGGCATGGAGGATTACAGGGGTAGATGGACTATCCCTGGCCTTTCGGACTTCGCTGAAGACCTCTTATCCAAAGTCTGGGCGGATATCACCACCAAGCGATATCGCTCTGCCTGGCGACGATGGTGTCGTTGGTGTGTGCGACGGGGTTGTGATCCAGTGGGCGCGGATTTAGTCCACATCTTGAATTTCCTAGCTAGTCTGGCTCAACAGGGTTTGGCCTACCAATCTGTAAATACCTTTCGCTCCGCTATCTCGGCAGGACATGCGCCAGTACAGGGCAATCCGGTGGGTGAACACCCTTTTGTTTGCCGCCTTTTGCGGGGGCTCCGTTTGTCGCTTCCCCCTGAGCCACGTTACTCGGAATTGTGGGATGTGAATAGAGTGCTCAATTTGTTCTTGTCGTGGCAACCGAATGAGTACCTGTCGAGAAAAGAGCTATCTGCAAAATTGGCGATGCTTCTTTGTCTGGTCTCCTGTAGAAGAGTGTCCGATGTCCGGGCCCTGGATATCACGGGCAGAGTGTTTTCTCCCTCAGGCATCTCTTTTACTATCAGGCGTCGGACTAAGTCTCATACTAGGGATATCGAATATCCAGCATTTTCAGACTTCCCCAAACTGTGTGTGGTTCGCTGCTTAAAAGCTTATGAAGAGATGTCTCTGGAATTAAGGCCTCCGGGAGAGAGGCAGCTTTTGATTGCTCTCAGAAAACCACATAAGGCAGTATAATTGCCGACAATCGCAAGATGGGTGCGATGGGTCATGCAAGAAGCAGGCATTAGCCTGAGGCAATTCGGAGCCCATTCTGCCAGGGGAGCAATGGCCTCCAAGGCTTTCACGCTGGGAACAAGGTTAGAGGACATAATGAACGCTGCGGACTGGTCCTCAGATTCTGTCTTTAAGAGATTTAATTTCAAGCCTATCATTGACATGGCTCGTTCAGTGGTAAGTAAGCTTTAAACTAGCATAATCCGAAGCCTCCGGTCCTGACATAGAATGAAAAATGTCCTAGCTATCGTAACAGAAAGTTTGAATTCTATTAAGAACTCGGAGGCGAGGATTATCCCACCCGTTGATGGCTGAACAGATCACCCGCCCGTTAAGAGAAAGTAAATTTCTCTTATGATTTCTTGTTGGATGTCCGTTTCCAGTGTTTCAGTTATGAATTTTGGAAGCTATAATCGGTGGTCTCTAGCACCTTATATGACACTCTATTTCGTAGACATGCTCTTTCAGTGATGTTGTTATCTGATATGCAGTTAAACTTGCTCTTTGGCCACTGTTGGGTTTACTAGTCTGATATTGTCCTTTTGCTTCCAGGAGGGGATTCTGGAAAACAGGAAGGATAATCCAGGAAGAATGGCATGACTCGCGCAACGAAAGAGGAAGAGCAGTGCCGTGAAGAGGGTCTATATGTGGAGCCCAGTGTTGTGATTGGTCTATGGACTCAGGGATATGTTGTCCCTTGTTTGTTTCTTTTTTGACCACCTTTTCCCAAGGGTGTTTGGGAAATGTGGTCAGATTATTAAGTTCAAAATGGCTGCTTTCAAAATAGAGCATAGAAAGAATAGCATAATCCTCGCCTCCGATTCCTTAATAGAATTGAAACTTTCCGTTACGATAGCTAGGAAAGTTTTCATTGTTACCGATATTCAGCCATCGAAAGATATCTGCTTTCTTTGGCCCAGACTAGGGAGGAAGCAGTGACTGGTGATGTGGAGTTCGAGATGACAGCCTGCTGAGTGCCAGGGACGCAGAGTCGAACTTTAAGATGGCTGACCCATGTCATGTAAAGGCGTGGGGCAACCTGAGAGGAAGCGGACTGGAAGTGGTGGTGTTTGCCGATAGACTGGATATATAGAAGTGTTGGTGTGTCTCCTCTCCAGGAGTCTGTATTTACTCTGTAGCTGACGTAACCTAAACTGTACAATCTGTGTATACTGTTCTTTACCCTACCAACATACTGGTAGCCCTGAATGTCTGATTTTCGCAACTCAGTTATTTGTATTTCATGATTATCGGTGGTCTGTACAATGCCAATTACACACCCATCATTATTCAATGTATGATGTTTAAACTTTAAAATAAAGAGCTAAACAAAAAAAATGCATAGGACAACACTATTATTTATTTACCCAATCGGTAAATAAGCATAAACCATGAAATAATGAACACATTGTGAGTGGACAGAAGCATAGATGACAAGCCAGCTCAAGAGTACCCCCTAACCCATAATTCAAAACACCTTTAAATGAAGGGTTTTTCACAATGGTACTGTTTCTGACTTCTTAAAAATGGGCAACCCTGATGCAGTCTTATTGTAGTGTGATCACTTAGGCCTGGTACTTTTTTTCACCCCCTTCTTTGGCACTTATACTAAAACACTGGCAATGAGTGGAAACTGCCAGCAGGGGGCACCATAGGCATTCGCCTGCATGGCCACCGCATATTAATTTCCATGTGTAAATTTGCACTATGATTCAACAAGCTTTTGAAAGAAAGATACATCACAGCAGATTAGTGACCGTAAGAGTCAGAAAAATACGAGTATTCAGGGCACAAGTCGGGGGTGCACGGGGTAGATGGCATCCACCCACTACTTTCAAGGGTGGATTCCGTCTACCCTGCCGAGAATTTGGGCCCCATTGAAATGAACTTGCCCTGTTGTAATTTTCAGACACCGAGACACATTCACCAGCGCCACCTGCAAGTTGTCTGCTTCAGCTCCAATCAGCGAGCATACCAACTTGCAGAACAATCTCACTGTGTGAGGAGGGGGCAGAGCCTTGAATGGGGCAGGGCCTCATGCCGAGAAGTACCTACGAGGCACTTTTGAACCCCTACCTAAGCCCCCTCCTCCCCAAAAAAAATAAAAAGCTTGCTGAGGCTAATGCAGATGTTCTGGGTGTGTTTTCACACCCCATGGGCCCCAAACAAAGGCCGATTTTAAGGGGCCATCAGGCCTCCCTTTGTTGGAATATCTTGGGTTGGGAGCTCTTGAAGCCTCACACCTAGATGGAAAGGGAGGGGAAACAAGCACACAGCTTGTTATTACTTTACAAGTACTTACGCGAGGCATGTTTTTAACTTTGTTCAGTCCCTTTATATAAGGGATATGCATGCACTGTAAAAATTTCAGATGTGTTGGTTTGCCCCAGTATTTACACAAATAACAATTTCAATTCTGCTATTTTGTTTTATTTCTTTTATAGTGCTACTCATCCCAATGCTGGGTGTGAGAGCACTTTACATCACAAGTACACCTTATGCCAGAGGTCTTCAAACTTGGGGGCGGTCCACTCTGGGTGAGGGGCCTTTATTGGTCCCAGGGGAAGTGCCAGACATTGGCCAAGAGAATCATCATGCTAAGAAAAAGCAGAGCTGCAATAAGCCACTCTGTAATGTGCCTTCACTAACATCTTTTGTCACTCATAGTGACAAGCCGGGGCTGGTGGCTCAGTGGACTAATGCGTCCACTGCAGGGGCCTGTGTTCGACCTCCTGAACACAGGTTCAAATTCCGGCATTTCCACTTAGCCTTTCATCCACCTGAGGTCCATAAAATGAGTACCATTGAGTTGGATAACAATAAACATCTGTTATTCAGCTCCAAAATGCCTACGGGTGAACATGCGCTTTACAAATACACATGTTAAGTTATGTTAAAGTCTTGCTGGGAGTAAGTGTCAAAGGAAAGGGGGGGCTACAAATAAACCTTAACCCTCCACCCCTTCATTTCAGATAAAGAATCACACTGTGGATAGTCTTACACTTTAGTAAGACCAGTCTGTCCATAGCATGTTGGCAATCATGTTTTTGATTGCATTTTTGAAACGGATATCAGAACATAACTGCAATGTTTAAAAATGGTTAGGAATATTTAAACATTGTCAATTTTCTAGAAGAATTGAGACAAAAAATTATATTTTCACACTGGGTGGACTCGATTATTTATTTATTTTTACACTAGGACGTGGGGCAGTGGAATGTTTGAAGACCACTGCCTTATACATTGACGATAAATCATATACGTTTATAAATCAATATGCAGGATGTGTTACATACAGTGAGGGTTACAAGGTGTAGGAGTCACATGCCCTTCATAGTTCACTGTGCTATATTAGAAGGATTACAATGTATGAGCTGCAAATAAAAATATCTCTGTGTTAGAAGCAGTAACCCACTTACCCATCTACATAAAATAAAAATCTGTCATCTGCGTGTCACATGATGTGCTTTGTAGGAGACACAATAACCCTCTATGATACTTTGAGACAAAACTGTGACTAGACCAATATAAATCTCTCCAGCAAATGCGTTAACCTCCAGAGTTATCTCACCATTATTATTATTCCCTGAGATTTACAGGGTACACAAAGATCTCTGCAGCAGGTGCCTTAACCCCATAGAATATTTTAAAATGCCTACTTTGCAACCAAATAAGCAGAACAGATTTACCCCCATGTTTCTCCTTGTTGTAATTTCTTTGTTGCAGAGTTTTAAAAAACATGTATAATTTGAGGCCCAGATATTGCTTTGGGGTTGCATCACTTTTTTGACACACCCCTGACGTGAAATCCAAAGATCTAATGTCACTCCTTGTGATGTCACTTCCTGTGAGGTCATATGTTGTGATGTCATTTTCTGTGATGTCACATCCTGTGATGCCACCTGGGATCTCACTTGCATACTGCCTAATTTGATTAGTCCCCTCACTTTTTTTTTAGATCTTGTGCTCTGAGAGTATTCAACATTTACATATGCTGCAATGCAAAGATTAAAGTCACATTTACATAAATGCTGTCCATTTTAGTAGTACTCAAATTATCTGAGGACACTGGCATTCAAGCCTGTCACACATACATATTTGATTCTGAAACAGACACTGAATTTGCTAAGCAATAGCATTTCAGATTTGGAAAAAATGATTGCAGCCAACTTAGTGTTAAAATAATCACTATCGATTTTTGAGTTCCACAGAGCTGCCCTTCACCTTTCCAAGTTTGCTGTCCTTATGGGGAAGCAGGCAGAAGCAAGAGAGAGGTTGACAGATATTAGCCATTATATGGGCAACGATCCACATCAGAGCACAGCGGTACAGTGGAACATGTGCACACGGTGGGAGAGAGGGGAGCTGATGGCAAGCACATTGGAGGAGAACAGGACACCTGCCGTTGTAAGGAGAAGATTGGCCCTGGCCATCATAAAGGCAAGGGACAAAAAAGGAATAAGATGATGCAATGCAAGACGGCAGGGAAAGGGGAGATTGTGGTGAGCACTAGGAAGGCTGTACGGGACCTGGGCAATGGATAAAAGTCCATACATCGTGAGGGCTCAGGATCAACTCAGGAAATGGAGGCAGTGGGAGATAGATAGAGGAGAATGGAGAAGAAACATTGGGGCAGTTGCAGGAAACAGGAAGGCTTGCACCAATAGGGCAACAGGTCAAACTTGGACCCAAGGTGGCAGGCAATGGGACAAAGGTGGTTGCCAGAGGGAAAGTGGCAAACATCAGGTGACCAATACAGGACACAGATGGGCAAGAAATGGATACAAGGCCAGCACCAATTGCATCGGTTAGCTTTGAGAGTGATGGAGTGCAAATAAGATCCTTGAATGAGAGCGAGCAAAGCGAGCAAGCTCAACAGTCTCTAGGATTGTCCAGGGAAATCAACCCTAGAGAAAATTGTTGAAAAATGGCTAAAAACAGGATGTTCTGAAAAGGCCTTAATGCAATTTAGCATAATTGGAAAGGTGCAGGGTTGCCAACTCACACAGTGAATCTGAGTGACACACGGTTTCTTCACACACCACAGGGTAACCAATGAAGAGCTACTATCGCAGTGTGAGTTGGACACCCTTGCACAGAATAGTATTCCAGCGGAGGCATGAATGCTCAGCAATGCTGAGCTCCAAATAAAACCTCTACAGGACAAGGAAGGTGGCTCAAGATGATTTATTTCTTGCAGTGTGGGGTGGTAGTTGTAACTATGCAGTGTTGGGAGTCCCAACCCTACTCTCCATGGCCTCACCCTGTGTCTCTACTTGTAATTGTACATGATGAAAATTATTCTAAGGTTAAAGTATATATAAAAAGTGATTGATGGAATGCTTGAATTTATCTCAGGCACTGTCAATTACTCGGAACCGCATCCCAGTCCCTTGTTATTTTCCACACCACGCCACCTCAAGTTTGTACTCAGCCATATGCAAATCAGTGTTGACCCTGCTCCAGTGGGACAAGTGCAGCCCAAACTGCCGAACTAGGACCTCAAAACAAATCCATCACTTTTTGTATGCTTGTGTCTGAGAGTAATTCAAGCTTTCCACCCAACACTTTACTGTATAATTTAATTATTGTAAGGTTGGAAGGTGTGAAAGTATAGGCTGCAAGTGTCATTTATATGGGAAGTGTTTTGGTGTTGTGCGTGATGACCAGCAGCTTGTTCTTATTGTGTCGCTGTGATCGTGTAGCTGTGTTTATGTGTGAAGTAGCGTGAACAGGGTGAGACTTCTACATATATTGCCAGGCTCACCATCCTGGTGAGGTTTTTTTTTTAGAAATGGGGGTCTCTAGTTGGCAGAGGTAGGTACCTTTGACCAAATAGGGACCCTTTCTTCTAGTCAGGATAAGGGGGATACACTCCTAAAATAACCCCTGCTCACCCCCTTGGTTTCTTGGCACGAGCAGACAGGCTTATCTCAGAGGCAGTGTGTAAAGCATTTGTGAACACATACAGTAATACAGTGAAAACACTACAAATGGGCACCCCACCAGTTTAGAAAAATAAGTAATCTTTATCTAAACCAAAACAAGACCAAACGACAAAAATCCACAATACAGTACTAAAAATATGATTCTTAAAAGGTAGAAACAGTTCTGTTCAAAGAAAATTTTAATCTCAACACACAAGGATGCAATGGTGATGTGACAGAAAAAAGCCACAATTAAAAATATTGCACGAAGCAGGAAAACTATATGTTAGAAGGCAATCTGATAATAAGTAGAACATTGAGGATGAGGGCTGTGGGTAACAGCATACCCCATATTTAAGATGTTTTGGTACAAAATAGGAGTGCCAGCACAAGACAGTAGTAAAACATGTTTCACCCTTGGTTTTTTTCTCTTAATTGGTGTATATAGTGCTTAAAAATACTAACAATGGTGGTGCTCAACCATCGCTATGCTCACTGTAAATCAGCCGCGGCCGCTGCAGGTAAGAGTGGTGGGGCGGGGGGCCAGGTGAGGGGGGATTTCGAGAAACGACCACGAGGAAAAATTAATTATTAATTAAATTTTCCCTTGTGGTCGTCTCTCGAAAACCCCCCTCACCTGGCCCCACCACTCTTACCTGCAGCGGCCGCGGCTGCTGTGAATATAACAGCAAGATGCAACAGAAAAATCATTTTTAGGGAAAGTGTCGGAAATATTTTTCTCAATTGTTATTTTTACGCCACTGAAAGTCTGAAAAAACATGTAAGACGATTTGTCCCTCGGCAATGAAGGCGTACTTGGTTCTGTCCTCCTTAGAGGAAGTGAACAAGTTCCTCCAAAACAATTTTTACCTCCCTGTGTGTCCATGAAAAGATAAATTAGATACAGTGTCATAGCAGCAGTGGAACGATTATATAAACCAATTTACACTCTTTTAAACCCAGTTCACATGAGTGTTTTAAAAGTATACATGACTCACAAAAGTAGTGTAATTCACAACGTATAATTTTTATTTTGTCTGTTGTCGTCGAGTGGGTCTTGCCAAACATACCATTTCACGCTATGAAGCTTTGTTCGTCTGTAAGAAGGAGAGCGGTGGAGTGCATGTCCTGCTGCAGCCCTTGACACGGATACCTTTTGTGTATTTGATCCGGAAAAAAAAGACCAAACCAAAGTGCTTAGTACAGAAAGTCAATGGTATTTACTCCTGCGAGTTTATTTTGAGCTTGAGTTGCAGCATGTTTCCCCATCATACAGAACTAGAAATGCTCACATAAGTGTTGCTACTTCACCTCATATTGGGGTGCAAGATTTTAGAAAGTGACCACAATCTTAGAGCAACCTCAAGATTGTTAACAGAAGTATTTAATATCGTTTACGTGAGTTCATGATAATTAATCATTGCCCCTACGTCCCGCACATTAATAGAGGGCCATTTTTTAGAAAAGCAAGTTGTCATTTTGCAAGGTAAGTTACTACATGTACAGTTTAGACACGCTGAGGAGAGGCATGCACTCTGAGAAATGGAGTTTGTTTATGAAGCAATCAGATCCTACAAACTTTACCGAGCCCTGCACTTTTATCAAGAGTGAGTGCAAATAGAAACTGAGGTCCTTATTCATGAAAAAAAAAATATTGAAGTACGGGTGAATATACCTCTGCCTAAGTAAGCTTTTAGTTTTTTCTATTCTCAAACATTTCCAGTAGTATACCTGCGTAAGTGTGCCAGGCACAACTTCCAGGCATAGGAGTAAGAATGTCATGCGAATATTTCCAAGTGCTTTTATTCCCTCTATGCACAGTTCTCCATAGCAGGGAACTCCACATTGGGTGAATGGTGCCATCTGTGCTAGTACATTTTTTACTCTGCTGAGAAAACATTTTTCCCAGTGGAGAAAACGGTTCTCCTACACACCCTCCAAATCTGGGGTTAATATATCACCTTCCCATCCCGGAAGTGTGAGAAAGGGTACAGTGAGGAGTTTGGGAATGCACTCAAAGGTACATGTTTCTGAGCTTTCCCAAACCTCCAAGGTAAAACATGTATTGGAAAGCCCACCTTTTCATTCATTAGAGATTTTAATGCCAGCCAATCTTCAGGCGCAATTTTATAAAACGTGTTTTGAACTGTACTATACGCCATATCGGATCGCCAAATGGGGAGAGGGGAAAGGCACGCAATGTCCAAGATGTGCGCTATATAAAGCAGATTCGATACATATGTTCGCCACATGCCGGGAACTCTCCCCGCTCATTTGAGAAATAGAGCTCTTCCTACAGGAAAAGCTACAGACACAGGTGGAAATTACTCCTCAGGTAATAATGCTTGGAATACATAATCTGGGTCTAGAAGATGGTGGGGCCTTAATTTGTATAGCCATGGCAGTTTATCGAATTATTATTGCATCGGCATGGATAGACCCTAACCCACCGACCTTTCACCAGTGGTTAGCTCGGTTATTGAAAACTTATAGCCTCGAGAAGGCCATATATGATCGGCGGGGTATTAAAGCTAGAAAGAGAGGAGGGAACATTTGGGAACACTTCTCTACTTGGAGGGAGCAAGTGGAGGAATAGCCCCCTCTTCATCTTTGGATCAAGCATTATGATGATACGAGCTTACAGAGATTGTATATGCACTTTATGCTTTGTTTTACCAACCCGGCTGCTAGAAACTGATGTATGGATGTATTGGTATTTTTTTGGAGGTGATATTAATGGAATATGGAATGGAGGGTGAAGGGGATAAGTGAAATCATGGTCGAGAATCACATCAAGAGTATTAAGAACTTAGATATGTATTTTTTAAATAATGCATTTTAACAATAAGGCTGTTATAATCAATGCTGGGTAAAAATTTCTTTTTCTTCTTTCTTCTTTGTACATTTGCACATTTGCACATTTGTTCTCCGGAACATGGCACTTGCACTTTATCAAATTAAGCTGTTATTGCACAAATATGGGGATTGAATAAAATGAATGTAATAAGATGAATTGCATGTACCAGCATTGTAGAGTAAGAAGAAGGATAGGTTAGGAGGTTAGATAATGGAGTTTTATGTAGTGCTATCTCTTCTTTTGATTTTTACTTGATGATTGGATAAAATATGCATTTTAGGATTTTAATTTTGTAGATGATGTGTAAAAAGACATGGAGTGTAATGTTTAATGCAATATATGCATATGCAAGTCATATCAAGAAGAATAATTGAATTGTGAAAAGAAAGAGATTTTGTTAAGGAACTACCAAATCAGACAAGAGAAAGATGCTGGATAAAGGTGTCTTAGACCTTAGGTTTGAAAAACTCATCAGGCAATGTGTTTTTGATTGGTGGTTGGGGTGGGGGGTGGGGGGTTGCATCGTTACGAGGGGGAGAAAAACGGTTAAAAATTTGTGTGAGTTTTCCTGTAGGAGCTCGAACTGTCTTTGTATAAAATTTGTTTTCTCACTCAAAAAAAAAAAAATGAAATGTATTGGGGATATAAGTATTCAAAGACTTAGAGAAGTGATTACATCTTTTGAGGAACAGGTAAAGAATTATTCAAAAGTAAACATTTAATTGAGAAGAATAGTATGTGTTGCTTCAGCAATAAAAGTGGAAGTAAAGAATTATTTCATCTGTATGGTGTAAAACCCTACATTTTGAATTCACAATATTGATAGTACTAATGATCGCAGACAGAATATTGAGAATATAATTATATTAAGGTTAGGAATATTGTTGGAAAGTATATCTTTCTTTAATTAGTATAATAAACTTGAACTTTAAAAGAAAAAAAAAAGGAAAGCCCACCTTTTCTCCTCGTGAGTGGAATTTTCTCCTGTAAATCCCTCCTTCTTGTGGCAGAGAAAACCACAGTAGTAAAATGCATTTACACCTGCAGCAATTCAAAAAAGGAATTCCTGGCATGCGTAAAAAGGGTAACTTTGGTTGTAAATTTACATTTATGGCCAGATTTACCTCTGTGAATAGAGCCCTGAGTATGCAACACGACAGGGGCGTGTGTCACAAACCTGTCCTCGGGTAGATTGCAAATGGCATTTCAGTATCTTGCAAGGATGCATTTAAATGAACTGGAAAGAACACAGGCCTCAAAGCGTGGGATGAGTGAGTGACTGAGTGAGGCAGAACATGTGGCAGCAGCAGGGAGTCGAGGGTGAGGAGGGAGAGGAGAGCCCAGCCTCCTGTTACTGAGGGGCCCGGGAAATTTATAAAGTACTTATTATAGCCTGATCAAGGACCCAAGCACATGTGGAGAGCACTTTACAGCAATTACCATAGGATGCAATAAAACAAATTGCATTTTCGCTGGGTTCCCATTATAACATCACTGATTAGAGAAACCATCATAATTGTGAGAAACGTGGCAATTATCCAGGCCCAGGCATGTGTGAGAGAGTTCAGAGAAGTCGAAGTTTGACATCCATCTTGAAACCGGAGATGTGTGTTGAAACCACATTCCATATTTTTGGCGCATTTTCAGAGGATGAGTGTTGGGATGTGTGCACCAGACGATCTTGATAAAACTGGGGTGCACATCCACATGGATGCTGGTGGACTAAATGCAAGCAGCTGGTTTAATTTAGCTCAAGTTTCCTTGCAAGGTCCTGTTCATACACTTTTTCATCACTAATGGTTGATGCATGGTGGTCATGCCTCTCTCAAATATCTGGGTACGGACAATCCAAAATGAAATTATGGAACCCTTTGGATAATCTGAAGTAACTATGTGGATCATATTCTAAATCCCAACTCGATACATTGATACATTAGACAGTATAATATACTTTTTTAACTATATCTACCTTGCAGTATGGAGCCTGCAAAAATACTTTTAAAAAAATCAACACAGTACTACAGAATGTAGGACAGTGGTTAACCAACATATTGCCTCCTCATGCATGTGGCTCCTCATGCATGTTGCTCCTCATGCACGAGGCTAACATTGGAAGTCACATGATGAGTGATATGTTGAATCTCAACCAGAAACAACTGTGGGATATACAGTCACAATAACTGTCCTTTTTGGGGCATGACTTGCTTATAAACAAATCATGTACGTGTGGGGCCAAAGAGACCATTTTCACTGGTCTTCCTAAACTTATTTTTTGGGAAATTTCTGTGAAGATTCATGAAATGGCACCAGTGTTATTAGCAAAAGAAAAAAATTATTTCTATTCAAACTCTGACCTAACTGTAACTACAATGTGGCAATCACGACTGTAATATATATACACTGAAGAAAGCCACACGGCTGAAACGCGTTTGCCCTAGCGTTTCACGGACCTGCATTTTGTGCCACAAGTTATACCTGAATAAACCACATCTGACCACCTACCTGAGCTGTGTCGGACCCATTCATATTGGGAATGAGGTAATGAGGTCGCCAGTAGGTAGTTATAGTTAGGATCTTGTTTCTATTCAAAAAGCGATTTTCTTTTGCCAATATCTTTGGCGCCGTCTGACGAATCTTCGTGAAATTTTCAAAACTAATGGGGTGGTCAGGTCAGCTGCTGTGTTGAAAGTTTCGGGGTGATTCATCAAGCAGGGGCTAAGAAAAAGGGGGGGTCCCAAAATGCATTTTCTCCATGTAAATTTTCGTGGGAAATTTTAGAAACGGCTACAACCCGAACTGCTGAACAGAATTACAACAAATTTGGCAAAAAGGTAGCTCTTGATTCAGAAAGCACTCTTATTGTTAAATGGTGGGTGTAAATCCATTCAGTAGTTCCTGAGAAATTTAAAGATTTCTCAGATATACAACTGTGGCCGCCGTGGATCCACGAACCCTCCCGATCTCATTCCTGAGATCTGATTGACTGCCAACACTTCAAACCAGGAAGTGTTGGCAGCCATTTTGTGACTCGGTTGAATCGAGTCACAAGAAAAAAGGTGAAAAAAGGTTAAAAATCAAGAAAAGGGGGCAGGGTAGAAACACCCTGACCCCCTAGGCCTGCTCAGGGGGTCCGGGCCAAAAAAAGCATTAAAAAAAAAAAATCGGCAGGAGTCGCGTAGGGTCTGCGAATCCCACAGAAATGTCTTTTTTAAACAAAAGCGTTGTCTCCCGTGCTTCGTTTTCTTTAAGTCCCTGGGTGGGCCAGGTCCCGGGGGCAATGACAAATGAGATGCTGGGGCCTGCGCACGCCCCCACAAGCACCTGGGACCGCCACCTCCCTGGGGCTTAAATTGAATGTGGGGGCTATGCGACCCCCCAGCTGCCCCGGGTACTGCCACCTCCCCAGGGCTAAAATGTTTAAGAAAATGCATGGGGGAGCTCCTGCCGCCCCCCCATGCAGTCCTGGGGACCGCCACCTCCCTGGGACTCATTATCTTCAATGCGGGGGGCACGCGGACCCCCGCAGCCACAGGGACCGCGACCTCCCCAGGGCTATTTTTAAAAGTAAAGTGTGGGAGGGGGGGCTCGAGCCCCCTCACACAGCCCCGGGGACCCCCACCTCCCTGGGGCACAAATTAGGTAAATGCAGGGGTCCGTTGCCAACCCCCAGGGACCACCACCTCCCTGGGGCTATAGAGAAGGTGGGAGGGGGCCACTCGGCCCCCCTCCAGGAGCTCTCCATGGCTTGGGGACCGCCACCCCCCAGGGCCGGCTCCAGCAATGTTCCGGGGTGCCCACCACTGGGACATTGCTGTTTGCTATGGCTTGGCAGGAGCACTGCTCCCGCCAAGCCATAGCAAACTCTGCTTGGCTTCATGGAAGCAAGAGCATGAAAAATACTCTTGCTTCCATGAAGGGAAGCAGAATTGCTATTGGGCAGAGGGAGCTGCATGTTAGCAGCTCCCTCTGCCCAAAAGCAATGCAGGCTCCTGCAGGAGGTGGGGAGCTGACAGGGACCGCGGGTGCCTGGGGGCTCCCCCTGCGGTCGCTAAGGAGAGGCCAAGCCCTGGGAGATAGGGTCCCTGGGGCCAAAATCGGCCTGGGGAGGGGGGAGGCGCCCCCTCCATTAAAATAAATACAAAAAAAAAGAAATGACCAAGCCCCGGGGGATTGGGTCCTCAGGGCCGAAAATGGCTGGGGGAGGGGGGTCGCTTGGCTGGCACGCCACACCCCCTTTGTCCACCTCTCTGCAAATGCGCCTCCTGGTGCACTACTGGTTGAGGGATGAAGTCCACTTTACTCCAGAGGGACCTTGAGGGCCAAGAAGCCCTCCTGGTAGCTCCTGTATTTCCCACACATCGGAATTCCTGAGAGCTGGCTGGAGGCCCAGCCCCCTTTCTCCACCACTTTTCAAACGTGACTGCTAGTTAAAAAACCTTAGAAATTCACTGAAAAAAACCACAGGTTTCAGGGACGTTATAGTTAGAAATTAGCATTTAAAAAACCTTAGAAATTCACCGAAAAAACCACAGGTTTCAGGGACGTTATAGTTAGAAATTAGCATTTAAAAAACCTTAGAAATTCATTGAAAAGAACACAGGTTTCAGAGATGTTATGGTTAGAAATTAGCATTTAAAAAACCTTAGATATTCACAGAAAAACACAGGTTACAGGAGCGTTATAGTCAGGCTGACATTTCACTCGTACAAAACCAGAGAAATTCAGCCGTTATAGTTAGCTGAGCTAACTATAACTCATGCTCCTGCAATGCACTGCTGATGATGTCACATATTACATCACTCATGACATGGTCAGTGACATCACTGATGACATCTCAAATGGCATCACTGATGACATCATCCACATAATCTCTGATGCACCTACTCACACCGCAATATAATCTTTCATACACCCACTCCAAATTCCAGACTACCATTCTCAAAACCATAGACACACCAATACCAGTATGTACATAACCACTCACTCATTCATAGGTCTACACACATATCCACTCACTCACCCATACAGCCACTCATACACCCAGTCTCTCACCAATACAGCCGCAGATATATGCACTCATACACCCATACAGACACTCACACACTGCCACTCACCCATAGAGTTACTCACACACCTAGTCAGTCACCCAAAGAGTCAATCACACAGTCATTTACTCACCTATACAGTTATACACACACCATCTCACCTATTCATACAGATGCTAGCACATACTCTCTTATACAATCACTGACACAAGCACACATTCATCCATACAGCCACTCTCACAATCACTCACTCTCACATACAGTCACTTATATACTCCAACACTCACATATACTGCCTTTCACATATGCAGTTACTCACCCATATACCACTGAGACATAAACCGACACAGCCATACACACACTCACTCACCCATACAGCCCCTCACAGATGCACTCATGAACCCATACACCCAGTGAATCACCCACTCACACATCCATGCGGAAAGTCACACAAACACAGACACTCAGGCACCCATACAGGTCCTCAGACAACTAATCAATAACTCATATAGACACTCATGTAGCTACTCACCAAACCATGCAGCCACTTACACACCAACTGACAGACTGATACAGTCACTCACTCTTACATTCACTGAGACACATATTATCACTCACATATAGTCAGTCACGCACACACTGAATCATCCATACAGACACTCATACACCCACTCATTCACTCCTTCTTCAATACACCTTGGCGTATATATATATATATAACATTCTTAAACTTTTTAGAAACACTCACACTCACTGGATGATGTCATCAGTGATGTCATTTGAGATGTCATCAGTGATATCATCAGTGATGTCACTGACCATGTCATGAGTGATGTAATATGTGACGTCATCAGCAGTGCATTGCGGGAGTGCAAGTTATAGTTAGCGCAGCTAACTATGACGGCTGAATTTCTCTGGTTTTGTACAAGTGAAATGTCAGCCTAACTATAACATTCCTGTAACCTGTGTTTTTTTAATGAATATCTAAGGTTTTTTAAATGCTATTTTCTAACTATAACGTCCCTGAAACCTGTGGTTTTTTCAGTGAATATATATATATCTATATATCTATACACTCACACACACACACACACACACACATATACCAATAACCGACTAGAGACCTAACTACACCGCAAACCGACATCAGGCAATACTATCTTGCACGCGACAAGCTTCCATCCTAAGCACACCATATACCGCATTCCATATGGTGAAATGCTCAGGGTACGAAGGATATGTAGCAGAGAGATAGACTTGTTCAGTGCACAGGCCGACTGTAAGGTACGATTCCTAGCAAGAGGTTACTCCAAGAAAACCATTAATACAGCTATTCGAAAAACAAGGGATCAGTGCAGAGATGACTTACTATTTAAAACAGCTGACCGTAAGTCCAAAACACCACAAAACATTCATACAATGCCTGAGACCAGTAACACAAGGCTTATCCTGACATATAGCAAACAGAGGAATAGCCTGTGTAGTATAATTAGGAGAAACTGGCACATGGTCCTGAATGATCCAATCATAGGTGATAAACTTCCAAAGAATCCAACCATAACATTTAGGAAGGCTCCGTCCACCAGTGACTTTCTGGTCAGTAGCAGTCCGGAAGTAAGTACCAATCCCAGCTGGCTGTCAAAAGGGAAGGGGTTCATTAGATGTTCCTCATGTCGTGCATGTACGTTTGCTGTAAACAAAACGTCCTACTCCACTCCGTTCAAAAATAAACCAACAAGAATCCAGAAACTTCTTACGTGTAAAACCGAATTTGCGTCTATGTGTTGGAGTGCTCTTGTGAACTTCGTTACATGGGAAGCACGAAATTGCAGGTTCACAAGAGGATTCTCCAGCACCTAAGAGCCATCACAAATTCGGATCCTACTTATCCGGTGGCCCGCCACTTCAGAGAAGTCCAGAGCAACAACCTAGAGTATTTAAAGTACTTTGTAGTGGACTCAGTTCCCCACATGAGACGAGGTGGCGATAGGGAGGCAGCTCTTTGAAGGTTGGAGACCAGATATATCCTTGAACTTGACAGTAAAAGCCCACATGGGTTGAATACAACTGAGGACCTTTATACATGCTTTTAACAGCCTCTGTATATGGCATTAAAACATGCATATACATTAAAAAAAGAATAAAAAATTAAATGAAAGGCAACAATCCCGTAGCAGACAATATATAATTTTTTCAGAGTAGATAGCTGCATCTGTATACACCTTCTTTTGCTTTCTTTAAAACATTGTTTTAAAATAGCAATGCACATGGCACTTAATTGAAATTATGCACATTAGGGTAACACCAGGAATAGGTGGTTTGCACTTTAGCACTTAGCACTTTTTTCATGATGCATTGTATAATCTTAGCAGAATAGATATGCCCACTGGGTCTGCATTAACTGACACATTTTTATTCTGGTACACAGGCAATTCCGGTTGAGCAGTTTACAAAATAAAAATTCATATATAAAACACAGGAACCAAGATGAAATTAGAAGGGCAAAATGCATGTATTAAACTGCAATTGCGTTTTATTCAGTGTTATTGTTTTTAAATGCATTTTATCATATTGTATTTATACAGAAATTGTATTTATATGTATTATGCTCATGGGTTGTGATTGTAACCATATATATAAAATGTGTAAAGGTAAAATTACTGATATTTGCACCATGGCGTAGGAACATGACAATAGTCTGTTTTCTATATTGTTTATGCACATGTCACTTTAAAATGAGGAGGGTTCGTAGACGCGTCATGTGATCAAGGCCTGTGAAGGCCGAAACGCGTCATGGCGGCAAGCTGAATTTTTGAAAATAAACAAAATTGCACTAAGGAAGTTGAGTCCGTTCCTGTTTCTGTTCTGTGTGGCAAGGGAACTTTGAAAACAAGGTTGCAATATATATATATATATATATATATATATATATATATATATATATATATATATATATATATATATATTATCTACTGGCGGTCGCCAGTAGATAGTTATAGTTAGGACCTATTTTCCATAGGAAATCCGCAACATTCTATTTGAAATAACGTTAGCGCCGGTAGACGAATCTTTGCGAAAGTTTCCAACTTGTTGGGGCGCTCCGGTCCGCTCCTATCCTGAAAGTCTCGGGGTGATTCGTCAAGCGGAGGCCGAGAAAAAAGGGGGGTCCCAAAACGTGTTTTCCCCATTCATTTTTCCGTAGGAACCTTTAGTCGCAGCTACAGCCCGAACTGCTGAACGGAATTACACCAAATTTGGCAAAGAGGTAGCCCTTGGTTCAGTGTCGTGCCTTTTGCTTAAATGGTGTAAATCCGTTCAGTAGTTCCTGAGAAAATCAAAAGTAAAATCACATATATATCTGGGCGGAGCCTAACCACACATGTCATCGTGAGATCTGATTGGCTGTCAGCTCTTCATCCTGGAATTGCTGGCAGCCATCTTGGGACCAATATAAATGATAGTACCCCATTGAAATGCATTGTAGTGAATCAAAGATTTTGAGGGATACCAAAAGGAGAACTATAAAGGGTGATAACAGACTTTAGTTACATTAGAATTCATTTGTTGATGGTACCATACTAATTTCAGGAATTGTGGTGTGTTCTAAGGTGATTTTACCCTGTGAAAAACCTTCTGCTGGGATATCATGAATCATGTTTGAGAGAAAACTATTTTCACATGCTTGTCCCATACAGTTTTGGAAGGTGCTCCAGAAGCTAAAATGAGAGCATATTTTCTGTAAATTCACATTATCTTTCTCAGTCATGTGAGAATGAAGTCTGACATTCTCAGTAAAACATGTACATCCAACAAGGGCAGAGACTGTCAGTTGATTCCTTTGTGTTCTACTGCAGCTTCCCAGAGTGTTCTAAAGAACAACTAGAGTGCTAACAGCCTTACTTATGACAAAAGTATGGCACACCTGAAGCCATCTTGATTGGAATAAACTGGTAACACTTAAAACATTTAATTTAAAAAGGAACAAAATGATGGGGTTCATTTTGTCATAGAAATTATGGTTAGTGCTGTAGAAAGAAAAATTAGGACATGTTTCAAGTGTGATCTCAAATATCTTCCTGTTATATTTCAACAGGAGCAGCCTGCCAGTTGATGCCTTTGTGTTCTACTGCAGCTTCCCAGAGTGTTCTAAAGAACAACTAGAGCGCTAACAGCCTTACTTATGACAAAAGTATGGCACACCTGAAGCCATCTTGATTGGAATAAACCGGTAACACTTAAAACATTTAATTTAAAAAGGAACAAAATGAGGGGTTCTTTTTGAAATAGAAATTATGGTTAGTGCTGCAGAAAGAAAAATTAGGGCATGTTTTAAGTGAGATCTCAAATCCTCTTCTATTTCATTAGAAAATTCTGACATGCAGACTGAAACAATCACTTTCAATACCAGCAGCAGACTTCCAGTTAACTCCCTGGTGAGCAGTAGCTTTACTACAGTGATCTAATGAGCAACTAGAGTGCTAACATTCTGAATTTATGGCAAATGTGAGACACATCTGAATGCCTTCTTGATGGAATCAAAGTAAAAAGTGAAAGCATTTCCTACTGAGGAGACTGCAGTAAATGAGGAAATTAGGAAACTTCATAACAAAGAAGTCTTCCAAGATGGCCACCAGTAAAAAAAGAGCCCAAATGTAGCACAAATATTACCCAGATGTAGCCCACATATAGCCCAATGACAAAAGTGTGCAAAACACTTTTTATTTTTAGTTTTTTGCAGTTTTATGTAGTGCAGACTGGTCAGGTATTGGAGCGTTGCATCTTAAAACATGACCCCCTACACTACCCAAACACCACTGCACTAACCTAAATCCTAAAACACTACCCCCAGCACGACCCCCTACACTATCCAAACACCACTGCACTACCCTAAAACATGACCCCCTACACTACACAAACACCACTGCACTACCCTAAACCCTAAAACACTACCCCCAGCATGACCCCCTACACTACACAAGCACCACTGCACTATCCTAAACCCTAAAACACTACCCCCAGCATGACACCCTACACTACACAAACACCACTGCACTACCCTAAACCCTAAAACACTACCCCCAGCACGACCCCCTACACTACCCAAACACCACTGCACTAACCTAAATCCTAAAACACTACCCCCAGCACGACCCCGTAAACTACCCAAACACCACTGCACTACCCTGAAAAACATGACCCCCTACACTACACAAACACCACTGCACTACCCTAAACCCTAAAACACTACCCCCAGCACGACCCCCTACACTACACAAGCACCACTGCACTACCCTAAACCCTAAAACACTACCCCCAGCACGACCCCCTACACTACACAAACACCACTGCACTACCCTAAACCCTAAAACACTACCCCCAGCACGACCCCCTACACTACCCAAACACCACTGCACTAACCTAAATCCTAAAACACTACCCCCAGCACGACCCCCTACACTACCCAAACACCACTGCACCTACCCTAAAACACTGACCCCCTACACTACACAAACACCACTGCACTACCCTAAACCCTAAAACACCACCCCCAGCATGACCCCCTACACTGCACAAGCACCACTGCACTACCCTAAACCCTAAAACACCACCCCCAGCATGACCCCCTACACTGCCCGAACACCACTGCACTGCCCTAAACCCTGAAACACCAGCCCCTGCACGACCCCCTACACTGCCCGAACACCACTGCACTGCCCTAAACCCTGAAACACCACCCCTAGCACGACCCCCTACACTGCCCGAACACCACTGCACTCCAAACCCTGAAACACCAGCCCCTGCACGACCCCCTACACTGCCCGAACACCACTGCACTGCCCTAAACCCTGAAACACCATCCCCAGCACGACCCCCTACACTGCCCGAACACCACTGCACTGCCCTACACCCTGAAACACTACCCCCAGCAAGACCCCCTACACTGCCCTAAACCCTGAAACACCACTCCCAGCACGACCCCTACACTGCCCGAACACCACTGCACTGCCCTAAACCCTGAAACACCACCCCCAGCACGACCCCCTACACTGCCCGAACACCACTGCTCTGTCCAAAACCCTGAAACACCAGCCCCAGCACGACCCCCTACACTGCCCAAACACCACTGCACTGCCCTAAACCTTGAAACACAAGCCCCAGCACGACCCCCTACACTGCCTGAACACCACTGCACTACCCTAAACCCTGAAACACCACCCCCAGCACGACCCCCTACACTGCCCGAACACCACTGCACTGCCCTAAACCCTGAAACACCAGCCCCAGCACGACCCCCTACACTGCCCGAACACCACTGCACTGCCCTAAACCCTGAAACACCAGCCCCAGCATGACCGCCTACACTGCCCGAACACCACTGCACTGCCCTAAACCCTGAAACACCACCCTCAGCACGACCCCCTACACTGCCTGAACACCACTGCACTGCCCTAAACCCTGAAACACCACCCCCAGCACGACCCCCTACACTGCCCGAACACCACTGCACTGCCCTAAACCCTGAAACACCACCCCCTGCACGACCCCTACACTGCCCGAACACCACTGCACTGCCCTCAACCCTGAAACACCATCCCCAGCACGACCCCCTACACTGCCCGAACACCACTGCACTGCCCTAAACCCTGAAACACCACCCCCAGCACGACCCCCTACACTGCCCGAACACCACTGCACTGCCCTAAACCCTGAAACACCACCCCCAGCACGACCCCCAACACTGCCCGAACACCACTGCACTGCCCTAAACCCTGAAACACCAGCCCCAGCACGACCCCCTACACTGCCCGAACACCACTGCACTGCCCTAAACCCTGAAACACCACCCCCAGCAAGACCCCCTACACTGCCCGAACACCACTGCACCTAAACCCTGAAACACCACCCCCAGCAAGACCACCTACACTGCCTGAACACCACTGCACTGCCCTAAACCCTGAAACACCACCCCCTGCACGACCCCCTACACTGCCCGAACACCACTGCACTGCCCTAAACCCTGAAACACCACCCCCAGCACGACCCCCTACACTGCCCGAACACCACTGCACTGCCCTAAACCCTGAAACACCACCCCTCAGCACGACACCCTACACTGCCCGAACACCACTGCACTGCCCTAAACCCTGAAACACCAGCCCCAGCTCGACCCCCTACACTGCCCAAACACCACTGCACTGCCCTAAACCCTGAAACACCACCCCCAGCATGACCCCCTACACTGCCGGAACACCACTGCACTGACCTAAACCCTAAAACACCACCCCCTGCACGACCCCCTACACTGCCCGAACACCACTGCACTGCCTAAACCCTGAAACACCAACCCCAGCAAGACCACCTACACTGGCCGAACACCACTGCACTGCCCTAAACCCTGAAACACCACCCCCTGCACGACCCCCTACACTGCCCAAACACCACTGCACTGCCCTAAACCCTGAAACACCACCCCTGCACCACCCCCTACACTGCCCGAACACCACTGCACTGCCCTAAACCCTGAAACACCACCTCCAGCACAACCCCCTACACTGCCTGAACACCACTGCACTGCCCTAAACCCTGAAACACTAGCCCCAGCACGACCCCTACACTGCCCGAACACCACTGCACTGCCCTAAACCCTGAAACACCACCCCCAGCACGACCCCCTACACTGCCCGAACACCACTGCACTGCCCTAAACCCTGAAACACCAGCCCCAGCAAGACCCCCTACACTGCCCGAACACCACTGCACTGCCCTAGACCCTGAAACACCAGCCCCAGCAAGACCCCCTACACTGCCCGAACACCACTGCACTGCCCTAAACCCTGAAACACCAGCCCCAGCATGACCCCCTACACTGCCCGAACACCACTGCACTGCCCTAAACCCTGAAACACCAGCCCCAGCACCACCACCTACACTGCCCGAACACCACTGCACTGCCCTAAACCCTGAAACACCAGCCCCAGCACAACCCCCTACGCTGCCCAAACACCACTGCACTGCCCTAAACCCTGAAACACCAGCCCCAGCACGACCCCCTACACTGCCCGAACACCACTGTACTGCCCTAAACCCTGAAACACCAGCCCCAGCAGGACCCCCTACACTGCCCGAACACCACTGCACTGCCCTAAACCCTGAAACACCACCCCTGCACGACCCCCTACACTGCCCGAACACCACTGCACTGCCCTAAACCCTGAAACACCACCCCCTGCACGACCCCCTACACTGCCCGAACACCACTGCACTGCCCTAAACCCTGAAACACCAACCCCAGCACGACCCCCTACACTGCCCGAACACCACTGCACTGCCCTAAACCCTGAAACACCACCCCCTGCACGACCCCTACACTGCCCGAACACCACTGCACTGCCCTAAACCCTGAAACACCACCCCCAGCACGAACCCCTACACTGCCCGAACACGACTGCACTGCCCTAAACCCTCAAACACTACCCCCAGCACGACCCCCTACACTGCCCGAACACCACTGCACTGCCCTAAACCCTGAAACACCACCCCTAGCACGACCCCCTACACTACCCAAACACCACTGCACTGCCCTAAACCGTAAAACACTACCCCCCGCATGACCCCCTACAATGCCCAAACACCACTGCACTGCCCTAAACCCTGAAACACCACCCCCTGCATGACCCCCTACACTGCCGGAACACCACTGCACTGCCCTAAACCCTGAAACACCACCCCAGCAAGACCCCCTACACTACCCGAACACCACTGCACTGCCCTAAACCCTGAAACACCAACCCCAGCAAGACCACCTACACTGGCCGAACACCACTGCACTGCCCTAAACCCTGAAACACCACCCCCTGCACGACCCCCTACACTGCCCAAACACCACTGCACTGCCCTAAACCCTGAAACACCACCCCTGCAACCACCCCCTACACTGCCCGAACACCACTGCACTGCCCTAAACCCTGAAACACCACCTCCAGCACAACCCCCTACACTGCCTGAACACCATTGCTCTGCCCTAAACCCTGAAACACTAGCCCCAGCACGACCCCCTACACTGCCCGAACACCACTGCACTGCCCTAAACCCTGAAACACCACCCCCAGCACGACCCCCTACACTGCCCGAACACCACTGCACTGCCCTAAACCCTGAAACACCAGCCCCAGCAAGACCCCCTACACTGCCCGAACACCACTGCACTGCCCTAGACTCTGAAACACCAGCCCCAGCAAGACCCCCTACACTGCCCGAACACCACTGCACTGCCCTAAACCCTGAAACACCAGCCCCAGCATGACCCCCTACACTGCCCGAACACCACTGCACTGCCCTAAACCCTGAAACACCAGCCCCAGCACCACCACCTACACTGCCCGAACACCACTGCACTGCCCTAAACCCTGAAACACCAGCCCCAGCACAACCCCCTACACTGCCCGAACACCACTGCACTGCCCTAAACCCTGAAACACCAGCCCCAGCACGACCCCTACACTGCCCGAACACCACTGTACTGCCCTAAACCCTGAAACACCAGCCCCAGCAGGACCCCCTACACTGCCCGAACACCACTGCACTGCCCTAAACCCTGAAACACCACCCCCTGCACGACCCCCTACACTGCCCGAACACCACTGCACTGCCCTAAACCCTGAAACACCACCCCTGCACCACCCCCTACACTGCCCGAACACCACTGCACTGCCCTAAACCCTGAAACACCACCCCCTGCACCGCCCCTACACTGCCCGAACACCACTGCACTGCCCTAAACCCTGAAACACCACCCCCAGCACGACCCCCTTTACTGCTCGAACTCCCCTGCACTGCCCCAAACCCTGAAACACCACCCCCAGCACGACCCCCTACACTGCCCGAACACCACTGCCCTAAACCCTGAAACACCACCCCCTGCACGACCCCCCTACACTGCCCGAACACCACAGCACTGCCCTAAACCCTGAAACACCACCCCCTGCACGACCCCCTACACTGCCCGAACACCACTGCACTGCCCTAAATCCTGAAACACCACCCCCAGCACGACCCCCTACACTACCCGAACACGACTGCACTGCCCTAAACCCTCAAACACTCCCCCCAGCACGACCCCTACACTACCCGAACACCACTGCACTGCCCTAAACCCTAAAACACTCCCCCCAGCACGACCCCCTACACTACCCAAACACCACTGCACTGCCCTAAACCCTAAAACACTACCCCCGCATGACCCCTACACTACCCAAACACCAATGCACTACCCTAAGCCCTAAAACACTACCCCCGCACGACCCCTACACTACCCAAAGACCACTGCACTACCCTAAACCCTAAAACACTACCCCCGCACGACTCCCTACACTACCGAAAGACCACTGCACTACCCTAAACCCTAAAACACGACCTCCTACACTACACAAACACCACTGCACTACCCTAAACCCTAAAACACTACCCCCTACACTACACAAACACCACTGCACTACCCTAAACCCTAAAAACTACCCCCAGCACGAACCCCTACACTACCCAAACACCACTGCACTACCCTAAACCCTAAAACACTACCCCCAGCAGTACCCCTACACTACCCAAACACCACTGCACTACCCTAAACCCTAAAACACTACCCCCAGCAGTACCCCCTACACTACCCAAACACCATTGCACTACCCTAAACCCTAAAACACTACCCCCAGCAGTACCCCCTACACTACCCAAACACCACTGCACTACCCTAAATCACTACCCCCATCACGACCCCCTACACTACCCAAACACCACTGCACTACCCTAAACCCTAAAACACTACCCCCAGCACGACCCCCTACACTACCCAAACACCACTGCACTACCCTAAACCCTAAAACACTCCCCCAGCACGACTCCCTACACTACCCAAACACCACTGCACTACCCTAAACCCTAAATCTACCCCCAGCATGACCCCCTACACTACACAAACACCACTGCACTACCCTAAACCCTAAAACACTACCCCCAGCACGACCCTCTTCACTACCTAAACACAACTGCACAATTTGTTACAGGCGTTGCAACGCAGGCCTGTGGTGCTTACTGGAAGTACCTGGTGGGCTAGTTGGGCCCCAGGGACCCTCAGGATTCAAGGTGACCTAATCCCCCAACTTAAAACGCTCCACGGGGCGCGTTTGCACAGTGGTGAAGGGAGGGGCGGGGCCTCAGGTGACATGTGCGCAAACACGCCCTGTGGTGCGTTTTAAGTTGGGGAATTAATTCCATTTGAATCCTGAGGGACCCTGGGGGCCAACTAGCCCACCAGGTACCTTCAGTAAGCACAACAGAGTTGTGTTGCAGAGAGGTGAAAAAGGTGCGTGGCCTCGGAACGCCTCTCTGCAACTCAGCTCTGTGGTCCTAACTGTAGGTACCTGGGGGGCTAGTTGGGCCCCAGGGACCCTCAGGATTCAAGGGACTTAATCCCGCAACTTAAAACGCGCCACGGGGCGCGTTTGCACACATGTCACCTCAGGCCCCCTCCCTTCACCACTGTGCAAACGCGCCCTGTAGCGCGTTTTAAGAGGTAGTTTTAATCCCCCTGCCCTATTATGTACTAGGGACTTGCAGAGGAGGTCATGCTAATCACAGGGGTACCCCAACGCATAGTGTTCCCTAGTGTATGTAGGTGTTTTCACTGTATTCTAAGTGTCTTTTAGCATAGCACTGGCTCTGGTTAGTCAGAGTCAGTTACCACCAGTACCCGTCTGAAAAAGTTGTGGGCACAGGATGATTTTGCAACAAGGCCTCTTTCTGCTCCTCTGTTGGTTCTTTCTGCACATCTTTTGCTTCTTTCTGTGCGTTTTTTCTTCTTTTCTTCACATGTCCTACCTCTGTAGGCATAGTTAGAAACTAGCATTTAAAAAACCTTTGAAATTCACTTAAAAAATCATAGGTTTCAGGCACGTTATAGTTAGAAATTAGCATTTAAAAAACCTTTGAAATTCACTGAAAAAACCATAGGTTTCAGACACGTTATAGTTAGAAATTAGCATTTAAAAAACCTTTGAAATTCACTGAAAAAACCATAGGTTTTAGGGACAGTTATAGTTAGTTGGACATTTCACTCGTACAAAACCATAGAAATTCCCCGTTATAGTTAGTTCAGCTAACTATAACTCGCGCCCCGCAATGCACTGCTGATGACGTCACATATTACATCACTCATGACATGGTCAGTGACATCACTGATGACATCTCAAATGACATCACTGATGACATCATCCATGTGATAATTTCATGCATCTTCTCACACCCTAATATAACTTTTGATACACCCACTCTAAATTACAGACTGCCATTCTCAAAACCATAGACACTCCAACACCAAAACTACATACCCACTCACTGATTCTTAGGTCTACACACACATCCACTCACTCACCCGTACAGTCACTCATACTTACAGTCACTCAGTACAGGACTATCATATGCACTCATACACCTATATAAACACTCACACACCGCCACTCATCCATAGAGGTACTCACACACCTAGTCAGTCATGCAAAAAATTAATCACACACCCATTTACTCACCTATACAGTTATACACACACCAGCTCACTTACTCATACAAATACTAGCACATTCTTATGCTCTTATACAATAACTGATACAAGCACACACGCATCCATACAGCCACTCTCACTATCACATACTCTCACTTATAGCCATTTAAATACTCTAACACACATATATACTGCCTTTTACATATGTAGTTACTCGCACATGTACCACTGAGATATACATTCACTCACTAACACACCCATACACACACTCACCCACCCAAGCAGTCCATCACAGATGCACTCTTGAAATCATGCACCCAGTGAATCACCCACTCACACATCTATGTACAGAGTCACACACACCCCACCCACACAAACACTCAGGCAGCCATACAGATACTCAGAGAACCAATCAATAACCCATATAGACACTCATGTAGCTATTCGCAAATCCATGCATCCACTTACACACCAACAAACAGACGGATACAGACATTCACACAGTTTAGTCACTAACCCATGCATTCAGTAAGATACGTTTAATCACTCACTTGTAGAGTCAGTCACTCACGTACTAAATCATCCATTCAGACACTTATACACCCACTCATTCTTCAATACGCCTTTCCCTATATATATTAAAAATATTTAAACTTTACAGAAACACACAGTCACTGGATGATGTCATCAGTGATGTCATCAGTGATGTCATTTGAGATGTCATCAGTGATGTCATCAGTGATGTCACTGACCATGTCATGAGTGATGTAATATGTGACGTCATCAGCAGTGCATTGCGGGGGCGCGAGTTATAGTTAGCTGAACTAACTATTACGTGGGAATTTCATGGGTTTTGTACGAGTGCAATGTCCAACTAACTATAACTGTCCCTAAAACCTATGGTTTTTTCAGTGAATTTCAAAGGTTTTTTAAATGCTAATTTCTAACTATAACGTGTCTGAAACCTATGGTTTTTTCAGTGAATATATATATATATATATATATATATATCATATATATATATATATATATATATATATGTGTGTATATATAGATGTATATATATATATATATATTCACTGAAAAAACCATAGGTTTTAGAGACAGTTATAGTTAGTTGGACATTTCACTCATACAAAACCCGTGAAATTCCCCCGTTATAGTTAGTTCAGCTAACTATAACTCGCGCCCCCTCAATGCACTGCTGATGACGTCACATATTACATCACTCATGACATGGTCAGTGACATCACTGATGACATCACTGATGACATCTCAAATGACATCACTGATGACATCATGCAGTGACTGTGTGTTTCTATAAAGTTTAAATATGTTTAATATATATGCCAAGGTGTATTGAAGAATGCGTGGGTGTATAAGTGTCTGGATGGATGATTTAGTAGGTGCATGACTGACTCTATAAGTGAGTGATTAAACGTATCTTACTAAATGCATGGGTTAGTGACTAAACTGTGTGAATGTCTTTATCCGTCTGTCTGTTGCTATGTAAGTGGCTGCATGGGTTTCTAAATAGCTACATGAGTGTCTATATGAGTTATTGATTGGTTGTCTGAGTATCTGTATGGGTGCCTGAGTGTTTGTGTGGGTGGGGTGTATGTGACTGCGCATAGATGTATGAGTGGGGGATTCACTGGGTGCATGGTTTCAAGAGTGCATCTGTGATGGACTGTATGGGTGGGTGAGTGTGTGTATGGGTGTGTTAGTGAGTGAATGTATATCTCAGTGGTACATGTGTGAGTAACTACATATGTGAAAGGCAGTATATATGTGTGTTGGAGTATATAAATGGGTATAAGTGAGATTGTGTGATTGTGAGAGTGGCTGTATGGATGAGTGTGTACTTGTATCAGTGATTGTATAAGAGCGTAAAAATGTGCTAGTATTTGTATGAGTAAGCGAGCTGGTGTGTGTATAACAGTATAGGTGAGTAAATGGCAGTGTGATTAATTATTTGCATGACTGACTAGGTGTGTGAGTACCTCTATGGATGAGTGGCGGTGTGTGAGTGTCTATGTAGGTGTATGAGTGCATATGATAGTCCTGTACTGAGTGACCGTAAGTATGAGTGACTGTACAGGTGAGTGAGTGGATGTGTGTGTAGACCTAAGAATCAATGAGTGTGTGTGTAGTTATTGGTGTTGGAGTGTTTATGGTTTTGAGAATGGCAGTCTGTAATTTACAGTGGGTGTATCAAAAGTTATATTAGGGTGTGAGAAGATGCATCAAATTATCACATGGATGATGTCATCAGTGATGTCATCAGTGATGTCATTTGAGATGTCATCAGTGATGTCATCAGTGATGTCACTGACCATGTCATGAGTGATGTAATATGTGACGTCATCTGCAGTGCATTGCGGGGGCGCGAGTTATAGTTAGCTGAACTAACTATAACGGGGGAATTTCACGGGTTTTGTACGAGTGAAATGTCCAACTAACTATAACTGTCCCTAAAACCTATGGTTTTTTCAGTGAATTTCAAAGGTTTTTTAAATGCTAATTTCTAACTATAACGTGTCTGAAACCTATGGTTTTTCAGTGAATTTCAAAGGTTTTTTAAATGCTAATTTCTAACTATAACGTCCCTGAAACCTATGGTTTTTTAAGTGAATTTCAAAGGTTTTTTAAAAGCTAGTTTCTAACTATGCCTACAGAGGTAGGACATGTGAAGAAAGAAGAAAAAAACGCACAGAAAGAAGCAAAAGAAATGCAGAAAGAAGCAACAGAAGTCCACAAAGACGAAGAAAAGTGCAGGAAGAAGCAAAAGATGTGCAGAAAGAACCAACAGAGGAGCAGAAAGAGGCCTTGTTCCAAAATCATCCTGTGCCCACAACTTTTTCCGCGTGTACTGGTGGTAACTGACTCTGACTAACCAGAGACAGTGCTATGCTAAAACACACTTAGAATACAGTGAAAACACCTACATACACTAGGGAACACTATGCGTTGGGGTACCCCTGTGATTAGCATGACCTCCTCTGTAAGTCCCTAGTACATAATAGTGCAGGGGGATTAAAACTACCTCTTAAAACGCGCTACAGGGCGCTTTTGCACAGTGGTGAAGGGAGGGGGGGCCTGAGGTGACATGTGTGCAAACGTGCCCCGTGGCACATTTTAAGTTGCGGGATTAAGTCCCCTTGAATCCTGAGTGTCCCTGGGGCCCAACTAGCCCCCCAGGTACCTACAGTTAGGACCACAGAGCTGAGTTGCAGAGAGGCGTTCCGAGGCCACGCACCTTTTTTCACCTCTCTGCAACACAACTCTGTTGTGCTTACTGAAGGTACCTGGTGGGCTAGTTGGACTCCAGGGACCCTCAGGATTGAAGGGGACTTAATCCCCCAACTTAAAACACGCCATGGGGCCTGTTTGCACACATGTCACCTCAAGCCCCGCCCCCTCCCTTCACCACTGTGCAAACACGCCCCGTGGCGTGTTTTAAGTTGAGGGATTAAGTCCCCTTGAATCATGAGGGTCCTTGGGGTCCAACTAGCCCACCCTGTACCTCCAGTAAGCGCCAGGGAGCTGCGTTGCAGAGAGTTGTTCAGAGGCCACGCCCCTTTTTACACCTCTCTGCAACGCAGCTCTGTGGCGCTTTCTGGACATACCTGGTGGGCTAGTTGGCCCCCAGGGACCCTCAGGATTGAAGGGGATTTAATTCCCCATCTTAAAACGCGCCACCGGGCCTGTTTGCACACATGTCACCTGAAGCCCCGCCCCCTCCCTTCACCACTGTGCAAACGCGCCCCGTGGCACATTTTAAGTTGGGGGATTAAGTCCCCTTGAATCCTGAGGGTCCCTGGGGGCCAACTAGCCCACCAGCTACCTCCATTAAGCGCCACAGAGCTGCGTTGCAGAGAGGTGTAAAAAGGGGCGTGGCCTCTGTACACCTCTCAGCAACGCAGCTCCCTGGCGCATACTGGAGGTTCCTGGTGGGCTAGTTGGCCCCCAGGGACTCCCAGTATTCAAGGGGAATTACTTCCCCTTCTTACAACGCGCCAGGGGGCGTGTTTGCAGACTGCTGCAGGGAGGGGGCGGGGCCACCGGCACGATGCCGTCTTTTTTTTATTTTCTTTCTTTTTTTTTTGTATGGGAGGGGGGCTGCGTGGCCCCCCTTCCCTCAGCCACATTTGGCCCCGGGGACCCCATCCCCTGGGGCCTAAGGATTATTTTTTTTTTGGTAAAAAAAATGGGAAGGGGGCCGCACGGCTCCCCTTCCCTGGGCCTCTATTGGCCCCGGGGACCCCATCCCCCCGGGCATGCCCTCTTTTTTTTAATTTTAAAAATATTTAGAGGGGGGCTGCGTGGCCCCCCTCCTCAGGCCATTTAAGGCCCCGGGGACCCCATCCCCCGGGGCCGGCCTTGCCCTTTTAAAAAAAAAAAATTTAATTTATTTTTTTTGGGGAGGAGGGCTTCGTGGCCCCCCTCCCGGGCCACTAATGGCCCCGGGGACCCCATCCTCCAGGGCCTGGCCACTCGATGGGGACCGTGGGGGGGTCCCCAATACCCGCACGGTCCCGCCAGCTCCCTGCGTCCTGCGGGAGCCGGCATTGCTTTTCCATAAGGGGAGCTGCTGACATGCAGCTCCCCTTATGGAAAAGCAATCTGCTTTGCTTCATTTAAGCGAGAGCAGGTTTCCCTGCTCTCGCTTCAATGAAGCTAAGCAAGTTTGCAATGACAGGGCGGGAGCTGCGAGGCTCCCGCCCTGCCATTGCAAACAGCAGTGTCCCGGGGGTAGACACCCCGGGACACTGCAGGAGCCGGCCCTGGGGGGTGGTGGTCCCCAGGGCCATCAAGGGCTCCAGGAGGGGGGCTGCGCGGCCCCCCTCCCATCCTGTGCACAGCCCCGGGGAGGTGGTGGTCCCCCCCAAACAGGTAATTTAAAAATAAAAAAAAGAAGCCCCGGGGGGTGGCGGTCCCCGGGGCTGCGGGGGGCCGTGTGCCCCCCGCCACCATTATTTTTATAAAGCCCCGGGGGTGGCGGTCCCTGGGGCTTGGGGGGCCTTAGAGGCCCCCCATGTTATTATTTAATAAACCCCTGCATGCCCCCGGGACTTGGCCCACCCGGGGGCCAATTAACCACGAAGCGCGGGAGGCCGCGCTTTGTTTTTTTTTTATCGGCAGGTTCTGCGCACCCAGCGCGTTTTTTGCCGATTTTTAAAAAAAAAAATATATTTTTTTTTTGGCCCTGGGGGTCCTTGTAGGACCCCCTGAGCAGGCCTAGGGGTCAGGGTGTTTCTACCCTGCCCCCTTTTTGCGTTTTTGCATCTGTTTTCGTCTTTTCTTGTGCCTCGGTTCTACCGAGGAACAAGATGGCTGCCAACACTTCCTGGTTTGGAGTGTTGACAGTCAATTAGCATACAGCTCGTGATCGGGAGGGTACGCGGACCCTAAGTGGCCATAGATATATATGTGATTTTATTTTTGATTTTCTCAGGAACTACTGAACGGATTTACACCATTTAAGCAAATGGCACGACTCTGAACCAAGGGCTACCTTTTTGACACATTTGGTGTAATTCCATTCAGCAGTTCGGGCTGTAGCTGCGATGAAAGGTTCCTATGGAAAATTGCATGGGGAAAACACGTTTTGGGACCCCCCTTTTTTCTCGACCCCCGCTTGACGAATCACCCCGAAACATTCAGGATAGGAGCGGACCGGAGCGGGCCACAAAGTTTGAAAATTTCGCGAAGATTCGTCAACCGGCGCCAAAGTTATTTCAAATACAATGTTGCGGATTTCCTATGGAAAATAGGTCCTAACTATAACTATCTACTGGCGACCGCCAGTCGATAATAGAGATGTATATATATATATTCACTGAAAAAACCACAGGTTTCAGGGAGGTTATAGTTAGTTGGACATTTCACTCGTACAAAACCATAGAAATTCCCCCGTTATAGTTTGTTCAGCTAACTATAACTCGCGCCCCCGCAATGCACTGCTGATGACGTCACATATTACATCATTCATGACATGGTCAGTGACATCACTGATGACATCACTGATGACATCTCAAATGACATCACTGATGACATCACTATAACATAACTATAACCTCCCTGAAACCTGTGGTTTTTTCAGTGAATTTCTAAGGTTTTTTAAATGCTAATTTCTAACTATAACGTCCCTGAAATCTATGGTTTCTTCAGTGAATTTCAAAGGTTTTTAAAATGCTAATTTCTAACTATAACGTCCCTGAAACCTATGGTTTTTCAGTGAATTTCAAAGGTTTTTTAAATGCTCATTTCTAACTATGCCTACAAAGGTTGGACATGTGAAGAAAGAGGAAGAAAAGCGCACAAAGAAGCAAGACATGCAGAAAGAGGCAACAGAAGTCCAGAAAGACGAAGAAAAGTGCAAGAAGAAGCAAGAGATGTGCAGAAAGAACCAACAGAGGAGCAGAAAGTCCTCCTGTGCCCCCAACTTTTTGCTGACGGGTACTGGTGGTAACGGACTCTGACTAACCGGCCCTAGAGCCAGTGCTATGCTAAAAGACACTTAGAATACAGTGAAAACACCTACATACACTAGGGAACACTATGCGTTGGGGTACCCCTGTGATTAGCATGACCTCCTCTGTATTTGCCATGAGTTAGTGCCTGGGTCATTGGATGAGTACATGGGTACTGACTGGATGATTAGAGTACTGCAAGGAGAGTGCATGGTGAATTTATAAGTGCTTGGGTTTTGGCGGAGTGATTGGATAAGTACATGGTGCTCGCTGGGTGATCGGAGGAGTGCGTGGGTAGTGACAGGGCGATGGCTGGACTGCATCAGTAGTGCTCAGAGTATTGTAGCAGTGCATGAGTTAGTGTGTGGATCATTGCATGAGTGCATGGGTACTGACTGGATGATTAGAGTACTGCAAGGAGAGTGCATGGTGAATCTATAAGTGCTTCGGTTTTGGCAGAGTGATTGGATAAGTACATGGTGCTGGCTGGGTGATTGGAGGAGTGCATGGGTAGTGACAAAGAGATGGCTGGGCTGCATCAGTAGTGCTCAGGGGATTGTAGCAGTGCATGTGTTAGTGCCTGGGTCATTGCATGAGTGCATGGGTACTGACTGAATGATTAGAGTAATGCAAGGAGAGTGCATGGTGAATTTATAAGTGCTTGGGTTTTGGCGGAGTGATTGGATAAGTACATGGTGCTCGCTGGGTGATAGGAGGAGTGCATGGGTAGTGACAGGGCGATGGCTGGACTGCATCAGTAGTGCTCAGAGTATTGTAGCAGTGCATGAGTTAGTGCCTGGGTCATTGGATGAGTACATGGGTACTGACTGGATGATTAGAGTACTGCAAGGAGAGTGGATGGTGAATTTATAAACGCTTGTGTTTTGGCGGAGTGATTGGATAAGGACATGGAACTGGTTGGGTGATTGGAGGAGTGCATGGGTAGTGACAAGGAGATGGCTGGACTGCATCAGTAGTCCTCAGGGGATTGTAGCAGTGCATGTGTTAGTGCCTGCATCATTGCATGAGTAAATGGGTAGTGACTGGATGATTAGAGTACTGCAAGGAGAGTGCATGGTGAATTTATAAGTGCTTGTGTTTTGGCGGAGTGATTGGATAAGTACATGGTGCTCGCTGGGTGATCGGAGGAGTGCATGGGTAGTGACAGGGTGATGGCTGAACTGCATCAGTAGTGCTCAGGGTATTGTAGCAGTGCATGAGTTAGTGCATGGGTCATTGCATGAGTGCATGGGTCCTGACTGGATGATTAGAGTAATGCAAGGAGAGTGCACAGTGAATTTATAAGTGCTTCGGTTTTGGCGGAGTGATTGGATAAGTACATGGTGCTCGCTGGGTGATCGGAGGAGTGCATGGGTAGTGACAGGGCGATGGCTGGACTGCATCAGTAGTGCTCAGAGTATTGTAGCAGTGCATGAGTTAGTGCCTGCGTTATTGCATGAGTACATGGGTAGTGACTGGATGATTAGAGTACTGCAAGGAGAGTGCATGGTGAATTTATAAGTGCTTGGGTTTTGGCGGAGTGATTGGATAAGTACATGGTGCTCGCTGGGTGAAAGGGGGAGTGCATGGGTAGTGACAGGGCGATGGCTGGACTGCATCAGTAGTGCTCAGAGTATTGTAGCAGTGCATGAGTTAGTGCCTGGGTCATTGGATGAGTACATGGGTAGTGTCTGGATGATTAGAGTACTGCAAGGAGAGTGGATGGTGAATTTATAAACGCTTGTGTTTTGGCGGAGTGATTGGATAAGGACATGGAACTGGTTGGGTGATTGGAGGAGTGCATGGGTAGTGACAAGGAGATGGCTGGACTGCATCAGTAGTCCTCAGGGGATTGTAGCAGTGCATGTGTTAGTGCCTGTGTCATTGCATGAGTAAATGGGTAGTGACTGGATGATTAGAGTACTGCAAGGAGAGTGCATGGTGAATTTATAAGTGCTTGTGTTTTGGCGGAGTGATTGGATAAGTACATGGTGCTCGCTGGGTGATCGGAGGAGTGCATGGGTAGTGACAGGGCGATGGCTGGACTGCATCAGTAGTGCTCAGGGTATTGTAGCAGTGCATGAGTTAGTGCATGGGTCATAGCATGAGTGCATGGGTACTGACTGGATGATTAGAGTAATGCAAGGAGAGTGCACGGTGAATTTATAAGTGCTTGGGTTTTGGCGGAGTGATTGGATAAGTACACACATGTCACATCAGGCCCGCCCCCTCCTTCCACCACTGTGCAAACGCGCCCCCTGGTGGGTTTTAAGTTGGGGGATTAATTCCCCTTGAATCCTGAGGGTCCCTGGGGCCAACTAGCCCACCAGGTACCTCCAGTAAGCGCCACAGAACTGCGTTGCAGAGAGGTGGTCCAAGGCCACTCCCCTTTTTACACCTCTCTGCAACGCAGCTCTGTGGTGCTTACTGGAGGTACCTAGTGGGCTAGTTGGACCCAAGGAGCCTCAGGATTCAAGGGACTTAATCCCCCAACTTACAACGTGCCAGAGGGCCTGTTTGCACAGTGGTGAATGGAGCGGGTGGGGCCTGATGTGACAAGTGTGCAAACACGCCCCGTGGCGCGTTTTAAGTTGGGAGATTTAGTCCCCTTGAATCCTGAGGGTCCCTAAGGCCCAACTAGCCCACCAGGTACCTCCAGTAAGCACCACAGTGCTGCGTTTCAGAGAGGTGGTCCGAGACCACGCCCCTTTTTACACCTCTCTGCAACGCAACTTTGTTGCACTTACCGAAGGTACCTGGTGGGCTAGTTGGCTCCCAGGGACCCTCAGGATACAAGGGGACTTAATCCCCCAACTTAAAACGCACCACGGAGAGCGTTTGCACACTTGTCACATCAGGGCCCGCCCCCTCCCTTCACCACTGTGCAAACATGCCCCGTGGCGCGTTTTAAGTTGGGGATTAAATCCCTGAATCCTGAGGGTCCCTGGAGTCCAACTCAGCCCACCAGGTACCTCCAGTAAGCGCCACAGAGCTGCGTTGCAGAGAGATGTAAAAGGGCGTGGCCTCGGACCACCTCTCTGCAAGGCAGGCCTGTGGCGCTTACTGGAGGTACCTGGTGGGCTAGTTGGCCCCCAAGGTCCCTCAGAATTCAAGGGGAATTAATTCGCCAACTTAAAACGCGCCACAGGGCGTGTTTGCACAAATGTCACCTGAGGCCCCGCCCCCTCCCTTCACCACTGTGCAAACGCGCCCCGTGGTGCGTTTTAAGTTGGGGGATTAGGTTACCTTGAATCCTGAGGGTCCCTGGGGCCCAACTAGCCCACTGGGTACTTCCAGTAAGCGCCACAGGCCTGCATTGCAGAGAGGTGGTCCGAGGCCACGCCCCTTTTTACACCTCTCTGCAACGCAGCTCTGTGGCGCTTACTGGAGGTACCTGGTGGGCTAGTTGGACCCCAGGGACCCTCAGGATTCAAGGGGACTTAATCCCCCAACTTAAAACACTCCACAGGGCGTGTTTGCACACATGTCACCTCAGGCCCCGCCCCCTCCCTTCACCACTGTGCAAACGCACCCGTGGCGCGTTTTAAGTAGACGGATAAAGTCCCCTTGAATCCTGAGGGTACCTGGGGTCCAACTAGCCCACCGGGTACCTCCAGTAAGCGCCACAGAGCTGTGTTGCAGAGAGGTGTAAAAAGGGGCGTGTCCTGGATCACCTCTCTGCAACCCAGCCCTGTGGCGCTTACTGGAGGTACCTGGTGGACTAGTTGGCCCCCAGGGACCCCCATTATTGAAGGGGAATTCATTTCCCAACTTAAAACGCGCCACAGGGCGCGTTTGCAGAGTGTTGCTGGGAGGGGGCGGGGCCTCCGGCACGATCGCATGTTTTTTTTTGGGGAAGGGGGGCTGTGTGGCCCCCCTTCTTTTTACTTTTTTTGGGCCCTGGGGACCCCATCCCCCAGGGCCTGACCCCTTTTTTAATAAAAAAAAAAAAAATGAACGGGAAGGGGGCCGCGTGGGCCCCCCTCCCGTGGCCAATTCCGGCCCCGGGGACCCCATCCCCTGGGGCATGGCCAAATATATATTTTTTATGGAGGGGGCTGCATGGCCCCCTCCTGAGGCCTCTACTGGCCCCGGGGACCCCATCCCCCGGGGCCGGCCTTTATTTATTTTAATTTTTTTTAATTTTATTTTTTCATTTTGGGGAGGGGGGCCGCATGGACCCCCTCCCGGGCCACTTCTAGCCACGGGGACCCCACCCCCCGGGGCTGGCCCTCTCTGTTGGGGACCGTGGGGGGGTCCCCAATGCCCCCACGGTCCCGTCGGCTCCCCGTGTCCTGCGGGAGCCGGCATTGCTTTTCCACATGGGGAGCTGCTGACATGCAGCTCCCCATGTGGAAAAGCAATCTGCTTTGCTTCATTGAAGCGAGAGCAGGTTTCCCTGCTCTCGCTTCAATGAAGCAAAGCAAGTTTGCAATGACATGGCGGGAGCCGCGAGGCTCCCGCCCTGTCATTGCAAACAGCAGTGTCCTGGGGGTGGGCACCCCGGGACACTGCAGGAGCCGGCCCTGGGGGGTGGCAGTCCCCAGGGCCATCACTGGCTCCAGGAGGGGGGCCCTCCCAATCTGTACATAGCCCAGGGGAGGTGGTGGTCCCCGGGGCTCGGGGGTCTGTTTCGGACCCCCTAATTTACATGTTAGTGCCCCGGGGAGGTGGCGGTCCCCGGGGCGTGTGGGGGGGCTCTAGCCCCCCCACACAGGTACATTTATTTTTAAAAAAAGAAGCCCCGGGGGGTGGCGGTCCCCGGGGCTGTGGGGGCAGTGTGCTCCCCCCACAAATATAATTAAAGTGAGCCCCGGGGGTGGCGTTCCCCGGGGCTTGGGCAGGCCTCAGGGGCCCCCCCCAACTTTATAAAAACAAGCCCCGGGGGGTGGCGGTCCCCGGGGCTGCGGGGGGCCGTGTGCCCCCGCAAATATTAATGCAAAGCCCCGGGGGGTGGCAGTCCTCGGGGCAGTGTGGGGGGGATTGGGGCCCCCCCCCACATTTTTTTACTGCCCCCGGGACTTGGCCCACCCGGGGGCTTTTTGAATATGAAGCGCGGGAGGCCGCGCTTCGTTTTTTTAAATTTTCGGCTGAAATTCGCGCTGGGTGCGTGAATCTCGCCGATTTTGTTTTTAAAAAAATGCTTTTTTTGGCCCTGGGGGTCCTTGTGGGGCCCCCTGAGCAGGCCTAGGGGGTCAGGGTGTTTCTACCCTGCCCCCTTTTTGCGTTTTGCGCCTTAGTTTTTCTCTTTTCTTGTGCCTCGGTTCTACCGAGGCACAAGATGGCTGCCAATACTTCCTGGTTTGGAGTGTTGACAGCCAATTAGCATGCAGCTCGTGATTGGGAGGGTGAGCGGATCCTCCGCTGCCATAGATATATATGTGGTTTTACTTTTGATTTTCTCAGCAACTACTGAACGGATTTACACCATTTAAAAAAAAGGTCGCTTTCTGAACCAAGCGCTACCTTTTTGCCAAATTTGGTGTAATTCCGTTCAGCAGTTCGGGCTGTAGCCGTGTCTTAAATTTCCTATGGGAATTAACATGGAGAAAACACGTTTTGGGATCCCCCTTTTTTCTCGGCCCCCACTTGCCGAATCACCCCGAAACTTTCAAGATAGGAGCGGACCGGAGCGCCCCACGAGTTTTGAAAATTTCGCGAGGATTCATCAATTGGCGCCAAAGTTATTGGAAATAGAATGTTGTGAATTTCCTATGGAAAATAGGTCCTACCTATAACCATCTACTGGCGACTACCAGTAGATAATATATATATATATATATATATTCACTGAAAAAACCATAGGTTTCAGGCACGTTATAGTTAGAAATTAGCATTTAAAAAACCTTAGAAATTCACTGAAAAAACCATAGGTTTCAGGGGCGTTATAGTTAGTTGGACATTTCACTCGTACAAAACCATAGAAATTCCCCGTTATAGTTAGTTCAGCTAACTATAACTCGCACGCCCGTAATGCACTGCTGATGACGTCACATATTACATCACTCATGACATGGTCAGTGACATCACTGATGACATCTCAAATGACATCACTGATGACATCACTGATGACATCATCCAGTGAATGTGTGTTTTTCTGAAAATTAAATATGTTTTATATATGTATATCTCAAGGTCGATGGAAGAATAAATGGGTATATAAGTGTCTAAATGGATGATTTTTTTGTAAAATTGATTGTATAACTGACTAAGTGTATCTCAGTGAATACATGGGTTAGTGAGTAATATTTAAATATGAAAATATCTGTATCAGTCTCTCACTTTGTGTATAAGTGGCTGCATGGGTTGGTGAGTAGCTACATGAGTGTCTATATGGGTTATTAGTTGGTTTTTTGAGTATCAGTATGAGTGTCTGAGTGTCTGTATGGTTCGGGTGGGGGTATTACTTAGTGCATAGATGCATGAATGAGTGACTCACTGTTTGTATGTGTTGAAGACAGCATGTGTGCAGGACTGTATTGGTGGATGAGTATGTGTATGGGTGTGTTAGTGAGTGAATGACTGTCTCAATAGTGTCTTTATGAGTAACTACATATGTTTTAAACTAGTATATGTGAGTATTGGTGTATATAAGTGAGTATATGTGAGAGTGAGAGATTGGAAGAGTTCCTGTACAAATAAGTAGGTGTTTCTATAAGTGATTGTTTAAGAGAGTAAGTATGTGTAAGTTTCTGTAGAAGTAAGTGTGGTAGTGTGTGTATAACTGTATATGCAAGTAAATGGATGTTTGATACTTTGTTTGCATGTGTGACTATGTGTGTGAGTAACTCTATGGATGAGTGGGGTGTGTAACAGGATGTATAGGTGTATGAGTACATATGATGAGTGAGTACATGTATGAGTGACTGTATAGGGACTGTTGGTGAATGAGTGGATGTGTGTGTAGATCTTGGAATTACTGAATAGGTGTGTTGTAACTGGTATTGGTATGTCCATTGTTTTGAAAATGTTAGTTTGTATTTTTGAGTGTGTGTATCAAAGGTTATATTAGGGTGAGAGGAGGTCTGCCACTCTATCACAAGGATGATGTCATCAGTGATGTCATCAGTGATGTCATTTGAGATGTCATCAGTGATGTCACTGACCATGTCATGAGTGATGTAATATGTGATGTCATCAGCAGTGCATTGCGGTACGCGCGAGTTATAGTTAGCTGAACTAACTATAACGGGGAATTTCTATGGTTTTGTACGAGTGAAATGTCCAACTAACTATAACGCCCCTGAAACCTATGGTTTTTCAGTGAATTTCTAAGGTTTTTTAAATGCTAATTTCTGACTATAACGTGCCTGAAACCTATGGTTTTTTCAGTGAATTTCTAAGGTTTTTAAATGCTAATTTCTAACTATAACGTGCCTGAAGCCTATGGTTTTTTCAGTGAATATATATATATTTATTATACTATGTATACATGTGAAAATGTCTCGGTCCCCTGTTTGCCTCGGTGGCACGGAAAAAATGGGTGGAACTGACGTCAGCACGCCGACGAGGTCCTCTTATGGCTCCGATGACGTCATACGGTGTCGCGAGCGGAGCTGTGCTCATTGACGTGGGAGAGCTAGGAAATAATTTCCGTTGAATGCTGGTGCAGGGGATATTCACCTAAGTGTTCAGGCTAGTCCTTTGGGAGCAACTGTTTATGTTGCCACTCCAGAAACCGAAACCAGTGATCCGAGGGCAGAGGCCCTGCAGATGGCACACGAGGTGGGGTGCCCAGTCGTGTGCACCGGCGGGGCAGCGAAGTGACAAGCACCACAACCCACAAAAAAGGTAACGAGGGCACTGAATAACACAGGATCTTCTCTTTGTATCTGGCAGGAACAACGAAGTTAAAATGCCCTGGTACCAAAATGTAGAATTAGTGCTACAACGGTCTTCAAGAGGACCTGCGATGCCGCTTCTGCCTCCCGTACCCTGGAGGCGGCACATGGGTCACGCGGTACGGTCATACTGCGGTGGGACGCACACACGTTGACCTCTCATGGCACTGCTCCACACTTCAGGGAGGACGCTTTCCATTAGCTATGTTTTCTGATGACATGTCGCGCCGGCCCCGTCCAACAACAGAACTCCTTTAGATCCAAACAGACTCTTCCACTCTCTCACCGGAAGTGAAACCAGGCCACGCGGACACTTTCACAATACAACAGCCGGGAATGCACTTTTCGGTAAAAAACACATTCCTTCCTCCTAATTAATCAAATAAACGTCTCACTGAAGAACAGGGGCCAGCTTCGATCGGTAAACGGCCGTTAGAACGACTTTTACTTTGCGATACCATTACAACGCATGCATTACCACGCATACGTTGTACATCACGAAGTCATTACTACGCATTTTTAGAACGCATGGTCATTTACCACGCATGCCTTTACAACGAATTTTGTTGTAAAGGTATGTATGGTAAATGACCATGCGTTCTAAAAACATGTAGACGATCCATGTCGTTGTAAGGAAACAGAGGCTGTTCCGTTTCCTCACAACGACGTGCACCGCCCTCAGAGATGACGTGAAGCAGGAACCATGAGGAGAGAGGAACCATGAGGAGTGAGAGGTAAGGGGGATTGGGCATGGGGTGGGTGTTTCTTTTCTAGGGTTTAGGGTAGTGCAGGTGGTGTTTGGGTGATGTAGGGGGTCGTGCTGGGCGTAGTGTTTTAGGGTTTAGGGTAGTGCAGTGGTGTTTGGGTAGTGTAGGGGGTCGTGCTGGGGGTAGTGTTTTAGGGTTTAGGGTAGTGCAGTGGTGTTTGTGTAGTGTGGGAGGTCATGCTGGGGGTATATTTAGGGTTTAGTGTAGTGCTGTGGTGTTTGGGTAGTATAGGGAGTCGTGCTGGGGGTAGTGTTTTAGGGTTTAGGGTAGTGCAGTGGTGTTTGGGTAGTGTAGGGAGTCGTGCTGGTGGTAGTGTTTTAGGGTTTAGGGTAGTGCAGTTATGTTTGGGTAGTGTAGGGTGTCGTGCTGGGGGTAGTGTTTTAGGGTTTAGGGTAGTGCAGTGGTGTTTGGGTAGTGGAGGGGGTAATGTTTTAGGGTTTAGGGTAGTGCGCCCAACAAGCCACAATATCCGTGGACAAAGGGGATCCTGACTCTTTGGAACGCTCCGTCAATTGAATAATTTGGGTCAAGGGCCCTACCACGTCCAAGACCTATGAATTCCTTTCTTGGGATCCCTCATATACTTGGAGAAAAAGGTACATAGTTTCTCATCAATTTCAGGCGTGTGTGCCACCTTCCCCTTCAGTGAGGGCCTGGGGCATTCTCCCTCATCCTATTCCTGACCTCCCTTTCAAGGGGTTGATGGATTTTCCCCACCACATACTCTGCCACTTTGGCGTCAGGTGTCCACTCTGCCGACCTAGGATGGTAAATTTGGGTAGGCTCGAACATGTCCGAGTGGACCCCGTCCCCAACCGGGGACTGAGAGGAGTGGGACTCTGGATGCCAGGGACGCCCCGAGTCCTTATCCTCATCGGAGGAGAAATCGTCCTCCGATACACCCTCTCCCTCTAAGGGAAACCCGCAGTCGGGGTCTACAATAGTGGTGACAGTGTCGCAATTTTCTCCGGGCACCTCCTCCTCCCGGCAGGGTGCATGTTTTAGCGTTCGCACACTCTTGAGGAAGGTCTCCGTAAGTTTATCAAATCCTTCCAAGTGCCCCGCGTTACGCTTAACGGCCCTTTTATTCCCCATCTGGGAGCTACTTGGACCCGCCACCACCAGATATGGGTCACTAAACACCCCAGGGATGCTTTTCGCCAGTTTATCAACCTGATCCCTAAGAGGAGCCAGCGCCCTAGAAATAGCCAGAGAGAGGGCTTGGTCCACTGCTGGAGGGAGAAGTTGGGGGCCTTTCCTCACTTCCTGGTAGGAGGAGTAAAAATGGTCTTCTGGAGAAGACATGATAGCAGAGGGTGTGAGCACAGAACAAATACCCTTAAAATCCTTAAGACAGCCCCCTCGCCGGTGCTCCAACAGCTGGGCTTTCCCCGAAGCTGTTATAAGAATAGACTGAGGTGCAATACCAATTACCACCACCAGGTGGCACTGGTCACTAACGTGGCCGTGTGGGGAAATCACCGCGTAGCGGTAGCGAGGGTTGGTCGGGAATCAAGCGGACACTAAAGGAGTAACCGGATTCCCAAACGCGCGTAAAGACCAGCGGGAGCGCTCGACGGAGCTGCCTCGCTCGGACCAGATGCGCCTGACAGGATCTCACCTCGCGCAGAGCACACAGCGGGAGAAACTGCGAGGGGGAGAACGTGCTTCGGGCAAGAGCTTGCTGCGCAGGGAATATGAAACAATACCAAGGCAATAATGCTAATAACGTGCACAAGAAACCGCTATACAAACAGCAACAACGTCAGATTAAGCCAAGAATGTAAGGAATGCACTTAACTGACGAGCAGTGAAGAAAGAGGAAGCGAAAGGGACGTCACGATATTATATACGATGGACTGTGATATGATTGGACTATAGTTGCCTTGGAGACTACCCCCCTAATGGTTCATGGGTTGTGAAGTCTTTTGTTTAATGATTGTTGTGTTACGTTGAACTGCTATGCAAATAAAGTGAGGAAAGATATGCATAATCCTCGCCTCCGTCCTGCCATAGAATTCATTAAACTTTATTTGATCTGATTTAGAAACATAGATCATAAAAGTGTACATAAAAACAGTAAATCCTCTTTCCTAATACAATACAGTGAGAATTAATTAAAACCAGTAGGTAAAAACGGGTGTTACAAAGCCCGGTTCAGAGCAACTTCAGGTTAACAGAATCATAAAGTTCAATGTTTCGCAAGATCAATCTCATGTACTTCAGTGCAAAATACTCAATAAGGGGTCCAAGTAAAATGTAATGCTCCAATACCTGACCAGTTTGCACTATATAAAACTGCAGAAAAATAAAAATAAAAAGTGTTTTGCACACTTCTATCATTGGACTATATGTGGGCTACATCTGGGTGATATTTGTGCTACATTTGGGCTCTTTTTTCTCTGGTGGCCATCTTGGAAGACTTATTTGTTATGAAGTTTCCTAATTTCGTCATTTACTGCAGTCTCCTCAGTAGGAAATGCTTTCAGTTTTTTACTTTGATTCCATCAAGAAGGCATTCAGATGTGTCACACATTTGCCATAAATTCAGAATGTTAGCACTCTAGTTGTTCATTAGATCACTGTAGTAAAGCTACTGCTCACCAGGGAGTTAACTGGCAGTCTACTGCTGGTATTGAAAGTGATTGTTTCAGTCTGCATGGCAGAATTTTCTAATGAAATAGAAGAGGATTTGAGATCTCACTTAAAACATGCCCTAAATTTTCTTTCTGCAGCACTAACCATAATTTCTATGGCAAAAATGAACCCCTCATTTTGTTCCTTTTTAAATTAAATGTTTTAAGTGTTACCAGTTTATTCCAATCAAGATGGCTTCAGGTGTGCCATACTTTTGTCATAAGTAAGACTGTTAGCGCTCTAGTTGTTCTTTAGAACACTCTGGGAAGCTGCAGTAGAACACAAAGGCATCAACTGACAGGCTGCTCCTGTTGAAATATAACAGGAAGATATTTGAGATCACACTTGAAACATGTCCTAATTTTTCTTTCTACAGCACTAACCATAATTTCTATGACAAAATGAACCCCATTATTTTGTTCCTTTTTAAATTAAATGTTTTAAGTGTTACCAGTTTATTCCAATCAAGATGGCTTCAGGTGTGCCATACTTTTGTCATAAGTAAGGCTGTTAGCACTCTAGTTGTTCTTTAGAACACTCTGGGAAGCTGCAGTAGAACACAAAGGCATCAACTGACAGGCTGCTCCTGTTGAAATATAACAGGAAGATATTTGAGATCACACTTGAAACATGTCCTAATTTTTCTTTCTACAGCACTAACCATAATTTCTATGACAAAATGAACCCCATCATTTTGTTCCTTTTTAAATTAAATGTTTTAAGTGTTACCAGTTTATTCCAATCAAGATGGCTTCAGGTGAGCCATACTTTTGTCATAAGTAAGGCTGTTAGCACTCTAGTTGTTCTTTAGAACACTCTGGGAAGCTGCAGTAGAACACAAAGGAATCAACTGACAGTCTCTGCCCTTGTTGGATGTACATGTTTTACTGAGAATGTCAGACTTCATTCTCACATGACTGAGAAAGATAATGTGAATTTACAGAAAATATGCTCTCATTTTAGCTTCTGGAGCACCTTCCAAAACTGTATGGGACAAGCATGTGAAAATAGTTTTCTCTCAAACATGATTCATGATATCCCAGCAGAAGGTTTTTCACAGGGTAAAATCACCTTAGAACACACCACAATTCCTGAAATTAGTATGGTACCATCAACAAATGAATTCTAATGTAACTAAAGTCTGTTATCACCCTTTATAGTTCTCCTTTTGGTAACCCTCAAAATCTTCGATTCACTACAATGCATTTCAATGGGGTACTATCATTTATATTGGTCCCAAGATGGCTGCCAGCAATTCCAGGATGAAGTGCTGACAGCCAATCAGATCTCACGATGACATGTGTGGTTAGGCTCCGCCCAGATATATATGTGTTTTCTTTTTCAAATTTCTCAGGAACTACTGAACGGTTTTACACCATTTAACCAAAAGGCACGACTCTGAACCAAGGGCTACCTTTTTGCCAAATTTGGTGTAATTCCGTTCAGTAGTTCGGGATGTAGCTGCGATGAAAGGTTCCTATGGAAAATTGCATGGGGAAAACACGTTTTGGGACCCCCCTTTTTTCTCGGCCCCCACATGACGAATCACCCCGAGACTTTCAGGATAGGAGCAGACCGGAGCGCCCCACAAGTTTTGAAAATTTCACGAAGATTCGTCAACCGGCGCCAAAGTTATTTCAAATAGAATGTTGCGGATTTCCTATGGAAAATAGGTCCTAACTATAACTATCTACTGGCGACCGCCAGTAGATAATATATATATATATATATGTTTATATATATATATATACACACACACATGTTTGGAACCCTGCCTTTTGGGGCGGCCAAAGGCGGTGTGTGTCAGTGATTTGGCTTTACGTACGGTAATACATAATAAAATATTACTTGCCGTTAAAAAACCTCTCGAAATTCACTGAAAAAAACAACGGTTAAAGTAACGTTATAGTTAGGTGAAAATTTCAGTGATAACGTAACATTTTAAAAGTACAAATGAACTGAAATTCAGCAGTTATAGTTAACTCAAGTAATTATAACGTGCGCCTGTGCCATGCACTGATAATTACCTCACATATTGCATCACTCATGACATCTTCTATGACATCATAATATCACTGCAACATTTGCAATGAAATTATTGATGTGAAAACTGTGCAGGGTGAGGGCGCGAGTTAAAATGACATAAGGGCACGAGCTAGAGTTAAATGAGATAACAATAATGTGAATTTCTGTGGTTTTGAATGTTTAAAGCATTACGTTGTCACTAAAATTTTCACCTAACTATAACTTTACTTTAACCTTTGTTTTTTTCAGTGAAAAAAATACATATGTAAGATATGGTCACTGAATTCAACTAGAAACAAGATTCCCGGGCACACGTTATTGGGTGAGTATGCTATTACGCAAAGTCTTTGTTATCACAGTTACTCTCATAGATGGTCCATTCAAGATTAATAGGAATTTTTCAATTCATTTAATATTTAACATTGGCAGACACAACCAGCCAACATGTGTTTCGTCACAATGGGAGGTATCCCGTGACTTCTTCAGTTCTGTCTAACAGAACACGTATGGTGTTTTCATGGAGTCGCCTCGCCGGTGATAATTCCGACCCGGCTGGTCTGGGTTAAGCAACCGAAGAAAAGATGTAAGTAGAAGCCGAAAATCCCCTGTGTGGAGATCTTGAATTGAAAGTGCCTGTTAAGTGTTGATCGGCGGATGCGCCGTCAAAAGATACCGATAAAGCCGAAATCAAAGCGTGCAACTTGGGGAGCGATTAAGCGGCGGGTGCGCCGTCAATCACAATCTTCAGCGTGTGAGCTGATGTCAGAACCAGGCACTGGTCCTCCTCTGTTTCCGAAACACAGGGGATTTTCGGCTTCTACTTACATCTTTTCTTCGGTTGCTTAACCCAGACCAGCCGGGTCGGAATTATCACTGGCGAGGCGACTCCATGAAAACACCATACGTGTTCTGTTAAACAGCTCTGAAGAAGTCACGGGATACCTCCCATTATGACGAAACACGTGTTGGCTGGTTGTGTCTGCCAATGTTAAATATTAAATGAATTGAAAAATTCCTATTAATCTTGAATGGACCATCTATGAGAGTAACTGTGATAACAAAGACTTTGCGTAATAGCATACTTACCCAATAACGTGTGCCCGGGAATCTTGTTTCTCTCTAATTGTGCGGGTTTTTCCCACACAGACATAGGGGTTTTAGGGTATCTCCCCTATCCTGGCTGCACCGTGCTACATACTTAGTTACATACATAATGCAAACAGAGCAAGGCGCCACACTTCCTGGCACATCATAAACCCTATCTCTCAGACAAATCACTGAATTCAACTACTTCAAACCTTTAAATCCAAAATGATGCATTAATGCCTGATGCCTTTTTTGAGAGTCGGAAATGTGCCTTTGGCACCCAGATCTCAAGGCGCCCCGCCCCATGCAGAAATAGGTCATTGAGAGATAGTCTTTTCTTTACATTCTCAGACTTGAGCCCCGCATTTATGTTGGAGAAAACAGCCAGTATGTGAAAGATAAATGTAGGTTTTAGAGATCTAGTGATGCCTGACATGGTACAACGTGACAGGTCTACTGAACATAGGTACTTCTTTAGGTCTCGCCTAGCGAATGCAGCGCATGCGCTGCTTCGCCTTGGCGAGACTATTGTTGTCGGTTTGGTGCGCGAAGGGAGACAAAACATGTGCGCGCCCAGACAGGCGATGTGCACGCGCATGGCGTCTCCTTTTGGGCGTCTCCTCTCTAGCGATGTGCACGCGTTTGCTGTGCGGGCACGGCGCTTCGGCGCGCTTTCACTTTCTTTACGGAGTTTCCTAGGTCAGCGCTTGTTTTTAAATATGGCGGCGCCGAGCACAAACACAGGGAGCTGCTCGGCTTACTTTGTCCTTCATGCGGTCAGTGTTTAAACATGTTTAAACGTTTACATTCTGTGTTCAATTAAGGTTTCACAACATAGCACGATAATATTTGCTTCTAGGTGCTACAATATTCAGCGCAACATCTCCACTGTTGAGATGCCACTGGCGCGTAAAAATACTGCTTGGACGAGAGGGTAGGTGGGATTGAATGAACGATGTAGGGGACAGTTGCTTGAATTAACTGCACAATGCGAAATACGTTTTGTTGAGCTGTGGTATTATGGTGCCTTCTTACAAGCTGAACCAGTGAAGCAAGTATTGAGTGAATGAATTAATAAACAGTCCCCTGCCTTGTATAGAACATGTCCATGGACTGAATTGTCACCTGGCGCTATAGTGTACCAAATGACAGCCGATGTACTGAGAGATGGGAAAGTAGCATGCCTTAGGACGTGTATTAGAGATGTTGAAAAAATGAATGAATGAGCGAATGAGCAAATGAAGGGCTTCTATAGCGCAGTACCTAAAACTGTGAAAACTCTGGTGATACATTGTTTGAAGAAATAACAGTAGCCTAGAAACATTTTACCATGGTTTATTGATTTAACAAATCTCATTAAGTAAAATCCATTAAAACAATGATTTGCAAGAGGAATGGTGGGGTGTCATCTAGCACCACAGAGTGGGTGGAATGCTGCCTTATTGGCGCTAAAGTGCTCAATGAATGAATGAATGAATGAATTCGAAGACTTGCATGGCACTGGACCCTCGACTGAATCCCGTTTAGGTGCCACTCTGCCCAGGGCTATACCTTTAGCGCGTAGAGAGATGTGAGGTGGTACTGTTGTTGGAGGGGCTGAGGCAGACATAGGGTGGAGAACGGCCATGCCGAAAGAGAAGGATTGTATAGCAAGCAATCACCTCTAGGTGCTACATCGTTCTGTTCCGCAAGGGCAAGGTGTGGTAGGTGGTGTCCCCCTGGCAGGGCGCGTGAATACATTAATGGGAGCACCATTGGGCGCTACATTAATTACACTGTGGGGCAAGCGCAAGGACCGCATACAATAGTTGTTCATTTAAAGTGCGCTAATACGTTCGCGTCGAGTTCGCGCTATATACAAAAAACACAGATGGTAACGTGTATCTTTTAATATTGTCATATTCCTCCAGTACCATACCGACTGCCTGCCTTCCTGTCCCTGCACTTTTACCCCGCGGTGCAGCCACAGGACAATGGCTACATCCCACACGTCTGCCCTGCAACATGTTGTTCCTGCCATGAAGGTTACCCGCAGCCGGGTGCAGTTAATCAGTACAGGGACCCGAAGGCATGTGGCATCGCAGAATAAGAACTGACGTTCTACAGGTAGGCTTTTTTTATTTTTTATTTATTTGTTTGCACTTTTATACATCGCAAACTTTACCCGAAGGTATCACAGCGCTTAACTCACTCCTTTGCGCTTTTCCCTGCACTCTCTCTTCTGTTTATCTTCCATCACGTTTCCTTTTAATCCTTTCCGACACTCCCTCTGTTCTTTATCTCACTATTACATATTTTTCTTGTTTCTAATTTTCTCAAACGCATTATCTTTGCTATTACTAAATATATGTTCCCACGCACACAACTCCTTCGACTTCGGCGCTGTGTCCCCCATCCACAAAGCAAGGAAAGGGTGCATTACCACAGGCTGTTACTAGGTGTCCCTTTGGAGTTATAAACAAACCGCTATTATCAACATAAGGCATTGCACCCACAGGGACACCTAGTAACAGCCTGTGTTACTGCACCTTTTCCTTGCTTCATGCATTTGCTTTTTTCTTATTTGCGTTTGGCCTTGTGGAAAAGAAATTTGCTCTCGCATTGCTGAAAGTTTGAGCTATTGGCGTTGCATTATTATTAGCAACGGCAATAGCTAAAACTTTCAGCAATGCGAGACCTACTGCATTGCAAATGCTTGTTTTCTCTACCCCTGTCTCTGTGAGCAACAATTTCAAGTTTGGGATATGTGTAAACAATGGTATTGAATTGCTCTATATACTACGATGAACGCATAGGTCTTCTTGAAAGGATAGTTTTCTTCTGGAGACAGGGGACCCTTTAAAAAGTCCTGCTCATACAAGTATACAATATTTAAAACAGCCCTAAATAAAAAGAAGCCCCTACACATGAGAGGCCTTTCCACACTAGTGAACTGCATATGTGCTTTTTTTTTTTTGCAGTTTTATATAGCACGAACTCGACCCAAAGGTTTCAGAGTGCTTTACTTGAGCACCAGTTGCACACATACATTTTTAGGCACGGGGAGAGTAAGTGATTTACCCAGAATCACAGGATGTTTTAGCCTCCAGCCAGACTCGAACCTGGTTCTCCAGCTTCAAAGCCACCCGCTCTGGCTGTTTAGCCACATCCTCTCCTTGCTTCTGTTCTCGAGCTGTGCATATTCCTGAGCCACCCCATTCACACTGGCACATGTCCCTGTGACATAATGTCGGCACTAGTCACGGATGGGGCAGCTGGGCGCAAAACTCCGAGCACTGAGCTGTTATTGACCTGTACCTTCAAGTTACACACAAATCTCCGCAGTAGTGCTGAACCCACTGAGTCATCCTGCCTAGCCACCAAGCTTGCGATAGGACGAGGTGGTGATTACTCCTTTTAGTGGCATACTAAAAACACAGTAATCCTCTTTGCCAAGTGTTGGTCCTCTGAAGAGACGAGATTTATTGAGAGGCCTTTAACTGAAATGCAAAAAGAGTGTGTGTGTGGGTGTCTAAAATGGAATGTGGTCTGTTTAATTTAGGGTGTGACTGAAGCATGTAAATGTAATTTCTGTGATTCTCATACTGACTGGTATTTTGGTTCCTCTCTGAGCTTTCTGTTATATATCTCAGCAACTGACATACCCCTAAAACCAACCAGTAATATTTGCTTTGTCAATAGTTCTTAGCTATTTAAGGTTAATGAGTAACAAAAAATGATTTTGTTGTAAGATAATTAATATTAAAAATGTTTCAATTCTAAAATGTTGAGTCTGTGAATTAAACATTACTGAGACCTGTGGAAGGGGTAGAGGACTTTGGATTGTCGCAATCACTCCTGTTATATTGACTCTATGTTAGACATGTATGCCATTTGTTTCTCCAAAGCTCCTCCATCTGCTTTGTGTTACATCTCTTCTCTTTCCTCTTCAGCACCCTCTTCATTCTCTCCTGAATGCACTGCCTCGCATCTCCTTCACCACCCCAAACACAAAATGAACCCACTCACTTGTAACCATTGTTTGCTTTTCCTTTTCCTTTTCCTTTGTCAGTATTTTTACATCTGCATACCACCTTCATATGCATTTTCTAAGAATCACATTTGCAGCTAGAGTATGTGACCATTGCACTGTGCGCTCTTCAGAGAGACCAAGGATTGGATGGGAAAACCGTTCTGACCCACTGACAGGCACGGGGAGGAACTTGTACTACCTTCAGCTTCCGCTCCACAGCTCTCAGTCATACCTGCCAACTCACACGGTGCCACTGTGTGACACACTATATCGGCTCCCATAACATGGTCTCCCGGGGAGGAGCCGATATCACACGGTGGGAGGGAAAACGAGCTGAGACCTCTCTAATTAGTGGTTTTCCAGCTCGTTTTTCATGGCTTTGAACTGCCGATGTCCATTAAGGGGTGTGAAAACACCCCCAGACATCGGCATTAGCCTCGGCACAATTTTATTTTTTGAGAGAAAAGGGTGCTTGGGGTGGGTGGGGTTCAAAAGTGCCTCGTAGGTACTTCTCTGCACGAGGCCACGACCCTTTCAAGGCCCCGCCCTCTCCTCACACGGTGAGATTGTTCTTCAAGTTGGCAGGTATGCTCTCAGTCGTGGCCCGTTATAAATACCTTGAGGTTACTTAACTTAAAATATGAACTACGTAAGAGTAATATGGAACACAAAAAGAAATACAGAAGGCAACATCCTACAAGGAGCTAACACTCATAGGGAATGCAAGATTAAGTAAAATGTAAAATGTAAACAGGAGCTAAATCATTGACATGGATTACTGTAACTTTTTTTAACATTCATTGTTCAGAACGGCAGCTGTGTTATTGATTAGTAAAGTTAAGAGCATGAATATAGGTCTCGATAGGGACCAGTTGCAATGTCCGTTTCTAATTACTGTCGGATCAGAGATCTGGGGAGTCCCGGCCCACTTATAGCCCCGATAAAGGTGCTAGTTTTAGGATTAGATGAGGCAGAACCATTTCTTTTCTAGACGTCATACAAGCAACATAAACCAAAATAAAAACAAAGCTCACCTGACAAAGCTCGCCTAATTACTTTCCCCCAACTATTTGGTTCCCTAAGCCCATACAATGCTCCTCAAGACGTTCTGAGCCATGCTTGTGCTTGGCCCCCTCTCCACCTTCCATGACTCCCCTGTATTCCACTTAAGGAGTGCTCACATCTGCTTCCTAGCCCTAGCAAGCGAAGGCACAGGGGCGTAGTTATCAGTGGTGCAGCAGGTGCAGGGGCCCAGGGGTCAAGGGGCCTGAGAGGCCCACTGACACCTCATTAGTGCAGCATTTTAATACCCTAATAGAAGTCAGTGGACCCCTCTCTCCTGTTTGCACTGGGGTACATGGCACCCTTGCTGTATCGCTGAGGTAGTATAGCAAATGGGACTGGTTATCAGAATAGACATCCTGTTAAGGGCTTGTTTAACCACATGGCAAGATCAAGGTGATTTGTAGGTTTACTACACTCTTCCCATTTTGTCGCAGAGTAGTGTCCGTAAGATGTGTTGATTAGGCCTGGGCATGAAATTTCGTTCTGCTCGTGGAGTTTGTGTAATTTTCCCACTCTGCATTCTGCGTGGAGTTTTTTCCGCGCTTGTGCTCGCCAACGTTAAGTTGGCGAGTGAGGAAAATCTTACTCCAGACCACCTCCCGGCAAAACTTCTCAACGCAAGCGGTCTCGGATGGCTGCTACCGCTTGCATTGAGATATTTTCCATTCACGTTAGGAAGCTGCCGCTCGAGTAGAACATTTACTTGAGCGGCAGAAAGAAGCTGCACCCTCTTGCTCTGCGCATGGTGCCGTTCGGTGCTGATTTTCGAGTGCGGGCCAAAACACCCGGCACTAAAAATCAGCAGGAACGGCATGACCTAACGCACTCTGCCGCTTGCGGAACTCAAGTAGCATGGTGGAGTCTTTTGGTCACTTTGCAGAGTTCCGCTGCAGAACTCTGCAAAGTCCGCATAGACCTAGGGGCCGATTCCGATCTCGGTCGGAGGCGCACCCAATACCATTCGGTCGGGAAAAAAGCCATGCGAAAGCCTGTTTCCCGACCGAACCGTACTGCTGAGTCCGGCCGAGCGAGTACGATGCGAGCTCGCCGACCGACTCGTCCGGGCGACCCGACCGCTCCGACCGACTCGTACCCGGATCGTACCGCTCCGACCGACTCGGTCGGACCCGAGTCGCACCGCGCAATGGAGACGTTTTCCGGCCGGGTAAGTACGATGCGCACCTCGACCGCTCCGACCGACTCGCGCCGTCCGACTCGAACTCGCTGTCGGAGCCGTACTTTGGGGGTCCGTGTCGGACCCCCTGTACCCGCACCCGTGCGGGCGCACACAGGGGGACCCATGGGTCCCCCTACCTGTGCGTGTACGCCGCGAGCGCTCCGCGGCGTACTCGCTGTAGGGGCGCCCTTGTCCGCCTCGCACCCATTGAGGCAATGGGAGCCCGCGTACGCGTTGTACGACCGGCTCCCATTGAGTTCAATGGGAGTCCGACCGACTCGTGTCCGATAACATACGGACGCATCGTACTCGTTCGGTCGGACTGCACGGGTCCGATTCGGTCGGAAATCTCTCCGGGTCCGGCTCGGTCGGAGAAATTTCCGGCCCGAATCGGAATCGACCCCCTAGTGTTGATCCCATCTCACCCTGTTACGAGTAGGGAAATGGTATAGTGGCAGCCCTGACAGGCATGCAGCCTAGTACAGGGCTGTAGCCTGTAGTGCCTGGGCTCCCTTGCACAGCAATGCTGCCAGCTCTAAACCAGGGGTCGAATCAATCATGATGGGCTTCACTGGTTCAGCTCAGAGCCAAGCACCGGTTTTTATGCACCCGCAGTATGTAAAGTCAGTTCATTTAACCGAGCTTCCTTTTGAGACAGTAAAGCTTGGAAAAAATTAGCAATGTTTGCCTCTTTCTGCTTCTTCGCTGTGCTGTCTAAAATAGTGCACAAACTATTATTAAAATCATTTACTTCACACACGGTAGGCACATAAACATCAGCACTCTGCTCTGCACCTAGACAGCGAAGCCCGTCCTGATACGGCCACAGTACTTATTCGTGTATTGACACTGCAAGGCTGTGTAAGCCTAAGGGAAGCGTAAATTAATCGTGTTTACATCAATGTGCATCTCAAATGTGTGGGGTAGGCTGCCTTAGCCAATCTGGCGTTACCTTTCTTACTCGGAGTCAAACTGCCAAAAAAGCTGTCAGCAAATAGGGAGGATGGAGCCCCCTTGCCGAGAGATGTGTGCCGCAACAGCAGCGCCGAAGGGAGAAAATGGGACAACAGTATTGGAAGAGGTAGTACGGCAGCAATCAATCAATCAATTCGCACTTGTATAGCACGCTAATCACCCCGGGGGGTATCCAGGCGCCATCCATAGGTTCACTGTGCCTGTGTCTTTTTGTGGCACCAGCAAAATGTAACACAGGCAGCGTAAAGTGGGAAAGCAATCCACACATCTCTTGGTTTTGGTAATGCTTCAGCACTTTTTACAAGTTGGAAAACCATATTTTGCAAAAATATAAGCAATACTCCACCATTGTACTGAAAGGACACATGGTCAGCCATGCACAGCAATTGAATCACTCCTTTACAAAGCATTATAGTGCAGTTTTATAGAGCCCTTTTGTGATTGCTGTAGAGAGCCATCCGGGCCCTCCAATACAGTGTATCAACGCATGCACTCCTCGGGGCGGGCTCGTCCCGAGGGGATAAATAAACGGCAGAGAGACCGCATGATGTCTTCCTGCCAACTGTTAAGTAAAGAGTGTGTGGCCTCCAGTAATTCCCTGTACAGGGCACTGCTAGGACTGGGTCGCCCCCACCACCTCAGGTCAGCACATTTGCAAATGCTTTGATTTGTAAAATTGCAGGGTTTGCAACAGCTAAATTGCTTTTTCGTATGTATTGAACGCATTTTGCAAGTTGGAAAAGAATTCCCAACTTGCAAAATGGTTTTACCAACCATGCGAATTACAATTATGAGAGGGCACGAAAGGGGCATTCCCTCCTAATTATGATCCTGTATTGTATGTATCAGTGCTTTAAATGAGAAATTAATTTTAAAAAAATATTATATACTTTATATCTGTTTTGGGGTATTTTAGCTTAATTGTTTTGCGAGTTAATTTTAAAAAATATTGATTTTTCAATTTTTTTGTATTTTAATGTTTTTTATTGCTAGAGTAATATTAACTTTAGTAATACATTGTTTATATTAATTTTTAATTATGTAATAATCATAATGTATATTGTTTAGTGGATATGTGTATATATATATAATTTTTTTAAATATTGATCATTATTATTGATATTTAATTATATATGTGCACTCAATAACTTTGTTTTTATATAGGAATTTTAGTATATTTGTATTTTGTTCTAATTAATTTTCAATTACAGATTACTTTTATAATTTTAACTTATCAAATGTATTTTTACATGTTTTAAATTATACATATATAAATATATATATATATATATATATATATATATATACATTAAATGCAATATTTGTTAACGTTTTTAAATTTATTATAACATTAAATACTTCTAAGCATATATACTTACCTATATGATGACAATATTTTTGTTCACTCTGTTTTTGTAGTCAATATTTTTGTACCTTACACAGAAGGTATGTAAAGTTGATATTTTGTTCTTGATATTTTTGCCGAAGTATATTTACATCACAATATTTTTGACCTTGATCTTATGTCATAGAAGGAATTTTCCTATTGACTGTCTGACAGATGTGCCTCACTGGAACAAACAACAGTATTCTTGAAAAACGTAGCTTGGATATCACATTTTTATTACTGCATTTCATATTTTAAAGGGCATAGACCCAGTTTACCCATAGATCATTTTTGTCATATGATTTACTTACATATTCAACAAACAAGATCAGACAATGGGCATTAACATTTATGATGGCATATCTTTGGTAAGTACTTCTTACATTTTACATGAGTTATAGTTAGGGAACAAAGGAGTAACAACATCCAGCACAAACGAATACATTATCAATTGAAGTCCACAGCTCCTCAGTGATGATTGATCTAGAGTATGATAGCCAGTTTACAGGTGTGCAAAGTTGTAAAATATTTTTAGGGAACCATTGCATAGTTCTATAGAAAACTTTGCAAAAAAAATTGCAACAATTTATGCTGCACATATTTCTATTTAACCTTAACAAAATAGTTCCTCATAAGATATACTTTATATTAAACAGTTGACCTCTTATTCTGAGTTGGATGGTAATGGTAACTATTACAACTTGCAGCAGTGGAAAAAAGCATTACTTTCTGTCTTGAGACATGTAACGCTTGGCTGTGGATTCTGACATCCGGGACTTTATCACCTACCTTTGACCTTATGCTTAAAATAGCATCTCTGGTTGGTCGTGTGGAACTCTAAATTGGAAACTGTTGTCCCATGTATGACATCATTATAGTAAATAAGGAACAGCTACATACTGTATTTATTAGTTTGCACTTCGTATTGTGGTCGCTACACTTCCAGCATTTGGATGGTTTTCCTACCTTGCATTTTAAAAGCCCTGAGGAAGTCTAGTAGGCGAAACACTTGTTGGCTGTGTATTCGGATTGGACAGGAACTACAAAAAACTTCTTATCATCTAATGTCTGATCTTTGAATTAATTGCATATACACTGTAAACGTTTATAAAATTTGTATGTTGCTGTTAAATTGGGTTGTTTCTAATAGATCGGCACACTGGTCAAATGCTTTTTCTGTACTGTATTGAAGAAATACAGGCCTCGAAAAATCATAAAAATGTTACTAGTCCTGCAGGTCTAGGGACTTAAATAATCTACTTGACCTATTTGTAATGCTCTTGACCCATAAATAGTTTCAAATGATGTGAACATGGGCAACTATTTTAATTCATTGAGCCGCCATTTTCTTCATTATCACATGAGAGGACATTCAAATGGTAGAGTTCAGCATGTCTGCTGTACAAAAACTCTTTGTTTCATTTAATGGACTAAACTTTTTTCCATATATAATACAAATCTAGCCACAGGATACACATGACCCCTGACTTGCCTCTTAGTTCATTAACAGCATTGTCATCAGGGCAGGAGCAGGAATGTTTCTCAAATCATGTTTAACAAATATCAATTTTAATAAATACATAATTAAAGCATGAAGTGGTAGCACACTGTCATTTGTAATCAGCAGATTTTACATTGAAATAGCCACAAACTTTCCCACTGACATACTTTTTTACCAATAAAACTGTATAGTGTACAAATACTAATGTTTGGAAATAGAGTTTCTGCAAATATGTGTCATTTGCATATCACCAAGTAAAGTTTTCAGGTTTGTTTTGTTCCTATTTAACTCTGTTGCATCACACTTCTTAATCACAAAAAATGTGCTTTCGTAATTCCTGATATATATTTTGAGATATTAATTAACAGGATATTTATTTAAATGTTATGTGTTAGAGAAAAATAACTGACATCTTCAGGCAGCTCACTTGACAAAAACCTCTAACTTTAGTAAGAGAGAGAAAATAAACTCCATTTTTCAAGCAGCAGTTAGTAAAAAGACAAACTGACATTTGACCTCTTTCCTTGAACAGACAGCAAATGTGTCCAGATAAAAACAAAATTTAATAGCATCTTTATTGCTCATTCACTTTCTGAATGAACAGAACACCTGCTCTTTTCCAGTCAAAATTCACTTGCCAGATGGGACTAGTAGGTGCTAAAAATAGCTGGGAGTGGGCAAGTAGATTTTTCGAGGCCCCTAAATACATTTCTATTTTTGCATTTTTAATTGAGCTTTGTATGTATAATCAATGATGAGTCTATGTTAGATACACTGTAATAAATTGGAATACTTTTTGTAATCTCTTGTGTGATTATACTACTTTGGAGTGCTCCAGACAAATATGAAGTTGGATGGTAATGATGATTTGCACACAACTTGGAATTATAAGATGCATACAAATTTGTGACTGCCTTCTACCTGGCAGAATATGTGTGGGAAAAAATAAGCTTACAATGGGAGATTTTCCTGTTGAAATTGGGCGAACTGTGTGATAATACTGTATTAAATTCCATTCTGATCTGTGGTTCTCAAGAAGAGGATGAAATAACTCTCTGGAGAAGAATCACACCCTGCGATATCATTGTTTCTCAGGTAGTATTACCTCGGGGTTGTAAGCTTTGCAAGTCAGAAAGGGGAATAACACAGTATTACTGCACTCTAATATTGGGCCTCTCGGAGGTTGTAGAAAAACTCTGTCAAAGGTAATACTGCAGAGTAAAATTCTGAAAACCTTTTTCATCTAAACTACGCAACTAAACTCACCGGCTACACAACTAAACTCACCAGCTAGACACAACTAAACTCACCGGCTAGAAAGGGAAAACTTGGGCGCGCGTCTGGGGGTCAAATAACATTGATATCGACTAAAATAGCCAATAAGGTGGTCCTGCTGAAAGTAAAGTGTAAATGGCTAGTGGCAGGTAGAGCGACTCTCTTGTATCCCACCCCAGAGTATGAAGGTATCATTATAGTTAATGTCTATATGCAGGGGATTAGAGATAAAAAGTATAAATATGAAATGGAAAAATTCGAAAAAGATGTGCAAGGTATAATTGAGGTACATCTCAGAGATCTGTTTATACTGATGGGAGACTTTAACCATAAATTGGACCCTTGTGGAGTCGACCAGGGGTATAAAGAGTTACTGGCAGCATATAAGATTACACCGGCTTGTTTTCCTAGGGGGGGATGTGTAGCACGAGATATAGCCCTAGGGAAGTTTTTGGGTTCTTTGGGCCTAGTCTGTATAAATGGAAGGATGGAATTAGATCGGCCAGCAAATCGCACATTTAGGATAGGTAATCAACTATGCCCCATAGATTATATCTTTGTCCATTCTTGGGGCTTTGAACTTATAAGAGCGTTTGAGGTAAAGAAAGAGGAGGGAAGTGACCACTGGCCACTAACACTAAAGATTGTAGGAGGCAATAATAATTCAAGTGACACAATTATCCCTCTCAAAGTGGACTATCCCAGATGACTTATTACTCGTCTATCAGAGGAGTGTTTGGGAAAGCTAGCGGCGTTCCAGCAGGTCCAGACACTAGAGATAATCCCTAGCACGGAAAATACAGGATGGTTCGAAAAGGTTATTTCCGATGTGGTGCAATGTTTAAGGGTGGACCTAGAAAGAAATAGCCGTAGGGACCATAGAAAGGGGGGATCTCAGGGTAAAAATAGGAACTGGTTTAATGAGGAATGTAGGGAATTAAAATTGAATATAAGGAAAAAAGAAAGACAGCTAAGATTAAAGTATGATTTATAAACGTTCAACAGCCCACAGAAACTAAGGAAACAATATAAACATTCTATTAGAAAGTACAAAAGAACATATAAAGAGAAGTGCTGGGGAAGATTACTGGAAGCTATAGAAAAAAGAAATGTAAAAATGTTCTGGAAATTAGTCTAAGGTGGCTCCTGTAGGAAACAGGGGGCTATGAACTGTGTGGTGACCGAAGAGGCATGGGAGAGTTACCTGGGAGAATTATATGGGAAAGGGGTTGGTCAAGAAAAACAGAAAGATACATTATGGATAGAGGTGGAACAAGATATTAGGCCTCTTTTTACATTATCAAATGTAAGAATAATTATATCTAAGTTAACACTAACCCGGTCAGCGGGACCAGATAATCTTCCGGCATTAATTATTCGATCTAGACCAGATTGGTGGGCAGATTTTTCACCTAAATGTTCAATAGCACCCTTGATTCTGGGAAAATACCAGTAAATTGGAGAGGGGCAATTATTAGACCTATCCATAAACAAGGAGATATTCTGTTACCCAAAAATTACAGGCTAATCAATCTCTTGGATATCAGTGAAAAGGTGTTTTCTAAAATAATTTTGGAAAAACTTAAGGAGTGGGCTGAGGACAATGAAGTTGTGCCTCCAGAACAGGGTGGCTTCCGGGAGGGCCACTCTACAATTGATCACTGTTTTGCGTTATGGCTAATGGCTCGGAAGTCGATGGAGCAGGGGTGTAGTTTGTTCTGCTGTTTCGTAGACTTTCGGCCCGATTTTGACCTGGTAGACCGATAACGGCTATGGGAAATGCTGGGGGACCTAGATATCCCCAAGGGCCTCCTGTCTATAATATAAGGGCTTCATAGTCAGAATTGGGCCCAGGTTATTCTCGATACAGAGGGTACACTGTCCCTGAAGATACTGATTCAAAATGGGCTAAGACATGGGTGGGTATTGGCCCCTTTGCTTTTCTCTTTATTTATAGCAGATTTGCCCGCCACTTTGAGAACGGTGCGGAGGGCCGGACCAAAAATAGATGGGAAACATATTGCATGCTTACTTTATGCAGACGACTTGGTGATTGTGGACCAAACAGAGATAGGTCTGCAAAGAAAGCTCAAAGTGTTTGGTGATTACTGCAGTCGTAAGAAACTAACAGTAAACTTGGAAAAAACAAAGATCCTCTGCTTCAGCAAAAAGAGGAAGATTTTCAACTGGGTCCTAGGCTCCATAAAACTGGAGAAAGTTAAGAAGTATAAATACCTAGGAATCTGGTTTGAGAAATCTATGAAGTGGAAAGTACACCTGGATACACTAAGAATTCGAGCCCTATCCTCGGTTAGTGGCCTGAGAAAATGTAATAACATCTATGGAGAAATGACGATTGACCAACCTGAAAGCTTACACGGCTATGGTACCTCCTCAGTTCTTATATGGCGCTGAACTGCTATTCCTAAGTGGTAAGAGTAAGTGGGATGCTGAAGAAGGGAAATGTTTAAAAAGATTACTGTCCCTACCTAGATTCTCCATGATCCAGGCAATAAGATTAGAAACTGGAATGGTCTCATGGGAGAAAAAGGCAATCATGGCACTAATAAGATTCTGGCAACGCCTGGGTTGTGAAGAGGTGCAAAAAGTCTCCTTTTGGTGTAAATGTGAGATCCTACAGAGTGAAATGAAGTGGGTCAAGGGGGTCAGAGAAACAGTGGCTATGGTGTGTAGGGAACTGAGGGCTGACGTATGCCAGCAGAACTTTCATCCAACCATAAGTAAGAAGGAACTTAGGACAGTAGGGAAAGAAATATCATGGGACCTGGATAGGCAATACTTGGAAGGGAAAAGATCTGTATGTTTCATGATAAAAGCTTGGCAAAACGGCCAACAATTCCCATACATGGATATTCTTCCCAATCGTTGGTTAAGGAGAGAATTATTAAAAATAAGGATTGGGATTAATCCATGTTATGAGAATGATAGGATTAAGAGGGCTATGATCGACCTTGAAGGGAAGTGTACCTGTAACATAGGGACAAAATGCAATATTTTGCACATCTTATTAGATTGTCTAAATGTTCTTGATGCACAAAAACTGTGGCTACGACCAATCTTCCTAAAATACGAGGTTAGGAATCGTGCACAGGCAGTAGATCTGTTATCTGAAATGCATGTGCAATAGGGAAGTTTGGGCCAAAGAGGGGTGCAGCACAGACCACAGACTAGCTTGTTGGTGTGAAAAAGGCCGCTTTATTGAAAACAGGTGCACCTTACATCAACATTCCTTGGCCTGTGCCGTACAAAACTGAACCTCACTAAATATTATCCTCCTACCTTATCCCCCTCCTCCTCCCCTAAAGTTGTTCCCCCTGCAAACATTTATAAAACCCCGAAACTTGCAACTTCTTAACCTTTCTTTACCTAGCTATCTATGTACACTTCCTATGCTCTTTCTCCTTCCTGCGTGCTCCCGGAGTGACCTTCCCAACCAATAAACTGTAACTGTAAACCTCTGTACCAACTATTACCCAGGAAAAACGCCCCCATAAAAACAATCGTTAGCACACCAGCACCTGCTTCAAGCGACAACCAAAATACATGCTTCCCCCCCGATGCACCTGTTACCAACAAACCTACCCAAATGCTCCTGAAACTAAAAGGCCTACTAAAACCCCCCAGAAAAAACCTCCAGAAAACCCCCAGAAACTTGGGGAGGGAGGGCGGGAAAAAACAGCTCCACACTAGACCCTCCCAGCCGGCTGTCGTGTCACTTCCACCGAAATGGTGGCCAGTGACCTAAGATGGCCGGCTATGTATGGCCCCCAGCCCAAAACCAGCCCAACCCCAGCCCAACGAGCCCAAACCTAGCCCAGGGCAGCCCAACAAGCCCAACTGGGCTCTGGCTGCCCCCCGGCCCAAAATCCCCGGGAGGGGCAGGCCTCCCGGTGGTCGGCCGCCCCCCCAAAGCCCTATTGGGCCAAAGAGGGGTGCAGCACAGACCACAGACTAGCTTGTTGGTGTGAAAAAGGCCGCTTTATTGAAAACAGGTGCACCTTACATCAACATTCCTTGGCCTGTGCAGTACAAAACTGAACCTCACTAAATATTATCCTCCTACCTTACCCCCTCCCCTCCCCTAAAGTTGTTCCCCCTGCAAACATTTATAAACCCCCAAAACTTGCAACTTCTTAACCTTTCTTTACCTAGCTATCTATGTACACTTCCTATGCTCTTTCCCCTTCCTGCGTGCTCCCGGAGTGACCTTCCCAACCAATAAACTGTAACTGTAAACCTCTGTACCAACTATTACCCAGGAAAACGCCACTCAGAAAATTCCTCCCCAAGGACTTTTCTGACCCCCCAACTAGGGCCCCTGTCGTTTCGGGTATCTACATATGCCTAGAACCCTGTCCAAAACCTCCTTAAGCTGCACTATGTACAATTCCATACCATAGCGGGACAAATGAACTCCATCCTCCCTAAAGAAATAGACTGCTGCATAACGCAGTTCTGGATGCTCCATCCTCCCAAAACCTTCCCTGTCGCAAAAAATCCGCATATCCCTGTTAATCTTCCTTCTTGCCTTTTCTATTGCGCTGGCCGCTCTGCCCCCCTCCAACATCTCCTGGGAATAAACTCCGACCATATCACATGACAACCCGACCACTGCCCTTGAATCTCTAAAAGGTCCCTCTTCATTGGTTTCAACAAAGCCAAACCTTTACACTGCACCAGATCGTTCTCTCCCAAATGAATGATCAACACGTCTGGGCAAATCCCACCTCTGATCGACCTGTTCAAAGCCGGAAACAACTCGTGCCACCTCATCCCCCCTTTTCCCTGCCAATGACACCGAAACAACCTAGGATCCAACCCTAAATTCACACTGTTCTGTTTCCCCCATTCGTAATGCTCCGCCCTTTTCACAAAAGAATGTCCTACGAGGAGGATGGACAATTCCGCCGACGCAGGCCCCGACATTGCACCTGAAAAGACACATATATGAGAAAAAAGGGGAGAAAATCATGCCTCTCCCTCCCCGGAGCCCCGCAGCCGGATATATGTTTTAAAACAATCTGATTTCCATCGCCCCAAGCGCATAAGGTCTTCCCTCCCCCACCCCTTTTTTGCTGCATCCGTTGCCGCACCTATGCGAAAGGAATGTGTCCCAAACTGTCCCGGGTTCTCACCTAGTCCTTGAAGGGCGCGCCTCAATACCCAAAGTAGTTGAGGCGCTGTCACCCTGCCCCCATCCTCCCGGAGGAAAACCTCCCCGGTGCCAAGGCCCCCCCTCGCGGCTAAGATCCTCCCCCATGCCGCGGGGCACACCTCCTGTTCCCCTACAGGCCCCATGACCACCCACTTCCCTGCTCCCCGTTGGTCTGTCTTCGAGCGCCCCAGTAGTACTGCCACTTCCTTCACCCGCAGGTCCACCTCCCCCCACTGTACCCCCCGGGCCCCCTTGCACCCAGGAGCTCGGAAACCAGAAAGGCCCCGAAATACATCCACAACATTAACGTGGAAAACAAAACCGTTTCTTCATGGTTGCGGCATATATGCGGCAAAAGCCGCGTCAAGCCGACTAGGATACCTAAAGATATGGGCCTCCTCTGCTGCGCACTGTTGCCTCTTTCCCATGCCCAGCCTTCCATCAGTCGCATCCCCAATTCACCCGCTAACGGCGCGTAGCCCCACCACAATTTTCCCATGAAGGCAATGGCTGACAGTTTGCCCGCTATCGTCACTTTGGACCATCCTTTGTCCATCATAGCCAGAATAAATTGTACCACCTGTTCTTCCCTGACCCAGAGCCGGTCCTGCCGCGTCGCGCCACTGTCCAGGAAATCCCGCCAAGCCAGCTCGTAAGCCCTCCAGGTTGATGTGGCCACTGACCCTCTTACCAACTACATGACCCTTTCTCTCCTACCGACCACATCCCCTCTGGCACCGGCATCCTGCATTCGTCCGCCTCCGTGGCTAGCCCATGGAACCTCTGCCACTGTGAACGAGACAAAGCGTCCGCAATGTCATTGTCCACCCCCGGCACATGTCTGGCTTGAAACAAAATATCATGTTCCAAACATCTCAGCACAAACACCCTCAACAACTTGAGCACCTGAGTGTCCCTGGCTGACTGCCTGTTCACGACCTGCACTACAGACATATTGTCCACCTTGAAAATCACCTTCTTGTGCGCCAACTCCCGGGCCCAGACCGTCACGGCCACCACTAGTGGAAACAGTTCCAGAAAGGCAATGCTCCTCCCCCGTTCTTCCAGTGCGATGGCCATTCCGCGGCGCACCACCTCCCTTGCCAGTAAAGTCCAAACCCTCCTGCCCCTGCTGCGTCCGAGGAGATGGTGACGTCCCATTCCCATTCTTCTGAGGCGGCCATTGGGATACCATTAAAGTGCTCCAAAAACACCCGCCACATGCGCAGATCCTCCTTTGTGCCCGCCGACAAGCGCATATGATGAAGCGGTAGCATCAAACCGGACAAGGACCGCCCTAGTCTTCTGCAGAAGGTTCGCCCCGCCCGCACCACCCGGCACGCGAAGTTTAAGTGCCCTAAGAGGACCTGTACTTCCCGTACTGTCACCTTCTTTTTTGCCAGCAGGCTGTCAATCAAGAGCAGCATATGCACCTTCTTATCTCCAGGCAGACGGGCTTCCATTGCCACTGAATCCAGCTCAATACCAAGAAATGACAACACCGTGCCTGGACCCTGTGTTTTCTCTGGCGCCAGGGGCACACCCAGGTAGCCCATGAGCTCTGTAAAACTAGCCAGTTGCTGCTGACAGTCCGCCGAACCGGGCAGTCCCACCAGGAAAAAGTCGTCCAGGTAGTGTGTCACCGTCTCTTTACCGGTGTGCCACGAAAAAACCCACTGCAAGAAGGTACTGAACCACTCAAACAAGGCACAAGATATGGAACACCCCATTGGCAACGCTTTGTCCACGAAAATGGACCCTTCAAACTGTATGCCCAACAGCTGATAATCCTCTGGGTGTACCGGGAGCAGTCGAAATGCCGACTTGATGTCGCATTTTGCCATGCGGGCGCCCGTCCCTACTGTCGCTACCAACTGCCGTGCCACTCCACTGATGAGTAGGACACTGACGAAAGCTCGGCCGCTATGAAATCATTAACCGACGCCCCCTCCGGCCATGACAGGGGCTGTATCAGCCGGTATTGTCCGGGTTCCTTCTTCGGCACCACTCCGATAGGGGAGATGATCAGGTCCCGAATCGGGGTCTCTTGAAAGGGCCCCGCCATACGCCCTTCCCGGACTTCTTTGCACAATTTTTCTCGAACCACCGCTCCGTGTGCGTTGGCGGTTTTCAAATTTTCAGCCCACCTGGCGGCCCTCTGACCCTCGTACCCCAGCCGGAAACCCTCCTGAAAGCCCTGTTGCAGCATTCTAGCGTCCTCGGTCCGTGGGTAGGACGCCAAAAATGTTTCCAGCCGCTCCTGTTTAATTGGAGTATGAGCCTTTGCCCAGATGCCCCTGTCCTCCCCTACCCCCCCTACCCCCTGTTTGTTGACCGGACTGCTGCCCGTGTCCGCTGCTTCCCGACCCCTGCATTGCACCACTGGGTGTCGACCTGCGCACTTGGAGCATTCGTGTCTAAACCTGCAATATTGCCGCACGCATGTGCCCTTATTAAAGTCCCAGCACGCTCCCCCTGCGCCTCCGGAGTTGTTCCCCGCATACCCCACCCCCCGCGGGTGGGGCGGTCCGGAAAGGGGCGGGGCGCGAGCTGTAGCCCGCTCGTCGTGTATATTGTTCTCCCAAACTTGGCCCCCCCATGGTTTGCTGGTAGAGGTCTGAGTCTATTTCCCCCCACTTGGCCTCCGGATCCCAGGCCATCCGCGCCCGGAACTCTTCATCATAATGGGACCATGCGTAACCCCCGTACGTGACCTGTGCTCGCCTGATCACATCCATGTATTTGAACAATGCGACGGCCCTGCCCGGGTACTTCTCACAGTACACGCTGGCGAAAATCAAAAATGCCGCCGACCAATTCTCAATGTTCATGGGCACAACTCGGCCTCTTGGCCAGTTCTAGCTCCTCTTCCTTGGACCCTTCTTTCGCTGTAAGCTCTCTATGTAGGAGCTTTAACATGTCCACGTAGTCGCCCTTCCATATTTTCTCTTTGGTGGCCAACGTAAGGTGAGCCCCCAGGGGTTTCGTAATCCCCATATATGGCAACTTTTTCGCTGGGATGTCGTGGCTCTCTTTCCCCCCCTCTTTGGGAGCCCCCCCTTCCTCTTTTTCTCCCTCTTCCGTCCCCCCTGCCGATCCCGCCGCGTGTCCTCCTGAAGAGGCGGGCGCCACACCGCCCTCGCTCTTCCCCCCTGGACTTGCCGACTCCGGCCCCACCCCCGTGTCTTTCACATATGTCCCTTTTCTCAAGCGCACCTCACCCTCCTCCTCCCCCCCGCGCATCGGTGCCAACCGAGACCCTAGCCTGCGGATCACGGCCTGCCGGCCCTTTGTGCAACCCTTTCGTTGCCTTACCTGGCGTCAAGGTCGGCGTCCGTACCGGATCCCGCCGCCTAACCAGTCGTGCAGAAGGGGCTTTGTTCCACCTGACCGAACCGCTCTGTAACAGACTAGGCATATCGTTAATTACAGCCCCCCCCTTCTTGCCTGTCCCCAGGCTCCACAATTTCCCCCTCTTCAATGCTTTCTTCATCGTAATCCAATATTAATGGGCCGTCCACCTCGGACTCCGGCCCCTCCACCCCTGCGCGGTCCCTATCTGACCAGCTTGGCAATGGGCTGCCCTCCGCGGGCTCCAGCCTGCTCAAGCCCGCCCTCTCCCTGCAAGTGCTGAGCAATTCCCCCCAGTCAACACTCCCTCGCCGCTGCCCTGCGCGCTGTTTCATTGGATCCCGCTCCGTGCTATATGCCTCCTGCGCCCGTCCCCCTGCGGCCGCATTGACCCATCGGGGTTGAGCCACCGGGGACCGTTTGCCCCGCCTCCTGTACGCCGCTGCCGGCAGGTCCCTCGTGGGAGCGCGACCGCCCGCATGAGGCAGAGCCGGCCCATCCTCTCGGTGGGTTGGAGCCGCACGCAACTCTCCCGAGCACCTTGCCGTCCTTTCCTGCCAAAAAGAAGTGGAGTCCGACATGCCGGGGTTAGTCCTGCCCTCTGAACCTCCAATCCCCAATCCCTCCCCCCGGGAAGCCCCCGTCCCGCACCCGACGCACTGGATGAATGGCCCCCCCGCCGCGATGGGGCAGACCCCCAGACCCCACCTCCCCCGCCCGGGGCACCCCATACCCCCTCCCCCGGGACAGCCCCCCTTCCCCATCGCTCCATTCCAATGACTCAACCACCCGACGCCCTGCGCTGCCTCCCCCAGCCCCCCTTCCGGCCCCCTCGCCTCCCCCTGACTCCAAAGGCCTCCCCCAACCCACTGATTCCGACCACCGGTGGCGCAGGCCCTCTGGCGCCCTATCCAGCCAGCCCCCTATCTCGAGGGACGGCATTGGCCCCCAACGCGTCCCCTCTCTTCCTGCCATCTCCGACACTCCCCCCGGCCCCCACCACCATCCTCCCCAACCCCGGACCTGTTGTTCGACTCCCGAACCCCCCGGGTCTCCCCCTTGCTACCTGCTATACCCCCTGTCCCCCCACCCCTACCCCCGGACCCATTTGCCCCAGCGCCTGAATCCCCTGCCCCCCCAACCAGTCCCTCCCTCCGCCCCTGTGTTCCCTGTCTTCCCGCAGACCCCCCTGCCTCCTCACTCTCCTCCCCACTTTCAATCAAAAGCGGGGAGGACCGCCCACTTCCCGTCGGTGAGGGGACATCCCCCCTGCTGCCCCGATCTTGGTGTGTGGCCGCTACCACCACGGGGGCCACCACGGCCCCCTTTTTGCCCTGTTCCCTGTTTGCCACCTTCTTGACCCTTGCGGCCCCCCCAGCCCCCACCCGAAACTGGAGCGCGGGTCGCGGAGCCGCGCCCCGCCCCCGGCCACGTGTGCGTTTCGCAGGCACGGCTGCGTTAGCTGTGAGGCCGCGCCCCCCTGCCTCCATGCTGAAACGTTTCCGAGCTCACGGCGGCTCGCAAGCCAGCACCGCCGCCGCGACCCCGCTCGCAGCCCTCCTGGGGGGCCTTACCTTGACGTTGGGCCGCAGCATATCCTTGCGGCCCGCGTCCTCCAAGAGGCGGAGCGCCTCCAGCACCCGGGGATCCTGGCTATGGGCCGCCGCCATCGCAGTGCACCAATGCCCGCCGGAAGATACCTCCTAACCGAGTGCTCCGTCAAACACCTACCCTGCCTCACCACAAACACCACAACCCCAAAAAACAGCTCCACACTAGACCCTCCCAGCCGGCTGTCGTGTCACTTCCACCGAAATGGTGGCCAGTGACCTAAGATGGCCGGCTATGTACGGCCCCCAGCCCAAAACCAGCCCAACCCCAGCCCAACGAGCCCAAACCTAGCCCAGGGCAGCCCAACAAGCCCAACTGGGCTCTGGCTGCCCCCCGGCCCAAAATCCCCGGGAGGGGCAGGCCTCCCGGTGGTCGGCCGCCCCCCCCAAAGCCCTATTATGCTTGCAGTTAAAAAAGTTCTTAAAATGTGTAGAGTGGATGTTTTAGCACTAGTATGGATTTGATGAAAAACACACCAGTTTTTATTAATGATACTGGGAATCTAAATACTTGTTAGATAGATTATATTTCTTTTAGAAGAATTTTTAATGTATTTGAAGTGTTTTACAGGTATTATGAAGTTTTTAACTTGAGCTGGTTTTTAAATCGAAGATTGCTATGTTTGTATGTTTGTTCTTGTTTAAAGACCAATGGTCTAAATAAACACTCTTTTTTAATTGAATCATCTAAACTAGACATTTCAACATTTTGGCCGATGTATTGTAGTATTAGCAAAAAAAAAAATAATAATAAAGAGCACAACTACTTGTATGTGTTCATAAGCATCATGAAGATGTATGGTGGCACAACAAGATGAAGAGCGGCCACAATTTTGCTTCTTTTTTATATTTACAATAATATGGTGGTGGATGCCACTTTGAGTGGTAAACAAAAATAAAGAATTGAAACGTGTTTGAAAGCATGTTTCTATAATGGAGCGTCCTGGCAGTAAAAGGCAGCCGTCGAACTCACACATTTAAAAAAAATATATATACTTTTTTTGTAGGGGAGCTTGATGGGATGGGCAGTGGCGCAACGGAGCAGCAGGTGGGGGAAGAAGTCATCACGGGTAATAAATGAGGACTTTGAGGTGGGGAGATTAATTAAATCAAAAATAATTTTTAAAAAAATTTAAAAAAATAGGCTGGGGTGGAGGAAGCAGCGAATGAAGTGGGACTGCGGTAAAAGGAAAAAAACTGACCGTTCAGGGTGGTGGTGATGGTGGTGGTTTTTGAGGGGGGGAACACACGAGAGCGAAGGAAAGCACCAGCACTCTCACGAAGTGCTGATGAAAAATGAAAAAGGTACTTCCCTAAATGTGCGCCAAGAAAGGATACAAGCCATCCAATTAAAAGGAAAGTAAAGAAACCATGCTCCAAGGGAGGGACCAACAAAAGAAGAGGAAGTAAAACTATCAGATAAGTTAGCAAATGAATGACAAGAAGGCCAACCAATGGTAAGCAAATGTGTTTGGGCCAGGGCCACTGAAAAAAAGGCAATACCACGGCTGTGAGGATTTGCAAGTCAATAAGAATTTGTCACACTTGACAGATGGTCAGTCATCTGCTGCATAATTTGCAGATTTCAAAAAATGCGTTTCAACCACAAATTGATCAAAAGTAATTAAAAGTGAATGGCTACACAGTGCCATTTTGGACTCGACATGTTATGATTATTAAGTGATCACTTGCTGATTACTTCAATTAGTCATTAAAATAGTTGCCTAGGTAGTGTAAACTGTAGCAAGAAACAACATTGAATATTTGAATGTAATTAAAAAAACGGTGATAGAATGATTCTCTGTTATATTATTTTGCTATCAACAAACTTATTTTCAAATTGTACATCCGTTCCTCAATTCAAATTTGCTTTAAGAGGACACGCAGCCTTTAGAAAAATCACAAATATGCTGTATTTCATTTTGAATATCAAATAACTTCCTAGTTAACCATGTACACAATGAATAGATATGTACATAATGATATGCAGAGCTGAGTTCTTGTGAAAAGAGGCGCTGCGTGATTTGCATTTCTCTGCTGCTTTAGTCACCTGTGCAGCATAATTTGGTCTTGAACTCCCACATAATTAAAATGTCTCTGGTCTGGCGCAGGCACAGATAGACCCATGATACAGTAGAGGCGAACCGCAGATATAAGCACCGCCGTTCTCATGACATTTGAACGGATAAGGCGCGGCTCCTCACTAGAGATGTGCGGTGGACATGATTCTGTGTGGATTCGGAAAGTTCATGTTGTGGAACTGTCTACCTCCTGGAATGCTTCATTCACGCTATAAAAGCTGGACCGCAGCATCTGCTGCCCATGTACGTCACTTTGAAGCCTGTGTTGCAGAGCGACACCTGCTGGTGGAATTGTTACAGCGCTCTCATTTCACACGTAGTACACTCGTATTTAATCAGGCTATCGTTTCTGTATGACTTGTTATGCCTGTATTTTCCACTTCACTGCTTCGCCCTGGGCAGCCGTGCCGGTAGCGACGTTGACCAACTTCTTTTTCGGATGCTACAATACACTTCTTTTGCTGCTGCCGAGGAATAATCCTACCTGATACTGTGGCAAACCTGGCACTAAAATATATTTTTTATTGCTGACAAGCGGTTTCTTCTCATGCATGACACCTGTTGACGCTCTTGCGGGTTGATTACAATTAGGGCTCCCGGTTTTATGGTATTTATTTTTTTGCCATTTCCGTCTGTATTTATCCATATTTATTTTTTGGGCATTTTTTCTGTATTTATCCACATTTATTTTTGCCACAAGCAAAAGACGACGCTACAGCTAGTATTTTTCCACATTTATTTAAATTGACAATGCACACATTTTTAGGTCTCGCCTACGCAGCGCGCATGCGCTGCTTAGGAGAAAGACCTTTAGCCATCGATGCGCCTTTTCAGCCAAAAACGTGCACGCGTTGCATTGCTTTTAATGGCAACGCGTGCACGTCTGGCGATTCCCTTGCGGGAGCGAGCTTTGACACCATATGTTTGTAATTAACTTGCAAACATATGGTGCCCCTGCTCGTTCCCGGAAGGGAAACAGGCGCAGGCCCACTCCTCTCTCGCGCGCGCTTGTTTTTAAACGTGAGCACGCCTGTCATTTTCATTATAAAGCAGCTTCCCTGGCTGATCACTAGATGGCGCCAGACGCCATATTTTCTCTTTCCCTAAAGTACATATTGTCCAATGTTAGAAACCGCGCTGCGCGTCACTTCTTGCCACAATGGCAGAGGCATCAAGATGTCCCCCTGTGAAGTTTTGACCCCAGGCTTCAGGGTCATTTCTGGCAAACCCGATCAGAATTATGACACATTTATAATTAGACTTCCACTTATTTCCTGTAATGTGGTACCGCAATTCCGCATAACAGCACAGAACAAGCATGTGCAATGCAATAGGTCTCAGTCCTTCTGTCTTGTCCCTGTCATTCCGTCTTTACAGTCCGCCTACCATGTTTCTCTGTCGATTGCTCTGTCCATGCCCTGTCAGTCAGTCTCTCCGGTACGCTTTTCATGTTTCCCTGTCAGTCCCTCTGTCTTGTCCGTCAGTCCATCTCTCCAGTCCGCCTGTCATGTTGCTCTATCGGTCGCTCTCTCCTGCCCCTGCCAGTCCCTCTCTCCAGTCCACCTGCAAGGTTTCTCTGTCAGTCCCTCTGGCCAGTCCTCGTCCGTCTGTCACTCCATTTGCCATGTTTCCCTGTCAGTCCCTCTTTACTGTGCCTCTGTCCTGTGCCTGTCAGTCCGTCTCTCCTGTCTGCCTGATTTGCTTCTCTGTCGGACCCTCTGTCGTGCCCCTGTCATTCACTCCAGTTCGCCTGTCATGTTTCTCTGTCTGTCCCTCTGGCTAGTCCCCGTCAGTGCATGTCTTCAGTCCGCCTGTCTTGTTTATTTCTGCCGCTTCTCTGACTGTTAGACGGAAGTGCAGCCTATATGGCTCTAGGTTTGCAGAGAGCATGCGTTCGCTGGCCGTAGTGAAAGGGAGGTCTGCCTTCAGTATTTGCCGCAGATTGTGTTTGCCGATACGTTTTTGAAGCTCCAGAGTTGAGGAAGAGCAGCTACGTTTCGGTAAGTGCTGTTCGATCATGCATGCCCCCACCAAGTGATTGTTCTTAAGGGTAGTCAGGCGATGAGAAGCATACTACAAAATGTCTCTCTCAAAGAGAGCAATAATGAATATTTGTCGTGTGGCCAATAGACTGGCACTCAGGTGCGTTTATTAACTGCTTTAAGGCTACAAACATCAGATCCAGGGGACGCTATATAATCATGGTTAAGAAAGAAACAGTTCTTAACTCCTTATTGAAGTGCAGTGGGTAAATGTATTGTTAAGAGTAACTGAAAACATAGGAAAAACAAATATTTTAATAACTCCGAAGGCCATTCCTTAAAAAGGTCACAGGAGACCTTTATAAAAATCAAAAGTCAGCCAACGCACACTTTAAGGACTGGTTTTTGGGAGCCGCTAGATAAGAGTCTCCCGGTGACTACTGTCAAAATAAAGTTTGTTCTGCACCTGTATCACATTTAAATGTTCACATCTATTTCTGGAGTGTCTGTGGTCATTCGTATGCCTTCAAGTGAGGTTTTGTCAAATTCAGTTCTTTTTGGGAAGAATCGTCATCTTGAAGGTCATCGCCAAACAAGGACTTCTTGGGAGACTTGCGTTTGTTTTGATTTGACACCAGTAGCCAGCTATACACTTTCCTCACAATCCCTGAATTGACAACGACACTGCTCTACGACAGTGCTCTGCTCCTTAAGTGATCAGCGTATTGCACTGAAGTAACAAGCATTGGCATAGCCAATAGGTCTCGCTTTTGGGACCTTATAAGTATTTAGTTATGCAGCACAATATCCTTGGTGCAACAACATCAACTGTTGCATGGCTAAACACTTATAAGGTCCCAAAGGCGAGACCTATTGGCTATGCCAATGCTTGTTTATACTCTCGTTGACACGATTTCGGAAGGGGGTTTTACTTTAAGTTTGACATTTGTCTTAAGTTTCTAGAAGTTTAAACTGGGTCCCCGGTGGGTTTTTTTCTTCCCAGATCTATAAGGCGAAACAGTCTTTCACGTAAGTCAACGTAGGCAGTTAAGTCATCAAGCAGATTTATGAGTCAAAACAATAAAGGACGTGTATTAAAAACGAGGGCCTTTTCTCTACGCCTCTCTGCTTCGAGTCCTTCGGCATCTCGACTGGGGACAAGATCGACGCTATACATCACAAAAATGACCGAACTGAGGTCGGTTCCTATTTTCACCTGCCTGTACCGCATCACGGGTTTGCAACCGGAGGCTAGATGAAGATTTGCTTACTGCTGTTGCTCTGGCTGTAACTGAGCGATACCAAAGGGGATGATGGACGGAGCGTTAGAGCAAATCAAACACTCATCCCCAGTCAACTGATCTGGGTTTAATCCATCATCATTCTTTAGCTCACTCCACCACCCCAGTTCAGACATGGCCATATGCAAATCAGTCTGACCCTGTGCCTCATGGGAACAGTCCAGCCCGAACTGCCAAGCCATGTCTTCCCTGGACCGGAAACAAGCATCCTGGTACCGGTTTCGGGTTCAAAACCCTCATCAGCCAGGCTATCTTGAATCCAGTGGCAAAGTGAGCAAGGGACCCACGTCTGGGCATACCCTGCCAACTTAGGGCAAACAAAGCGATACCAAAGGGGATGATGGACGGAGCGTTAGAGCAAATCAAACACTCACCCCCAGTCAACTGATCTGGGTTTAATCCATCATCATTCTTTAGCTCATTCCACCACCCCAGTTCAGACATGGCCATATGCAAATCAGTCTGACCCTGTGCCTCATGGGAACAGTCCAGCCCGAACTGCCAAGCCATGTCTTCCCTGGACCGGAAACAAGCATCCTGGGACTGGTTTTGGGTTCAAAACCCTCATCAGCCAGGCTATCTTGAATCCAGTGGCAAAGTGAGCAAGGGACCCACGTCTGGGCATACCCTGCCAACTTAGGGCGAACAAGCGATACCAAAGGGGATGATGGACGGTGCGTTAGAGCAAATCAAACACTCACCCCCAGTCAACTGATCTGGGTTTAATCCATCATCATTCTTTAGCTCACTCCACCACCCCAGTTCAGACATGGCCATATGCAAATCAGTCTGACCCTGTGCCTCATGGGAACAGTCCAGCCCGAACTGCCAAGCCATGTCTTCCCTGGACCGGAAACAAGCATCCTGGGACCGGTTTCGGGTTCAAAACCCTCATCAGCCAGGCTATCTTGAATCCAGTGGCAAAGTGAGCAATGGACCCACGTCTGGGCATACCCTGCCAACTTAGGGCGAACAAAGCGATACCAAAGGGGATGATGGACGGAGCGTTAGAGCAAATCAAACACTCACCCCAGTCAACTGATCTGGGTTTAATCCATCATCATTCTTTAGCTCACTCCACCACCCCAGTTCAGACATGGCCATATGCAAATCAGTCTGACCCTGTGCCTCATGGGAACAGTCCAGCCCGAACTGCCAAGCCATGTCTTCCCTGGACCGGAAACAAGCATCCTGGGACCGGTTTCGGGTTCAAAACCCTCATCAGCCAGGCTATCTTGAATCCAGTGGCAAAGTGAGCAAGGGACCCACGTCTGGGCATACCCTGCCAACTTAGGGCGAACAAGCGATACCAAAGGGGATGATGAACGGAGCGTTAGAGCAAATCAAACACTCACCCCCAGTCAACTGATCTGGGTTTAATCCATCATCATTCTTTAGCTCACTCCACCACCCCAGTTCAGACATGGCCATATGCAAATCAGTGTGACCCTGTGCCTCATGGGAACAGTCCAGCCCGAACTGCCAAGCCATGTCTTCCCTGGACCGGAAACAAGCATCCTGGGACCGGTTTCGGGTTCAAAACCCTCATCAGCCAGGCTATCTTGAATCCAGTGGCAAAGTGAGCAAGGGACCCACGTCTGGGCATACCCTGCCAACTTAGGGCGAACAAAGCAATACCAAAGGGGATGATGGACGGAGCGTTAGAGCAAATCAAACACTCACCCCCAGTCAACTGATCTGGGTTTAATCCATCATCATTCTTTAGCTCACTCCACCACCCCAGTTCAGACATGGCCATATGCAAATCAGTCTGACCCTGTGCCTCATGGGAACAGTCCAGCCCGAACTGCCAAGCCATGTCTTCCCTGGACCGGAAACAAGCATCCTGGGACCAGTTTCGGGTTCAAAACCCTCATCAGCCAGGCTATCTTGAATCCAGTGGCAAAGTGAGCAAGGGACCCATGTCTGGGCATACCCTGCCAACTTAGGGCGAACAAAGCTATACCAAAGGGGATGATGGACGGAGCGTTAGAGCAAATCAAACACTCACCCCCAGTCAACTGATCTGGGTTTAATCCATCATCATTCTTTAGCTCACTCCACCACCCCAGTTCAGACATGGCCATATGCAAATCAGTCTGACCCTGTGCCCCTTTGGTATCGCTCTGGCTGTAACTGAAGCAGTTTGCAGCGTGGCGTGGACTGTAAACTGGCTGGTTTAATATACCGCACCAGCCCTTTTTAACCTACCACCTGTATGTGCGCGCATCGCAAGCTGCCCTTGTAAAACCCAGTCTGCAAGGAAAAGACGGGTGCTGGTGCAATCGGCAGAGTGAAGAGGCAGGGGCTAAGGGGTGAAAGAACAACAAAGCCTCATTAACATGCAAATGGTCTTTTAAAGACCTGTGAAGTACTCGGGTGCGGCTGTGTGTGTGCCCGGGAAGCTGTCTCAGCCCGGGCTGACACCTCTTAACCCTCTAAGGAGGGGGAGACACCAGATGGTTGGGGGTGTGATTCTATTGATGTCAATGACAAAATGTACTAGTATTTTCCCGTTTTTATATATAAATACAGATAAAGGAAAACTTGTTTTCCGTCTGTATTTATATGTAAAAATCCGTTTAAACGGAAAACCGGGAGCCCTAATTACAATGTACAAATTTGTGCATTATATGCATGTCAAACACTCTCATATAAGTCAATGGCGTAACAAAACCTTAGGGGGCCGCCTTGCAAGGTATGCTTGGCCCCCCTCCCCCCCCCATAAAGTTAACCTTAACACGCATCATGGACCTACTATAACCCGTGCAATATGCCCCATGTTATCAGCTTGCGTTACAATAATATATTTTTTTAATTATTCTTTATTGAAAAGCAGCATTATATACATAACAATGTCAATTACACACATGCATATATCTATATATAGGCATGTAGTGGTTCCCTGACACATCATGCTAAGCAATATTGTTGACAAAAATATTGTGTCAAAAATATCGTTTGCTATCATAGTGTGCTTTTATACTTATAATGGTAAGTACAAAAATATTGGAAAAAAAATATCGTTGACACTAATATCGTCAAATATATATGTATATATCCCCAGAAAGACACTGAATCGTAGGTGTAAAGAGAATGCACTTAGGACTGCGATGTTCACCTTGCTTATTCAAAATTCCACAGCTCAGTTGCCGCCCTTGGAACTTGGGGACCTGGGTTAGAATTCTGGCCTTGGCATTTGACTCCACCTTGTGTGATTCTGGGCAAATCACATAACCTCCTTTTGCCTAAAATATAAAATGTATTCTGTAATCACCCCTTAATGTACACAATCTTGTAAATCGTCTCCCAACCCCTCAAGTAAAGTTCAGTACTCCATTGATTCATAACTAGGTTTGTGCTTTGTAAATACATTCTCTCACACAGAACACTTTTAGCATCATCAGTGAAATGTGTTTTCCAGAACAGGCACAGCACATGGATGAGTTCTGTAAGATGTCTCCACACTGAAAAGACAAAAGAAGTAAATGTGAAAACAAACATCGGGAAAATCATATATGGCCAGGACCAGAAGGTATAGCATGGAAATAAACTGTTCTGGCCTTCCACTCTAGCAGAGCATGCAAAGCAGAAATATGCCGGGGAGGTCTCTATATTACAAAATACTGTTGATACTTCATGGTAGACATCAGTGCAAGCCTTAGCTACAAAATATGTGCAGCACAGAAAAGAGCCATCCCTCTCCCTCATCGATAACAAATACTGAACTAATTAGTAAATAAAGGCATAGTCTGAAATGACATCACATGATCTTTAAGCAGACAATTATATTACAGGAAATAGCATGAAATGGGCTCCTGACCAGAGGAAATGATTGTGTAGCTTGTAACCCTGATGACATCACGAGAAACGACTAACAATACAAAAATGAGCCTATTGGTGACATGTCAGACTTATCTTCCTAAGACAGTGTCTGTCTATGTTTCCAGCAGCAGCTGTCAGGCGTATGTTTCAAAACACTGTGCGATCTTCTGTTGTTGGTTATTCTGTTCTGCTCATGAAGCTGGATATTAACCAGGTTTAATCAATATCTTTCACAAAAGCAGAAGAAGATCATCTATGTACAGCAGCACTGGCAAAAATAAATCAGTAGGCTACTGAGTAAACCAGAAACTTTATAAAGTATGTGGATGTCCAGAAAACTCACAGCTCTGTACAAAGAGATGGTGCAGGCCAGGTTCTGTATCTTTAAACTCCTGAATTCTAACGTCACTGGTACTCCAGAAAGCATCCACGGCACTTTATTCATGACCTGCAGGGCTCGTTGGTATTCAAGTATTTGGATCCAACACATTGCTCTGCCAAACCACTGTATTACTAACCCGAAATTAGCTGAAACGCCTCTGCCTTTCCAATACTACGTTTCCACAGAGAGCTCTGTTAGATAGAAAACTAGAGCCATGACCTGCGCAACCATGATACTGCAGTGCCTGGTTCCACAAACAACATTTATAATGCACCTCTTCTTGACCTGCACATGTTGTTGTTTCAAAACTGGAACCTCAGGCCCTGGTGTGACAAAACACTCCAGAGTTGGGCCTGATAGATATCTCTGACAGAGCATCTCAAATCTCAAGATAACCTGCATCCTCCCCTGTTATTGTGAAATTGAGCTCAACACACAGCTTTGCAGATGTATCTTTCAGACGTGAACCTCTCACTACTTTTCAAGTAATAACATCACCACCAATTATTCCATCACAGTCCTCCAATCCAAAATGTTGACTCATGCTTTTCCAGCACTGGGACTCACATATAATAGTCGCATGACACATTAGGTATGGCCTGGTCCCTCTCGCCAAAAATTGTTATCAAAACACTCTTTTTTGACCAGCTCCCCATAAGGACATTTGAGTAAAATGCCAATAATGCAACAATCAAATAAGAAAAAAGTCAGTGTCTCTACGGTTTTCGGGAACAATAGCCCATGGTAGTTTGCACAATGTTCCCACTGCACAGCCCGGGAACAAACTGGAACAAACTTCAGCACATGATGCTCATTACAACCATGCAAACTTATGTTCTTCCCCTCAAAAATGCTTACTTTTGGTCGCTGATCTAAATCTTCTTTTGTCCCTAATGGTCAGGCTTTAGATAAAACACTTTGGGCACCTATGCTCTAACGGAGTCTCCAGGACCTGACCCGACCCTCAAATCCAAAGTACTCCTTCTGCGTTCAACTCCGGTTGGGCAAACATAAATGGAGTGCGGTGAGGCAGAGTCTCGCTGAGCTAACGACCCAAGGTATGCACGCCTGCTCAACAAGCACGTTTTCAGTCAGGTTTCTGGTTGCCATCCACCAATCTCTGTATCTTGAGGATGGGAATCCAGGACCCGACAAACTTGTGATGTACGGGGGTGACTAAGCTGAAACATTTTTGAATGAAGAAGGGTAAAAATCTGTCAAGCATTCCTATCTTTCTTCCAAAAAGGCTCAGTTGCTGCAAAGCTTCAAGGCTGCTGGATGTCCAATGTGGTTCAGACCCAGGGGCTTGTGCACTGCATGCACATTGCAAGGGTGTCTCAGCTCAGAGACGGCAGAACAGCACACTCAAGAGCCAGTGATTGGTGCTCATCCCACACTCAAAGGCCCCCAATAGGCTGGTCAAGTCTCAGCACATGACCAAGATCAGCCAGTAGAAACCTAGTGACTCTTCTACTCTCAGGCTAGGTCTATCAAGCCCAGCCATGCTCATTTATATTTTTTGAAGCCCACACAAAAGCAAATTGGTAGTCACACTGCCCAAATCAGAAGGTTTTAGCAGGTAAAGGTAGCGCAGGAGACGTGTAAGCATCCTTTGAGGAAAACATTAAATACATAAGAATCAGAAGTGCAAGTCTCTGTTACAGAAAACATGTGCAGTCCTGGTAGCAGTACATCGAGCCGCCAACAGAAAAGATATGCAAGGAGCACAAGCTAAATTGATGGTGTAGTAAGATTGCCACAGGCCCCAATGCAAGCAAAGAAAATGGCCCCTTGATCCTTTGACTTGGTACAAAAAAACACTTATAATTAGGATGAGATAGGCACTTCTCACCCTGGTCCCTGTTACTACTGCACCTGTTGGACTACTGATAGCACTGCCCCTGACCTAAATGGAACCGCATCAAAGGGAAAGGTGTGAACAGCTGCCAGTCTGACACATTCAGTCCCTTCAGCCAGTCCTGGTGTTTTATAAAAAACACTGTGCAAGCTGGGATTTTAAGCCCTATCACGAACTCACAAAAGATCTGGTGGGAGAGGCCCTGAACCAGAGAACGTACTACTCCCTGTCTATATATGAATCTCACAAAAAGTATGTCTGGGAAAACTAAGAATAGATTGTGACTGTCCACAACCTTGTTGCAGTCGAGGTGTTGAACAGAGTGTTTCAACTATTATGCAGGAAAGCACCTCTTTCAGGTCAAGAGCCCTCACTTACCCGGAGGTGACATGCTTCATCATTGGGTTCCCTCCTCACACCAAGGCCGCAAGGTCTTTGGTGTGGGCTACAATTCTTCAAAACTGAGGAGGAGCTAAGGTGTTTTTTAAAAACTTACATGAAAGGGTGAAGGGAGTGAGGGGCAGAGTGCAATTGAGGAAAGAATGTAGAGTAAAACTGTCTACAGAAGTCCAAATGGCCTTTATTCTCTGGTCTCCTTGGACAGGGTTAATAGAAGTGAGGACTAGGGGTTATCAGCAAATATACCCCTACAGTAGAGCAACATGTTTCTGCCCTTAAGTGATCCCACTAGGGGCTCTGGGGCATTCCTCAGGACCATGTAAAATAATCACTGCACACAAATAGACAAAATATATGAAAACAACGTATAAATATACTGGCCACCAAATCCAGTAGCCTGTCAGATACGGTGATGGCCCGTGTTTGTTGTGGGTCCACTGTCTATCTATATGGTGACATAGAGCTTCCACTCCACAGTCATTAAGGTGACACCACTTGTTGCACACCTCATAAAAGTCCGTGTCTAGGATTCAGGTGTCCCGGCTGAAAGTTCTTTCTCATAATGATAAAAAAAAACAAATATGGGTCCCAAAATGCAAATGTTGTTGGATAAAAGGCTAAGATTGTTTGAAAACATCACATACAATACACAGCCAGTTGGAAGCTGTTTGTATCTTTTACAACTCATGCCTGGCATTCTTCTTTAAATGTACCAAATAAACTTCAGCAGCAAACACTCTTACTGACAGAGTTATCCAATGCAGCTCAATTGAAATGTTTAAAGTCAGTGTTTTGAGCCTATCTTTGAAATTCTGGGAGCCTAGGAAAATAGATTGGTTTTAGGAATCTAAGAGATTGAGGCTCAGATTTACTATGATTTTGTGTCAGAGTTGTGCCACTTTTGTGGTGCAGCCCTGACATAAAATCCATATTGGATTTACCAAGACACAAATCAATATTTGCATTGGGGAGGCGTTACTTGGGTAGAACATGGGCTCAACTGTGCATCCACCCATGTATTTTGGTGCAAAGCTGTATTTACTAAAGTTAGTAAAGATGGGTTTGCGCCAAAATGGTGCACCTACCCAAGGCTGGCATAACGAAGAGAAATATCTTTAGTTATTTCTCCTGATGAATCCTCTCTGCATATGTGTGCATTGTGCAGCATACATGCAAAGAGGAAAAAGCCTCTAAGAATAGTTTTTGTGCAGGAAGGTATCCCTTTCTTACCAAAACCTATTCTGACCAAATGTGCCTGTATTGGCACTTGGCAGCTAGAAATGCACCAGTGATGCAAGAGAGCAGAGCAGCACCATTTCTTAGTAGATATGAAGTATTTCGCCTCTCTCTCTTTGACGCAAAGCAGCATAGCAATTTCCCTTGCTGCGTTGCATCGAAGTTTGGTAATTCTGTCCCAAAATATATACATAATAATTGTCATTTATGTATTTTTGATCTTTTCAATGCTCTAATAGGAGCAGTGGCTAACAAACCAGTGCAATTGATCTAGTGTTTCTAGCCTTGGCAGGAGGCAGGGGCGGACTGGTCTGTAGGGCAATATGTCAGTGCCTGGACGGCTTGTCTCACAGATCAGTGTGTGCAACTCTACCAATTTTCCCTCGTTCATGCATGATGTGCCATACCAGACCAGATTTTCTTTGGATTCTGGGACTTGTAGTCTTGTTCATTCCATTCTGAAACAGGGCCACCAGTCCCAGAAATCAACGAAAAAACCCGGGCTGAAGCGGCACATCACGCATGGACCTTGGAAACTTGGCAGCTATGTGTATAGACCATTTTTGGCTGTTTGTGGACCTGATTCATGGTGTGGTGCGCCTGTTTACTGTTGATTTCCCTGATATTTCCACAAACATTTCCGTCAGCAATCACACATGTATGCAATCTCTTATACCTTTTTAAACACCTGTGTGCCGTGTCTCTACAAGTTCTAATATGTCCCAACTTGTGGGCCACTTTCTAACTAACTGGTTCCCTAACCGAGCTACTTTAAATTTGGTGCCAGGGCCCACTTGTTTCTGTCCCAGTCTGACCCCTGAAGGTCGTCATTTAAATTAAGTTTAAAAGTGACCTACGTCTAGGAAGAACTGTGGAAGGAAGTCTGACAGGGGCCTTGGCCAGATATGGGCAGCAGTCCGCTGGTGACTCTCCCAGAGACACGGACGGACGAAGCTCTGGGCAGCACGCGAGAATTAAATTACAGAGAAAGTGAAACCAACTCTGCTGCGACTCCAGGAGAGCAGGACATCAGAGCGCTGTTTGTCTGTAGAGATGGGCTCCTACGCCTCCCCTTGGAGAACTTCACTCCAGGGGGCTTCACCTTTAATGGATGCCATGAAAAAATTATCTCAGCGTAAAGGGGCCCATCCAGTTTGCCTTCTTCGAAATTATTTTTAAAGATTATATGTCTTTACAGGGTTTTTCTTTTCCTGTCTTCCCTCTGAGTGGGGACCCTGATCACAGTGCCCCCCCCCCCCCCGCGCACCACAGGGGCTGTGGGGTGTGCGTTTCGCCTCTCTATTAAGCATGATTTTCCTGTTATAATTACCATTATTAAACTGTGTTCAGGTTAAATTGGCCATAGTTAATGCAGGCCTCAGTTTAACCAGTCACGCTAACATTGAGAATGCATTTTGGCTACTGTGATCCTCTCTTACTTTTCTCTTGTTTCAGGAGCTGAGCTCCAAGGTGCAGTAGTTTGAATAAATTAATTGTTTCTAGTGTTTAGCTTTGTGAGAACAGCATATCAGAATGTGTTTCCTAGGGATTGAATAGTGTTTGTCCACACCTGTGAGTGGGAGGTCTGACGCAATGTATCATCCTGTGCGAGATATCTTCTGGAGACCATGCAGCTGTAAGCTTCCTTTGTGGGATGTCTGGGAAGAAGGCTGAAGCCAGCTTGTCAGGAAATGCCGGATTCTGATTGGTCCCCTCTTCCTGGGTGTTGTAGGGAGTGTTTCGTTTTGCTAAAAATGTATGTTTAAATGGGCATTGTTGAGCTAGTTAGAGCCATATGTGCTTTCCAATTTGCTTGAAAGCAGAGGCCCCTTTCCATGCTCTTGAGGCCTGTTACTTGCCTTTGCCCTGCTCAAAGACTTAGACTCATGAGCAAATGCTTTCTCATTTACTCGATTGAACCTTCATTTGGTTCTGCCCTTAAAGGCTTTACTTGCTGACACCTGCTGCTTAATTTCCCCGGCGTCATTTGAATGCCCAAAATTAAGGAACTTCTCTTCAAGGAAAACCGAATCTTACTAAATTTGCATCTGCCTATGTTAAAATAACTTGCCCTTGTATATGCTATTTTGACTCATTTTAGATTATACCAAACGCCACTTTTGTAAGGTGATTATTGATTTGTGACTAATTTGAACAACTTGAGTTGGTAAGTTTGCTAATAAACCTTCATGGTTTGCAAATCTACTTCTCTCTGTCATTATTATGGAGTCTAATGTGCTTCACTGTCATTGATGTACTGTTGATGAGCTGATGTTAAGCCTCAGTTCAAGACATCGGTCCATCCACTCGAGTACAGCTTGTAATTGAATTTGCAACAACGTTTTCCATGGTGAAAACCCCAACCCGGCTGCTTCAATCCTTCAACCAATAGCACCTTGAATGCTGGTGTTCTACAAATACCAAATATATATCCCAGGATTCACAGTGCTGTCCTAAAAATGCCAGGATAAGCCACAGTTGTTAAACCTGAACAGAACCTGTTGGTACCAACAAGTTTTTAGTGCCTCCTGTTTATTGAGTGCACCCCCAACCCAATCTCAAAACAATATTTTTCTTACTTGCTTTACATATGCCTACTACCCCTCCTCGGACCAAACAGGACTCTACAGCCATCTGTCTTGGGCTTTTCGTTCAATCTGACTCCAGGTGCAGCCCATCTCCTTGCAGTCAGCCTCGAGGATCTGGCACTAGATGTTTCTTGGCCTTCCACTTTTCCTTTTCCCTTGAGGGTTCCAGGTCTGGGATTGCCTGGCAGAGTTTGGTGCAGGCTTGTTGAGGATGTAACCTATACACCCCCAGCATATTTTTATGATTTCTTCATGGGCAGGGAGTTGGGAAGTCTGCTGCCATAGGTAGGTGTGGGCAGAATCCGCATAGAATTTATTCCATGGAATTCCGAGTTACATAAAAACTCAGAGAGATTCCCTAGACCTCCGTACGCCGCTACTTTGGTGCCACGAAGGAATTCTTTTTTCCTTGTTTGTACCTGGACTGGCTCCGTTTCCACTGACGGTGTTCCTTACATCAATTACATGGCAGTGGTTCAGATTCTTGCAATTAAAGTTGAAGAAGGGGCGGGATGGAGCTTGAGTGTGAACGGAAAGACTGACAGCGTATGAGGAGATATCGCCGTACCTTGCACACTGCATCGGAAACAGGCCAGAGGCTGTAGCACCACAGAGATTCTGCGTGCATGTAAATTTATTAACTGTCCAGAGCACTTAGCAGTAGCAGCAGACCCGCCCCCATCCTGCGCCCGCCACACTTGCTGTGATCAGGAGAGTTGACAAGGGAGACCATTGCATGCCAGCAGTATTTGGACCGAGTCTAAACCATTTGTAATTGGTCAGCTGAAATTTACACTGAAGATGGGCATTGACAGTTACGGATATACATTCACAAAAAAATACGTGCTTTGTATAAAGAAGCTGTATACTTTTTTTTTTGCAGTTTTATATATCGAGAACTCGACCCGAAGGAATTGGACCACTTCACATGAGCACCAGTTATATTACACAAGTTGATTAATCACGACTATAAGGAAGGTAGCGCAGAATCACACAATATATACTCACATTAGATGTACGTGCGATGTGTCTCTACGGCGCAAATGAATCACATACTGTTGGTTCACTGTCACATTCCCTCACTGAGTCTGGTTAGGTGTATCAGGTCTTTGCCCTCATCTGAGATGTGCATGGCCCCTGCCCCTCCGAACTGTGGTGAATTGTAAACCAGTGGTCCGTGGTATCCCCACCAAAACAAAGCTGTATTATATCAGCACACACACACGCCTAGCCATAAAGACTAAGATCTTACTGGCCGTTATGGTACGGGGCGCGGGGAGCAGTTTGTGTCAGTCGTCTTCAGCCCAAACTACGAGGGTCCTGGTGCTCTGACTGCCCCTGACCCTTGGGGATACCCTGGTTCAGCAAAGCTCAGCTCTCCAAGCTCATGCAGCACAGATGAGACAAGGCAGCTGCTGCCCCAGAGAAAAGGCAGACCTGCAACCTGCACCAATTACAGCTCCTCCAAGGAAGCATGTTGAGTACACTCACACACATTCTGCTTTACAGAAACTTAAACAGTAAATAGAACAACATGCATAATTAAAATGCACTCAAGTATACTCAATGATAATATAATAATGTGTGTTATATAGCACTTCGTGGCACAGTCTGTGTCGCTGTGATTTTACAGGTGCTACATAATCAGGATTCGTTCATTAATATTAGTGATGAATAATTCTGCCGGCGGAGCAGAGCGGCAGAATCTATTAGTAATTCCACTTTACAAGAGTAACATGGAATTACTCAACTCCTCCAATGCCGCCGGCGGAATTAAAAATTCCACCCACCCCTATCCATAGGTCGTTGTTGCTGGTGGTGTTTGGACAGCAGATTTGGAAGGTTTTCCTCAGACAGGTGTTGATGAAGGTCTGGACTTTGTTGGTGGTGGTCACTGTTGGCCTCCAAGTTTCTGCTCCATAGAAGGGGACAGATTTCAGGTTGGTGTTAAAAAGCCCAGTCTTGGTTTGCAGCATTAGGTACTTGGAGCTTCAAATCTTCTTTAACTGAATGAAGGCAGTCCTTGCTTTGCAGATTCTTGCCTTGGCGTTGGTGTATGGGCCGCCCTGCTTGTCTATGACTCTGCCCAGGTAGGTGAAGGCCTCAACCTCTTCTAGTGCATCACCTGCAAGAGTGAATGAAGCTGTGCATGAATGATCCTGATGCATGAAGATTCTTGGTTTTTCCCCTGTGGATGTTGAGACCAAGTTGTGCTGATTTGGCTGCCACATTGCCGGTCTTCTCTTGCATCTGCTAGTGGGTATGGGAGAGTAGGGCCAGGTCATCTGCAAAGTCCAAGTCATCGAGCTTCATACAAGGTGTGGCTGGATTCCATCTCTTCTCCCTGCTGTGAATATCTTCATGATCCAGTCTATGGCAAAAAGCAATATTCAGTGTTGCATTATAGTTTTTCTAAAAGCAGAATGTTTGGTACATATTTCAGCCTTGAGTGCCCAGAAATGCAGTACCCTATGCAGATCCATAATGCAACAGGCTGTGATCAACCTGTCACACTGTTCTGCCGAACCCTCCCGCAGCCAAATGACAATCACACCAAGGCAGCAGGAGCCACTAACCTGCTGCCAATGCCATCAGCACAACCTGGATTAGACAGGAAGGAAGTATGGACCACAAAAGTGGCCACTCAGAGCCTGAGCTTCACCCACCAGAAGCCCCCTACTATAACCAATAGACAAGCAGCATACCTTACGAAATTGCTGACAGCCTTTTGTAAACACTCAAAGTATTTATTCAGTTTAAAAAAAAAACTGTGATCACCTTTCGAAAGGAAAATCGCATCATTCAGGTGGGACAGTAAAGAGAACCTGACGTTGAGCTACATTGAACATGCCTTCATTTTCCCGCACGGTTTCAATGTTCCACGTGGGCTCAGTCTGAAATGTATTTAATAAGCACGTTCAGGTGTCACTGCTGCATGTTCGGTAACTGATGTGCTGATGCCGAGCTGACAATGCTCAATTTAAATTAACTTTATTTATTAAAAAAACAGCACTTTCAGTGCTCATTTAGTCCCTCAATGTAATTGAACTTTATTAATAAAAAACAGCACAACATAAAAAAAATTCCGAACTCTCGAAGTGTGTTTGTGAGCTTTATACTGAATGTAATGTTCTAACTGGACGGTATGATAGAAGCTCTGGCTTATTATTTAATGCACGTTCCTCGTGGCTGCTTTTTTTGGTATTATTTAGCATTACAAGGTGGCAGATGCCACAGGGAATAGTAAATTTAAAAAAAGAGAATTTAAACTTAAGTTAAAGCGCATTTTACAAATGAGGAGCCCAGCAACGATGGAAGCAACTGAGTATTCCAAAAGTTGTGAATATCATAAGTTTTTTAAGCGACTGGCAGCATGAGGAGTGGGGAGCAACAGAGAAGCTGGTGGAGGAGAAATCATTGGGGGAGCAATATTGAGTGGCCAGGAAAGCAACGGAGGAGCCTGCAGGTGGTGGGGAGAAAAGAAATACATAAAAAGATGTAGTGGGGGTAAGCAATGGATGAGATGGAGGTGTAGAAAGAGGGAGCAAAACCGAGAATGTGGTTCAGAGAAGGGAGCGGGTTGGGGGAGAAGCAGAGAGAGAGCGCTTGCAGTGCTCAACAAGGAGCATGGGCGGGGACATGTACATTTTGTGGGGGTTTTATATAGCGCAAACTAGACCCGAAGGTATCAGACCGCTTTACACGAGCACCAGTTAACATTATTTTCTTTTGTTAGGCATGGGGAGATCAAGTGATTTGCCCAGAATCACAGGATGTTGAATGTCCCTGTCGAGACTCGAACCCCATTCCCCAGCTTCGAGGTCGACCGCTCTAACCGTTAGGTCACATCCTCTCCCCTTTGTGGAGGGAAAAGGACAGGAGAAAAAGAGATGGAAAACACATACACTTTCATGGAGTGCTTAATCAGAGAGAAAAAAGTAGTTCCCTAAAAGTGAGCAGAGAAAGGATAGAAGCCAGCTAATGAGAGAAGTTGTCAAGAGGCTATGCTCCAGGGGAGGGAGAAACACAATATGCAAATAAGAGCGACCATTAAGCCGACCAATGGTAAGTGATGGGCGGTCTATAAGCCCTTGAAAATTCTTGTTAAACCCACAATGGATCTTTTCCAACCAGACAGCTGAGCTGTCTGCTAGGCTTGACCCAGAAGGTAAAGAAATGATAGCTTGGCATCTTTCTCTGATCGGCCTAATCAGAGGGAGGGTGGCCCAAAGAGCAACTCATAGAAGCTACAGGAATGGAAGCAGTTTGCTACCTCTGAAATAATAATAATAATAAAAATTTTCATAGCTTTCATTTTCTCGTTGTCTCAAATCCAACTACTATATTGCTTCCATTTTATTTGACATATGTTATTGGATTTTAAAGAGCAGTATCACCTAAAGTTTTTAGGCACCTAAACGTGAGCTCTCTAAAAATGTTGTCTCCTCTACAATCTCTCAAGGTGATACCCTCAACTGTGTTGATCTGCTTAGCTTACAGAGTCCTTATTCACCTTATCCACTTTTCCATCCTTTCCTTCACCCACTTCCTTTCCTGCAATTTGTAGTTTGTTTGTTCTCTATGAGTGGTTATTTCTCCAAACCCAAATTGCTCAAGTCTCTCTACTCTGTGTGGTCTCCATGAGTGGGTTACTTTCTTCCTGATGATGAAAAGTTCTCTTCGTCCCTGAGAAAAAACAGAAGTTCAAATCACTGCAGAGCACATTATACTTATTTATTTATAATTTTTGCAGTTTTATATAGTGTTAACTTGACGAGAAGGTATAGGAGCGATTTACATGAGTATCAGTTGCATTACACAAGGTCACAATTTTTTCTTTTAGGCACAGAGGGGCAGATTTACAAGCCACTTGCGCCACTTTTGCGTCACTTTTAACATGGGAAAAGTGACGCAAAAGTGGCGCAAGGGGCTTGTAAATCTGCCCCAGAGAGATTAAGTGATTTGCCCAGAATCACAGAATGTTGAGCCGACGTCAAGACTCAAGCCTGGGTTCCCAGTTCCAAAGTCAGCAGCTCTGGCCTTCATGCCACATCCTCTCCTAAACACAGACCCAACACAGTCCCTGAGATCATCTCTTGATATGGGCGTTCCGGGGTGCATTGTTCAGGCTGTTGCTCATGGTCATTCAAAATTGCTGGGTCCAGAGACCAAAATATATCATTAAAGCTAATAGAGCTCAGAGAATATGTTTGAAGATTATCTCCTGCAGGTGTTGAGACTAGTAGTGCTGAGTAAAGGATCTAAGTGAAGGGCCTACATGAGGTCCAGGGCTCCCACTCAGCACACACTTGGCAAGACTGAAGCCAGTGACCAGCGAACTCTTGAGATAGGGATGTTGAGCAGAACCCACTGGCCACCGCTGAAGGCCCAAAACAGGGCTATTGACAATCCAGTCCCTACTACCACAGCATGCTAAGCAAGGTCTCAGTGGGAGCCCTTTGGAGTCTGTGGTGTGGGGGCTTTGAGTGATTTAGTGATGTCATTGAAGATTTCAATGGTGAACTGATATATGATATGAATAATTACGTCATTGATGAAAATATTTGTGATGTCATTTGTGACATCTTCTGCAAGGACATGAATATAACTTTGAGGAGAATTGTGGTTGTGGTGCTCAGCATAACTGTCATTATTTCAGTTGTTTTTAGGTGTTTCATCATAACCATCACTTGTTCACCTAAAGTTCTTTTAGAGAACTATTTCCTCTTGTGGGTAAAAAACGATAACATTACCCTAAAAGTTATTATCAGTGAATGGATCTTGGTGGGAAGAGTTGTCTATGTCGTAAGCCATGCATTTGCACCAATCTGTTGGTCATCAGAAATCACTGAAATCATCTTCGTTTTGGTGTACAATCAACACACTTGGAACCCACCCCTCTCTTCAGGCAATATTCCAGGACAAACTCCCACCTGTGACTCAGATGTGTGTGTGTGAGAGACATAGGGAGTGAACATACACCCTGTTTATACAGGCAACTAAATGAAGATCAACGTCAGCACGCAGGCTTTAGGCTGGACACTGCTACGTGTACTTTTAGCTGGAGCAATATCTTCTTAAATTACAGTTGTCTGGGATATAGCACAGCAGTTTCCTGCAAGAGAATCTGTGAGTGACATTGTAGCTGTGCAAATATTGGATTATCTCATTACTTTTCACTAACAGCGAGTACTTCTGGCACAATGAAAGTAAGGTGAAACCGCCAGCATTTACTGCTCTCCAGAGCTTCTTTTGCATCTCACTCAAAGACATTCAACGTTGCCAGGGGAGCGATAAGAACCCTTTGGACACCTGGTGAATGCTTTGATTACATACCTATGATCTCATTACTCTGGATAATGGCCTGACTTTGAGTTTGGCGGATGGGATACTCCATCAAAAACGTGGCGGATGTCCTTTCCGGTTCCCCTCGGATTATGTAAAGTCGGGGGAGTGTCATATTTTGGGAGTTGGAGCCAACGCTGGGTCGGGTGACTGGAACCTTTGAATGATTGCCTGTCAGATATTGGGCTGTCGGTCAAAGTATCTCAGACCATCTGCTGTGTTAATGCCAAACATTGTGACAGAATTTTGCTCTTAAGGACCAACAGGGAAAACATGTCAGTACTGAAATGTAAACCAAAAACAATGGTCTCCACATACTGGGAAAACAATTCTCAGTATTCAGGGAAATGTCTTTTTTGTTTTTCAATAACAAACTCCAGCATTAGGAGTATGTTTTTGAAACAAAAAACTTTGCTGAGCGTACACATTAAAATGGCCCCCCCTCAGCAAACTTTCAGTGCCTTCAGAAGAGTCTCTGATGGAGGTGCAGAGACATTTTCTGCTTGGTGGATTGCTCCAAATAAGGCGGTTTGTCTTCCAGCATTCCAGTGGAGTACATCCATCTAGTGACCTGGCAGGCCGGCGAAGCAGCCACCATATTCTAAGGGGGATATTCTCAAGAACGTGCGATAATCATCGCCAAAAAAGACTAACGCACGTTTTCATATCGCCGTCTATCGCGGGAAAATAACTCGGTGTTAACGTCGTATTCACAACACAGCGGTAACATGTGATAGTCTCCCGATAACGCGTCAAATGTCCGCGATACAACTACCGCGACGGCGATAAAAAAGGAAACCCGAACGTGAAAAAAGTTGCGATGGGCCCAACCGCGATAGAAAAATCTGCGACAAACAGCGCCAGGCCTGCAATTCACACACGTCAGGCGGGAAAAATCACTACAAAGGCAGAAAAAAAAAACATAAACAAAAACAAAACAATGGCTGGGGGCCTGTGGCACAGAATCCAGCGAGCAGAACCCCACAAGCCCCCCGGAGGACCAGGCTGGGACCTCGGGGTCAGGGAAGGGCAAGGACAGGAAGAAGAGGAAGACGCGGTTCAGTCCGCAGGAAAACAGGATCCTGATAACGGAGGTGATGAAATACCATCAACAACTTTGTCACCTCCAATGTGTCAATAGCGAAAAAAAAAGGAATATGGCAGTCCATCGTGGACAAGGTGAATGCAATCGGAGTGCTGAGGAGGACAATGGAAGAGGTCAAGAGGCGCTGGAATGATGTGAAGCGCAAAACCAAGCAGAAACTCGCCAACAACCAGAAGGCAGCAATGCAGACTGGAGGTGGGAGTCCAGCGCCACAGGAGGAGCTGGACGAGATGGAGGAAATGGTCTCCACAATCATCAGTGTGGAGACGGTGGCAGGAGTTGGGGGACCGGACACTGCTCGACAGGCACCGACACAACAGCAAGAGGGTGAGTAACGACCAGGGACTGGGGGTACCGGGGGAGATGGGCACAATGGCACACATGCAGAATTAAGCAAAGCACAGTACACACCCACGACTACTCTGGAGCATGTCCCTGATCCCCTTGGCACACTGCAGCACACCTAGAAACTGCAAGTAGGCCCCCGTCAACTATGTGCCCAGAGGGGGCCCTCCCCACACATCACTAATCTCACAACAAACCCATGCACAAGTACAAACACACATCCGAGATGTTGTGGAAATGTCCACTGTCCCGCATCAAATAGGCAGCTCCTCCCAAACAGTCACAATGTACATTGCCATGCAGTTTGTATGTAAACCTGTACAATGCGTCAACATACATGTGAAAACGATGTTAAACTGCATCTCCCCTTTACATTGCAGAGGGTGAATCAACACCTCCTGAAGAGCAGACGGTACACCTTTTCACTGATGATGAAGAGGACCTCCCCTCCATCGACACCGACGCCCTCCAACGGCTCATGGGCAGCTTCGGCACCCCACCTCCAGGAGCAGGGCAGCCCAGCTGCATCGAGGAAACCCCACCCCCTGCACAGACCACACAGCAGGAAGCACCCACCACCATGGCTGTCTCCCAGGACCCCCACGAACAACACATGGCCTTCCAACGCCGTGTGTTAGGGTGCCAGGAGAAGATGGCTGATCAGGTGCGGTGGGGTTAGACCTCATGGCAGCCAAACTAGATGTCATACGTGGGTGTCTAAGTCCCATCAGGGACCACTTACAGTCCTTGACGGACACCCACAGTCCGCTCCATACTCTCAGACGAACCATGGATGACATCGCTGGAGTCCTGACTCAGAGACGAGGACAACTGTCCAGTCAGAGTGGCTCCAGCGGTGTCATCCGGGAGTTGGGACAAATGCGGAGGACCATGGAGAACATGGAGCGGGTGCAGGAGGAAAGAATGGCTGCCAAGGCTGCACACCAGCGTGATGTAGCTGGGATCTACCATGCCCTGCGGATCCTCGTCATGGCATTGCTGCCACAAGGCCTGGCGCAGATGAATGCTGCTGCTGCTTCGACATCCACATCTCCGCCCCCTGATGTGTCAGTGCCTCACAGTGCGGCAGCCAATCCACCTCCGGCCCCTGATGTGTCAGTGCCACACAGTGCTGCAGAGAAAACACCAACACCCACATGTGAGGCACATGAGACATCAGAGGACGAAGATGCGGATGAATCTGCCTTACTGGTAGTAAGGAAGTGGTAGCATTCTTCTCCGCCATATGGCCTGTTTCTGCTTGGTTCTGCCCTCTGCATCATCACCTTCCACTGTCCCCCGATGCACTCTGCGACACTCACCTTGGACCTCGACATGGACTGCCATATTCTGTTTGGTCACCAATGACACAGCTATCAGACTGCGGACTGAACTCTTCCTCTTCCGATGTACTTGTCATTCCCTGAAGGACTCTGGCTGGCCCTCCACTGGCCAAGAATGTAAAGTGGGGTTTGCATCGCCCTGTACTGCTCCAGCTACAACACTCCACTGAATGTGCATTAAACAATAAAATTCACACAGATGTGTCATGTCTATGATCATTCAAGTACGGAAGTATGGATGACTGTTGGGTCAGTGATTCCCCCTTATGTCCATGTTGCACATGTTGTGGGACTTGAGTCACAGGGTGCAACATTACCGATTGCGGACCGGGTGGCGCCGACACATCATCAGAGACACACGCATTAGTCACCTTCTTGTCCAGCCCAGAACGGAATCACGCCCAGAGCGCCGGGGTCATTGTTCACACCACTACGCTGGACTGGCATATGCCAGGCCAGCCCACTCCGCTTATGCTTACAGGGGGGGGGGACAACGCTACATGTCCCAGGTCTTCCCTGTAGTGATCTGCTGATCACAGGTCTAGTTGTCAGCATGCCACAGCCACTCCCTGAGGGCTGGTTCACACCCACACCACACCCATCCAGCACATGCGTCACAGGACATGTGACCCTGCCAATAAAAGGGGCCGGGCGCACGTGCCCGAGGCCATTTACACTATCTAGCTGAGTGTGTCCGTGTGGTCATTATTTATGCATGAGGGCCTAGGGCCCTACCACATCACATTCCCCACTGCCGGAGGTGACATGATGGCGTCCACATGACGAGACTCAATCATAAAGGGCCCATGACTTGAGGTGCACAGAGTTGGTGGCATCAGAGGCACTTAGGCCGGCATGGGCCTACCGCCACGTGGCGATGACTTGAGGTGCACAGAGTTGGTGGCATCCGAGGCACTTAGGCCGGCACGGGCCTAACGCCATGTGGCGATGACTTGAGGTGCACAGAGTTGGTGGCATCCGAGGCACTTAGGCTGGCACGGGCCTACCGGACGTGGCGATGACTTGAGGTGCACTGAGTTAGTGGCACCTGAAGAGCTGAGCAGGTGTGCAGCCTGCGATGATGCGTAGGCCTCGATACGCCATCCTGCCAATCAAGATTCGATTTGAATTGTGATCCCAGCTGGACCGCAGTGTACGCCGAGGGCAGCAGGCTGCACAGACATGACTCCGCGGTGCTGTGCTGCAGGGTGCGCTGGGGGCCTGTGGCACGGAATCCAGCGATCGGCTGAGGAGGTTGCTCCGGCACGTGGTGAGCCCTCTTGGAGACACGCCGGTGGCGGCAGGTGAGCATTGAGGCCTGGGTGCACAGGGGCGGGCGCTCATCGCTGGTTGGCGGACTGGTCTGGGGACCAGGGCTGGGGTGCAGCAGGCACACTGGATCGCGTAGGCACCACCGGTCACGGCGGCGCCCTCGTGGCTGGGTGGGGGGGAGTGAAGGTGCAGGGGTATCAAGCTGATACAAACTGTGATGCTTACAGGTATGGGTAATCCTGCATCATGAGACCGTAACAGAAGTTGGTGTGACCGTCACCTTCCTTTTCTATCCTACGAAGGTTACGACCACACGTACTTCTGTTACGGTCTTTTTGTGCAGGATTTGTCTTTCCTGTGAGCATTCCGGTTTGTCCAAGTGCTATACACTGTACCAGATTAGGTTTGTGACTATACGGACGCTTGACCATTGTCACCATTTGTCCAACAGGTTTCTGGATACTGACTTCCGGAGTATGGAATGGTATTGGGGAGTTCCCGCAGCATATGCAGTTACTTGAATCCACACGTTGCCCTGATGAAGTTCCCCGTTGGCCGTTGGCTGTGCTTTTCGTATTGTTTATTGTTGTATTTGTGATAAAGGACTGTTTTTACACTACTGTTGACTACTGGGCTTCATGACCGTGCGCACACCCATTTCAGTTACTACAGTTTTGGATCTGGGGCACAGTGGCGTCTGGCAACGGCTGGCGTTAGGGTTGGTTGCGCAGGAACACTACGAATTGGAACTGTCGTGTGGTGCGGTGACCGGGGCCCGCCGTTGCTATTGTGGACATGCATCCATGACATGGGTGAGGACGTATGATAGGGCTGGCCATGAGACTCCTCTGACTCTGGCAGTTGTTGTTTGGGAGGTGCCAGGGGCCAACAGGTGCAGCACAGCCAGCAGCTTCGTCTGCGGAGGGATGGTGGTTGTCCGCCGTGTTGGTACCGTCAGCCTGAGGGCAATGTGGGTCAGGATGCGGAGGATGGTTGTCCTTTTGTGCCGGTAGTGGGCAATGACTTCCTCTGGCGTTGAGTCTCTGAGGCTGGTGGGTTTTGGGAATGTCCGCTGTCCTGTTCTGCGCTGCCTCTGTGGTAGTCAGGGGGCCAGGGGGGCCTGGGGGTGGTTGCGGTGGGTGTTGTGGCCCTCTTGGGTCTCCAGGCTGCACGATCATTGTCTCCATGGCATCTGTTGGTCTTCAGATGTGGCTCTGGGCTGGGCTCCCTTTCTACTGCAGTTTGTCGTCCTGCTTAACACCAGTAAAAGGCAGGTGTTAAATCCCTGCTGCTAACGCGCCTTATCGCCTGTTTATCGCAGATCTGGCTGGAAGTTGAGAATATCGCGAAGTGGTGTTTTCGTGTGTTTTTGCACTGGAACGCCTACTTTGCATATCATTAGCGTTAGTTGTCTCTCTCATCCGTGGCGATGTTTTTTGCTGCAGCTATCGCTGGTAAACTGGCGATGTGGTCAGTTTGCACCCGCTTGGGAATGGGGCAATAATTCTTTCGCCACTTTTGCTGCGCTAAAGTGCCGATAACTCGGCAATAAGTCCTTGAGAATATGCCCCTAAATCTTTCTAGTCCGAGTATAGATTCAATCTTGATTTACTGTGTAAAAATAGAAACGAACCACGAATAGATTGAAAAGTTATCACCTATTTAAAGTCAAACAAATCAAAAAGCTCTCACGAAGATGAAAAGACAAGAGAATTGTAGTGCCAAAACTCAATGAACCAGCATTTTCTTTCTAAAATATATGATGACTGTTATGAGGTATCAGCGATGCCCAAGATGATGTTCTGCAAATCTCATGAATTCATGCTCTGCTGGGTCTAAGACACCATCAAACCACTAACAGGATATCCCTAAATCCTTTCACATGATTATACACCATACTGAAGGCCATCTAGAGCCATGTACTTGATTGGTCTTTAAATTATTCAGCAAGTGTCTCTACTAAAAAGGCATGAGACGAAAAAGAGCTGGTTGGATAATCTTCTGATTCCTGTGGAATGAAGATGTTACCTTGGGCCCAAAACCCCAACCTATGTCTAAGAGTTAGTCAGGAAGCACACTTTAAAAAGTGGATTTATAGTTTAAATAGGCGTGTGCACCTAGACAAAGTGTAGATGTTGTAGTTACAAGGAGCAGGAAATTAAAAGGGTGTTTCTGGAGACAGGTCAACACTTGTGTTGTGTGATTTTACAGTGAGGTTGAATCTACACTACTCTGCAGCATTGTGGGTCTTACTTCTTTATAGTAAGATAACTAATGGGCATACCTAGACATTTCATTTGGAGGGTAACCCCTTTTCAATATAACATTGGGGAGGAGGTTGGTGTAAAAAGGGGGAAAAGTCCATTCCAAATTTTAGTTTTCGTTGTCAAGTATTTTGTCTACAGGGGTGGGTCACCCTAGGTATTAAGAACTGTGAAGATAGCGTCTGCTGAACATTAATGGCAATTAATATGGGTATTAATGTCGTGCGAAAGTTGTTGTGGTCTCTTTAAGAGTCTGCAGTATTGGTGATATTGTCTGGAGGAGTATTTCTTGTCGAATAAAGAAACAGGCATTAAACTCTATGATCAGTCTATTCCTTCAGCACGAGTTGTTCTCTGCCCTGTTCCCCATCTCAGCATAATGCTATCCATTTAGCGCATTGCTTTTGTGATTTTAAAATTGCAGTGTATGTTGTTGGTAGTTTTAGCTGCTTATGCTCCCCCTCCAGTTTCCTTTTCTTTGTCGGTGTTTGGACTTGTGAATTGTTATTGACGGTAAATCAATGGTTGGCCGTGGAGTCTATAGCCGCACTGTGCTGCTGATTGTCTGTCATTAGAAAGTCAGCCGTTCCGGGCAGGAGCTGAGGTCTATATGTCACCGTGCCTTTGTTCCCCTGTAGAACATTGCGTTTTCAATAGACTCAGACACACAAAAGAGGCGGCCAGATAGGATGGCGAGGAACAAGAGTGTGGAGGAAAACAAAACGCCTTAAACCAAGATGTTCTTCTGTTTACTGTCACTGGTATCAAGGGCAAACATTTTTGCACAGTCAATAATGCTCAGTCCAGCAAAAGCAAGTAATGTATTGCCTTAAATCCCACAACCTGAATGCTGGAATCAGGATTTTTGGAATTTTATGATCGTAAAACTTCGGGCAAGGTGGATTTTCCACCACTGTAAATTTAGGGTTGAAAGCGGGACAGGTGTTTTGATGTGGGCCACAGCAGCATTTGGTGTCCACAGTCTATACATAAAAGGGTACAATCCAAGAAGATTAATAACTATATACACAGTCTTATTTAGAAAACCAAGGGAGTACAGATGTTAAACTCCGTGGATATGGACTTCTCCTGAGCTCTCTAATGGATCCTGGTGGAAGCCTCGCTTGCCTAAAACACTCAAGAACCCTTATTATGATGTGAGGCGGACCGCCACCGACAGGCCGTTGGTGGCGGTCAGCCCGACATACAGGACATCGATCCAACCGCTGCCTTACGATGCAGCAGGTCGGACTGCAGCGGTCGGGGGTGGGGTCAGACCACCGCCTCCGACAGGATCTAAGATCCCGTCAGGGCGGTGGTCGGAATCCTAACCCTACAATGGCGCTGCACCGCCATAGGAATTAGGATTTCCCTGTCCGACTGCTGGTTCATGGCGGTCCCACCGCCATGAAAAGGCAGATGGAAAGGGACTTTAGAAGCCCCAAACAGGGCCTCAATCCCCTGTAGGCCACTGTTCAGTGGCCCTGGGGGCACATGTAGTGCCCCCACGCACATTCATGCACCATGTACCATGCACCACATGATGCCTGGCACACGGTGCAGGAATGTGCACAAAGTGCTCTATAACACTGCAACTTGTGCTGCAGCCCTTTTCCAGGGCTGCAGCACAAGCCACAGTGTTATAGAGCACTTTCCCAACTGCCAGCCCGGCAGCCACATCGTAATTTGTGCGGTCGGACTGCTGCCTGCCTGTCAGTCTGTCCCCTGACCGACGTGATGGCAGATGGCGGACCTACCTCCCCATATTGTAATTATGCCCTTAGTGTTTCCTGGTGAGGCTACACATACAGATTGCACCAGTGCAATAAATACCGTACACCCAGATATAACACTCCATCCTGCCCAGAAAAAGGACTTCTGCACAAGCTATAATAGATGCTCCACATTCACACATATCAACTTACCAACATTCGCAACTCCCAACACAGCTGAATACCCAACACATAGACTGCACTGCAAAATTCCAGTCAAGATGCAGCCATCCCCAACCCACACAAACCTTACAACACACTAAGTCACTACCATCCAAAGCGTGCAACCACCTTACACAATACTCATAAAATACAGTACAACTAAGGCTCGCCCACTTGAAACACCTGCAGCAACCCAGGGACTCCAAATCCCAGCATGTCTATAAAATCTTGAAAACGTAAAATATAGCTCCATAACTAAAAGCTTCCCACACATGCAGCCCTAAAAGATTCACAGGCTTTGCATCATTCCAACTAATCAAGGGCTCCACACACCAGCTAAACACCACGGAGGCCCAGGGACTCCATACTCTACCCTGGCAATCAAATGCGACATGCACAACAGACAACTGTACAATTGTAAGTGAAACAGACCTGCAGTCTGACACAACTATCAAGCCTAAAAAAGTCACTCCATAAGTAAAAAAAGCTACATAACTCGTACCCCTCAAAGTTACTGAAAGACTTAAATGTCCCAGCACAATGTGAAAACCCAAACCAGTCATATCTACACAGCTCAAAAGAAGCGGACCTCATTCACCCAGCAACTGACAAGTCATGTAACAAAAAAATGTCAACCTTAACCCAACAAGCACAAAGCATGCACATTACCGTACACTTAACAGTGAAACTTTTATTACTCTGAGCTTTTTGAAAGAAAAATACCAAATAAAAGTTTAACAAAGACCGCACTGCGTATGAGGTTCCACAGTAAGCAAACTTCCCCAACCTAAACAGTAAACGACATTGCAGATATAAAATGTGTATAGGGGAAGAGGTGGCAGGCGCCCTACAAGATACTAGAGCACTTTGTAAAAGTTGTTGCCATTAAATGACCCATGTCTGAATGCAAAGGAACTCTAAATTCATTATACATCCGACACCGGCATGTCTGAGGATTCAGTGGTCAGCTTTCATGTAAACACATTAACAGAAATATTTTGGTAATGAGAGACATGCTCCGAATGCAAGAAAAATAAACTCAAGTGAAATTATATTGGCTGGTAGGAAGTTCAGTCCGTGAAAACAGACTTTATTTTTCATTCAGGTCGTTTGATTTTAGGTCTGGCTTGACCTTATGTTATCCACAGAAAAAGAGCTTTGAGAAATACTACTGAGAGAGGGGCTTAGGCTCCGCCACGTTTGTTACCTTGAGCACAGCCTTTGATTTGACAGAAGTCCTTCGCCTACTCTGAAAAAGAGTGCTTGTATGGCACTTTTAAGGTCGCAGCCTACTAGACAGCACAGCTGTCTGGTTTGCACATTGTGGAGACATTAAAAAAGTTGAACTAGGAATGCATTCCGCAAGTTGCTTACCTTTGGCTTTGTGGTTTGTAACTCACATTTTCTGACTTTCTATTTGCTGTCTTTGTTTGCTTTAGGCTGTCCTGCTCAAGTTCGTCCCTCCTGTTGCCCAAACCTTACTTTCTGTAAATGGGTCTTTAAATCTTCTTCCTATCTTGTCACATTTTCTGTGCATTTAAAGAAAGACAGAGGTCAAATCTCAGGCTGTGTCTTCCAGGGAGGTTGGAGTTTATTTTTCTTTCTCTGACTTCAAAGTCAGAGGATTTATGTGGCAATCGTGCTGGCTACTGGGGAAGAATGTATGATGTTATTTTTTTTCTATCACACAACAAAATGTAAATGAATTGTGCACACGAAAACATCAATACATTGGGTGTTGACATTTCCACACATTGTTTGTGCGCTGTATACTTTTATCAGTAAAACTTTATGTGAGTGCAAATGTAATGGTCATTTCAATTGAAGATGTGTTGTCTGTAATGGTAGTACACTACCATACCATGCATACTCCACATGACCCCAGTTCACTCTACTCTGCTCAACTCCATGCCCCTGCACTCTTCTCTGCACCACTCCACTCTATGCCTCTCTACTCTGCACCACTCCATCTACTCTATGCCAATGCACTTTACCTCACACTACTCTACTATGCAACACTGCACTCTACGCCAATGCACTCTAGTCTGTACCACTGCACTGTATGCCAGTGCACTCTATGCCAATCCCCTCTACACCACTCTAATCTACTCTGCACCACTCCACTCCACTCTGAAGCAATCTACTCTGCACCACTGCACTTGGCACCACTGCACTCAGCACCACTCCACTCTACTCTGCACCACCCTACACCACTGCACTCTATACCAATGCACTCTACACCATTTTACTCAAAACCAATGCACTCTATGCCAAGATACTCTGCACCACTGCACTTTATGCCACTATACTCTGTGCCACTGCACTCTACGCCACTCTATTCTACTCTGCTACACTGCTCTCTATGCCACTCTGTTCTACTCTGCACCACTGTACTCTACACAACTGCTCTCTATGCCACTGTACTCTGAGCCATTGCACTCTATACCACTCTACTCTGCACCACTACACTCTTCGCCACTCTACTGTGCGCCACTCCACTCTATTCCAATGCACTCCAAGCCACTCTTCTATACACCACTGCACTCTATGACAGTATACTCTGCAACACTGCACTCTCTGCCACTGTACTTCATGCTCTCTAAGCCACTAATCGTTCGCCACTGAACTCTGCATTGCTCCACTCTATGCCACTGCACTCTACGCCTATCCACTCTAAGCCACTCTAATCAACTCTGCACCACTGCACTATATGACACTCTACTCTATACCCCTGCACTCTACTCCACTACTCTGAAACAATTTACTCTACTTTACGCCTCTCCACTGTATGCCACTGCACTCTACACCAATGCACTCTACACCACTTTACTCAAAACCAATACACTCCATGCCTATGCTATTGCACTCTATGACAATCTACTCTGCACCACTGCACTGTACACCACTATACTCTACTCTAAGCCTCTGCACTCTACGCTGCTCTACTGTACACCATGGCACTCTACGTCACTTTACTCTGCACGACTGTATGCCATTGCATTCTACACCACTTAACTCTATGCCACTCTACTCTGCAGCACTGCAATCACTACCTCTGAACTCTAGGTCACTCTGCTCTATGCCACTCTGCGCCACTCTATTCTGTGCCACTTTGCTCTATGCCACTGCACTCTACTCTGCAGCACTCTATGCCAATGCACTCTTCGCCACTCTAAACTACTGTGCACCACTGCACTTTGACACTGCACTCTATGCCACTTCACTCTAAGCCGCACTACTCTACTCTGCACCACTCCACTTTATGCCAGTGCACTCTACCCCACTCTACTATGCACTGCTGCACTCTTTGCCGCTGCACTGTACACCACTCCAGCCTAGGCCAGCCACTCTGCACCATTTCACTCTACGCCACTCCACTCTGCAACTCTGTAGTCTACGCCAGTGCGCTCTGCATCGCTACCCAATACCCCTCCACTTTAGACTTCACCACTCCACTCTACACCACTTCACTATACTATCAAACAATCCACTCTATGCCACTGCACTTTACGCCACTCTACTCCACTCTGCGGCACCCCACTCTATGCCACTGCAATCAACTCTGCACCACTCTACTCTACGCCACTCCACTCTGTGCCACTTCACTATACCCCACTACTCTATGCCACTGCAGTCTACCCTGCACCACTATACTCTACTTTCGTCCCATAGGAAGGAATTGTAGGAGAGTAGGATCTGCCTCTTATGTTGCCCCCACTTTTTTTCTGATGTTTACACTGGTTTCTGGCTATAGTCTGGCTGGGTCCCTGCTAATCAGGGCCCCAGCCTCTCTGTTCTCTCTAAATGACTTGGAGTGCACTCTAGGTGCACTAGTGATTGGATACTGTGGTACCTTATGAGTCCCTAGTATATGGTACCTTAGGTACCAAGGGCATAAGTACTTCACAGGCCTACCAGGGGCTGAAGCATGTATTATGCCACCCCTGGGAAGCAGACTAAATCTGACACCACAGGCCTGCTACTGCAGCCTGGGTGAGGTGGTGCTAGCACTCCTCACTGAGATATAGGTTTCCTATATCTCCCCTGCACACACATTTAAACCTATCAGTCACCCCTAAGGCAGGCCCTATCAATCCTGAGGGCAGGGTGCTTGGTTCCTATGTGAGAGGGTGCCTCTGCCTGAGCAGGGCCCCTCTGCAGCTCTCAGAGTCCATTCTCTGGGGCTGTTTGTGGATGCGGTTAAACCATATACTCTTAAGTGCATTATATCCTTGCGGTAAAATGCTAACTTTGGAATGGCTGCATCAAAACATGTTGTGTTTGGTGTCAAACATCTTGGAATACTACCCCCGCCAGTCCTGGCGGCGGGGGTAGCATTACACCCTTCTAGAGGGATAGACATGTACCTACTGTGGAAACGCGGTACAATCCTGCAGAGCCCTGGCATCACAAAATGGATGCCACCAGTCACAGACACTGGGCTGCCCTCCTGCTGATGACCGAAACTCGCAGTGGAGGAAGCCCAACAATAGGCATCCTGTCACAGGGAGGTGTAACCACCTCCCAGACAGGGTTTAGTGTATTGGGGCTGGGTGGGTGCACTCTTAGAGTGCTTTGAAGTCCTGGACTGGGGGAGCAGAAGGCTCCTTTGTGCATATGCCAGTTCAAACCAGCTCAGGGGCTACCTGCCCCTGCTCTGGCGCGAAACTGGACAAAGGGAAGTGGGTGTAACCACCCACTCCCCTGACCCTCCCATAGGTGGGGTCATAGAGCTAGTCCCTCCCTTTCTTTTAGTATAAGAGGGGGAACCTGTGCATTGCAAACTAGATACCCCTGGACGACGCTCTGAAGAAGAATCCCAGACCTTCGACGTTCCACTACCTTTGGAAGACTGAAGAATCTCCCTTGGAGTCAAGGAGTGACTCCCCTGCTTGGCAGGCACCAAAAACTACAAACGATGGTCGCAAACTATGCCGCTCCCACCAGAGTCCGAAGTTCCTGCAGCACAAGAAGTAGATTTCCTGACTTCTCAAAGGCCATCGTGAGTCCCCAGCGAAGCTGAGGCCAGTGGACCCCAAGAGTGATGAGGAACCGTGACCCCTGGGTACCATGCACTATTGTCAAATGCAACCCCTTCACAACGTTCTACGAACTTGTACTTTGGACCACGTGTGGTCCTAGCCTCCAGCAGGAATCCCTCCAAAGATCAGAGGCCTACCACGTCCCGAGTGACCGTGGGCCCCTGTTGAGCAAATCCTCCCAAGGCGTCTTTGCAATCCCTTGCCAGCCGGCTTGTGGGTCCCCTGAAGGCTTTCCTACAGAACCAAAGGGCTCCCCTGGTTGCTCCAGGCCTGCCCTGACTTACCCTCGCTGGGTGAGTCCCTCAGACCTTGCTGGTCTGCGCCATTGACTATTTACACTTTCCCCAAGACTTCCTGTTACCAAGGCTTGTTGGCTCTAATCGAGTTGCCGACACCGCAGTAAGCTGCAGACATCGTGAGACACGCCGAATCCAGCTCCTGGTCGTCGTCGACACCTCCTGGACCTCGTGGCTGAAGAGTCAAGGCACCCATGAACGACCTGAATCTTGCGACGACGGTGGGTATCCATCTTCCTTGCCCCGAGTCACTGCCAAGTGACTTTGAACACTGTCCCCTCTGCTTTCAGGTCTTCCATCTTCTAAATCCAGGCTTGGATTCCTCCGGACACTTCTCCTGTCGCCGCAAGCAGCAAGTCTTCACTGGCTCCCATTGAAAACAATGCCGCGACCCGACACCAAAGAACACCTATGCACCCGGCTCCCCTGGGTGAGGTAACTTCAGCACTACGGTGCTCCTGTGGGTGTGGGCCCTAGAACTACTTACCCTGTAAGTGACTTGCTTGTAGCTACCCTAGAAGTGCCCTAAAACTCTTACTTTCCAAGTGCGACTATCGCGCTGACTCGTACATGGTTCGCGTCTGTGTTAGACACACCGCGTCCAACTCCCTTGCAACTCTATCTGTAACCGCGTCCTTCGACTCGTACAAGGACCGATCGGTGTGTTCGCCTCGAACACGCAAGGGACCTTTAACATTGAAATCTCAATCGCGTCTGTTCGCATAGACTCGTACAGGACTCGCACCGGTGCCAGGACACCGCGTCCGTCCCCTGTGGGTCTCCTACAACTACCTGGGGTGGTTCTTGGGGGTCCCTCGATTCTAGATGCCCTAGACATAGGTCTAGCCAAACTAAGATTGTGATATTTGATTGTGCTAAACTTATTTTGATAACATTTGATTTGTACATATGTTCCTGACTTCTAATCTCATAAAGAGATTAGTAGAGAGTTGTTTATTAATAAATACATATATATTTGATATATATACCTGTGTGGTGTCTTTTCATTTGGTGATTCAAGAGATTGTGTGGTAAAACAAGCTGCTTTACATTCCTTCAAGACTTAGGGGCCCATTCCGATCTCGGCCGGTAGGGCACCGAATCGGATTCGGCTTAACCGGATCCGATTCGGAGCCCTATTTCCCGACCGAGTCGTACGTGCGTCCGGGCGAGCGAGTACGATGCGTGCGCTCGCGAAATCTCTGACCGACTCGTTCGCAGGACCCGACCGCTCCGACCGACTCGCACGGGGACGACGCGCACCTCGCAATGGAGACGTTCCCCGGCCGGGTAAGTACGATGCGCACCGCGACCGCTCCGACCGACTCACGCAGCCCGGCTCCAAGGAGCTGTCGGAGCCGCACTTTGGGGGTCCGTGTCGGACCCCCTGGAAGTGTAGGCATGCGAGTCGCACACAGGGGGGACCCATGGGTCCCCCTACACGTGCATGTACGGTGCGACCCGCATCGACGCGAACACGCTGTAGGGGAGCCCTTGTTCGCGTCGTGCCCATTGAGTCAATGGGAGCCCGTGTACGCGTCGTACCACTGGCTCCCATTGACTTCAATGGGAGTCCGACCGAATCGAGTCCGATAGCATACGTGCGCATCGTACTCATTCGGTCGGACTGCTAGGGTCCGATTCGGTCGGAAATCTCTCCGGGTCCGGCTCGGTCGGGGAGATTTCCGGCCCGAATCGGAATCGGCCCCTCAGCCTGAAGGCTGCTCTCCACAGCTACCACTAGGATAGCTTTCTTTAAAGGTTGTCTTAAACCTATCTACCATAAGAGTCGAATTGTACTGGTGCAAGGTGTCCACTTTAATTAGTGAACAGCATATACCAGGCCAACTTCTCACAGGAATGTAGTAATATTACCTAATAGCGATTCACTATTTACCGAATTGCTATTAGGTAAAATTAAGGAATCGTAAAATCTTTGGCGATTCCTTACATACATTTCATTTTGCGATTACCAAATAGCGATTTGGTAAAAATCGCTATTAGGTAATTGCAAAATGCTTACTTGATACATGTGACCCTACTCCTCTGCAGTCTACGCTATGCTATGTACTCAAAACCAATGCACCCAATGCCACTGCACCTACCCCAACTAATTTGCACTGCTGCACTTTACGCCACTACACTCTACAACATTCTCCTCTATGCCACTGCACTCTATACCACTGCATGCTACGTCACTCTACACCATTGCACTCTACAACAGTAGGGAAAGTGTTGGATAGCGTAGGGGTTAAAATTACTATTCCAACTCCAGTGAGTGTAACAGTGTGGAAAATGTAGGATAGCGTAGGGGTTAAATTAACATACTTATTAATTAAATAATTTTTGTAAAATAAATAACATATTAATAATTAATTAACTAAAAAATTAATAATAAATACCAATAAAATTAAATTAATATTTACTTAAATAACATTAAATTACTTCCCACCCTATTCCCCCATAAACACTCAACCCGCTACACATAAAAAAGAGCACAATTAATTTAATTATCAATTAATCAATTAATAAAAATTAATTACCAATTAATAATAAATTAACAATAAATTAATTAACAATAAGAATAAATAAAAAATTATGATAAATTAATTATAATTAATTTAATTATAAATTACTCAATTAATAAAAATTAATTACCAATTAATAATTAATTAACAATAAATTAATTATCAATAAATAAAAAAATATTAATTAATTAATTATAATTAAATTACTTCCCACCCTATTCCCCTATAAACCCACAACCCGCTCTGATACTAAAACGCAAAACTTACTTAAAAAAAATTACTAATTTCAAAACATTTAATACATATATTTAAAAATAATAAAAATACATTACAAAAAATGTTAAACATACATATAAAATATATACTAAAATACATAACACTAATATAAATATCGATATTATTAACAACGATACTTTTGCTAACGATATTACTTACTTCGATATTACTTACTTCGATATAAAAAAATACGATATTACTTACCTTAAGGTCGATATTCCGGTCACCGATATTCTTGACATCGATATTCTGTCCCTACGATATTAAAAACTCGATATTAGTGTAGGTCGATATAAAAAAATCGATATTTTGACTGCGCACCCTATGAGACACGACTCCACTCCACTCTATGCCACTGCACTCTATGACAATCTATTCTACTCTACACCACTCTACTCTACAACACTCTACTCCACTCTAAGCAACACCCTCTACGCCACTCTACTCTGCTCAACACCACTCCAGACACTCTATGCCACTCTACTCAACTCTGACACTGTACTCCACTCGACACCACTCAACTCTACGCCCTTCCACTTTACAATACTCTACCCCCTCCACGACACTCTGCAACACTGTGCGCTACTTCATGACACTCCACTTCACTTCACTCCTCTCCACGTCACTCAACTCTACTGTATGCCACTCCACGCCACTCTAAACCATTCCGTAACACTCCACTCTACTCCACTTTATGACACTCCACTCCATGCCACTCTCCTTTACCCCACTAATTTTTACAGCATTGCTAAAACACATTGGCAAAGCCAGTAGCGCTTGCTTAGGTGAGACCTATTGGCTTTGCCAATGTTTTTTGTCCTTTGGGAAAGCTTTTGGTCACTACAAAAGGAATGCATTGGTTATGGTAGCAAGCATGCGGTCAATATTATATGCCTGATCTGCTTAGTATGAAATCTTATGACAAAGGCAGTAGGTCTGATGTATTTATTATGATAAGCATATCTTCAACCCAAAATGCATTTAAGGGTCGGTTTTTATTACTCAGTATTAAAGCCTACTGATGGGTATTTTGTTACATAGAATCTCACAGATTATCATAATAGGTAACGGTTTTGGTGTTGGCTACCTCCCCTTGGATATACAAGATTTGCATTGTGATAATTCTTGTTAGGCCCTCCTAGGAGAGATAATATTTTGCTTTGCCAACAGTAATTTTGTGCGCACATATTATTTTATGACTGCATGCCTAATGGCTGTCTTGTGGCAAAGGTTATTTGGACAAAATATCGGAAACAATATTGTGATACAAGCATACTGTGTCAGAAATATCATTGATGAATATTGATGGCAAAATATTGTTTTTAGTGTTGTTTTAAATATCGTTTTAAAAATATTGATGTATAAAAACTGTTGTATGCAATATAGTTTGTAAGTGTTAATTTGTATGTAAATTATTGTAGTGTAGTTATTTGTATATGTTTGTTATTTCTTTGCGTTATTGGTAAAATAATTTATTAGTTATGAAATTGTTGAAATTTGTATTTTTAGTTGTATTAATGTATATAAATAATCGCTTTACGCTTTTTTTAGTAGCAGGATATTGGGTTTTTATGGTGGGGAGATTTTTAAAAAGTGTATATTTCAAAGTTGAATTGATGGTAATTATTTAATGAAATGCAAATTAATATTTTCCAATTATAAATTTTATTTTGTTACTTTAATGTTTTGAATTGTACTGTGTTGTAGTGTAAGTGGTATTTGTAAAGCACTACTGTTGCTCCGGAATGAGCATCCTGGCGCTATGTGGAAATAGAGATAAGGTTCAGAACTTGTGTGAACGTAATCAAAGTTTTTTATTGAGGAGGATAAAGAGTCAGGGATTACGAAAATCCAGGTTTTCAGTAGTTTCTTAAAAATGGGTTCTTATTCGATAGATCTAAGTTGGCTAGGTAGGAGGCTCTGGACCCAAGGCGGCAAGGGATTTGCCGCCTTTTGTCTTATAACTGAAGGATGGAGGTTTAAGCAAGTTTGCTGATGAGGATCTGAGCGTACAGGCTGTAAAATAAGGTGAAAACCTGGTGGTTAAATATTTAGGCCCTAATGATCTAAAGGCTCTGAAAGTAATTAGCAGGATCTTGAACAGTACTCTTTTAAGAATAGGTAACCAGTGTTGAGTCTTTAGAGCTGTTAAGGCTGAGGAGCAGCGAGGCAGTTTCAGTACCAGACGTGCAGCTGCATAATGTACAGTCTGGAGCTTCCGCTGCACTTGTTTATTGGCACCTGCATACAGGCTGTTGCAGAAGTCTAATCATGACGTAATTAGTGCCATGGCTACTGTCTTTCTAGCAGAGCAGGGAATGAGATGAAATAACTTTTTAAGAGATTTTATCAGGTTGAAACACATCCCTGCCACTGCGAGTGCTTGTGGGCGGAAGGATAAAGAGGCATCAAATTTTACGCCAAGGTTTTTTACCACCTCTACGGTATTGGATGGAGGGGGGCATCTTCAGGCCACCATAAGACCGGGTTGAAGGGGTTTGACTCTTCTACTGGCATGATCTCCGTCTTATCCGCATTGCACTTGAGGTGGTTGAGTTTCATCCACAGAATGACTTCTGTTAGGCATAGCTTAAAGTTGTACTCCGAATCTGTTGAGTCTTTATCTAGGACTAAAATCAACTGGGTGTCATCAGCGTAAGAAGTGGTTCCGATAATAAAAGATGATATCAACGAGATGAGGGGGGCCATATAGATACTGAATAGCACCAGGCTAAGGGAAGATCCCTGTGGTACACCTGAAGTAGTCAGTCGTGCAGTTGACAGATAGGGTCCTAGAGTGACCATTTGCCTGTGGTCGGAGAGGAAGGACTTCAGCCAGGCTAGTGCAAGATGGAAAATGCCACAACTTTTCATGCGATGTAATAGTATGTCATGCGAGATGGTGTTGAATGCGACTGATAAGTTCAACAAGATCAGCACGGCATTCTTCCCCACGTCTAGGGTAAGTTTTAAGGTATCTGCAATTCCAAGAGTGCAGATTCCATCAAGTGTTTAGGCCAAAAACCCAACTGTCGGGGTGCAAAGTCTTGACCTCTTCCAGGAAAATTGTTAGCTGCTTATTGACCAGTTTTTCAACAATTTTGCCAAGGGTAGGAAGTAGAGAGATGGACCGAAGGTCAGTGGCCTGTTTTTTCTGAAGAGGTTTAACTGCAGCAAGTTTCCAGTCTGCAGGAACTTCCGCTGAGGCGAGTGAAGAATTTATTATGTTATTAATTACTAGATTGACAATATCCACAATGGGGTGGAGTACAACAGGTGGACAGGCATCAAAAGGGGAGCCAGATTCACATGAGAGAATTGCTTGACGAGACTGTTCCAGGCTAATGCTATGAAACGCCTGGAGAGATGGTCCTATGTAAGAGGGATCCAACTCTAGATCTACAAGAGATGTATGAGTCGTACTAAAATCTTTTTGCAGGTTTAGAATTTTTTCTCTTTAAAAAGAAGAGATTCGATTACATAGGGTCTGGGAGGGAGGGATATCTTTATCTAGTGCTTTTGGGTGTGTGAAGGATTTAACGATTTTAAAAATAGATTTTTGGTCCAGTTGAGCACCTGTTATTTGCTTAGAATAATAGTCCTTTTTTGCTAATTTGATTTGCAAGTGGTAGGTTTGAGGGCTGCTCTGAATTGGGCTAGCTCTTGAGTTTTATAGGCTCTTCTCCACCTCCGTTCCAGCTGTTTACAGTGGAGATGGTGGTCTGCATGTGACTGCCTGTACCAAAGGGTTGAGGCCTTGGTAATATGTTTCTTTTTTTATCAGACTGTGGGGGCTAATTTGCCACTAATTTTGGTGATCCAGAAATTAAAACGCTGGGCATCTTCAGTAGTGTTCCCTGATAGAATGGGTCTGGACACTAGTACACATTTGGTCAAATCAGTATTAGTTATCATCTTGGCCCATTTACGAATTAATTTTAGTTTAATATTAATGAAAATATATATTAAAGTTATTAAGTGTAAAATATGTTTTTATACATTTTTAAAAAACTATAAAAAATAAATTAAAAAACTGAAAAATGAAAATAAATATTTTAATAATAAAGTTAAATAAATAGAAATTACTTTTACATAAAGTTTCAAAATGTAAAAAAATCCAGGAAATATTGTTTTAGTTAAACAATATTTTCAATACATTTGAATTTAATATTAAATGAAATATATATTAATGGCATTACATGTAAATCAAAAACATTTTAAATATAAAAAAGTGTGCATTGTCATAAAAACATTTAAAAATTATATTTCAAGATATATGTTAAAAAAGTAAAATTATTAGAAGTTATTTTTATAAAAATTTTTAGAAATCTAACGTTTCTTAGAAGATTCCTAATAATATAAAATATTATATTTATTTTGATTTAAAAATATTATTTATTTTAAAATGACATTTTTGAATTTTTAACGTAAAAAATTGGTTTCGATTATTTTTTAATCTACAATTGTTAATTTTTGATTATCATTTTATTTCTTTTTTTAAGGTATAATGTTTAGGAATGGTAGTAAGTTTTTAATATTTATATTAATTAATATTTTTAATATTTCTTTATATTTTGATGTTTAAATGTTTATAAGTCTGTAGTTTTAGACAATATGGGCCTTATTCACAAAGGCAATCTGAGACAAAAAAGTCTAACTTTACGAATTTTTGTATTCACAGAGGCCATTTACTAGTCGTATCTTTACGTCCGCAGTCGGGCCGCAATCTCCGGCTCGGGCCGTACTCTCCGCACCCGGGCCAGAATCTCCAGCTTGGGCCAGATGAAATGTAATCAATGGGTCAGAAAGCAATTTTTACAAAAAGGAACATTAGGAACATGAGATAAATGGTAGAGGAGTTCATGAAAATCAGTTTGGGCAGGGAAAAGGTTGTGGCCAGACACTACATCACATCCCAGAAAAGTTTGCTCCTTTGCATCATGGTACATACAGTCCATGTCCAGACATAAATAAAAAAAAAAAATTAATTTGTGCAAGTGCTAGTTTGCAGGTTGAACTAATGTCTTTTGTTCTCTTTTAGCTTCTTTGGAGAAGTTATTTGCATCACAGATTAGTGAAAGTTAAGGTAAGCTTTGTTTTTCTTTTTGTTGAGCCAATAGTTGTTCTTCTTTCACACTTTAGTACACTTTCACTTGCACAGCATTGCACTGCATTCTCATTTCAGCTCATATCACACACACAGCATTCTTAGTGCATTAGCATTCCTATGATTATCTCTACATTCTACCTAGAACACAGTATTTAAGGAAGAAAGTTTCAGTTAGTTAACAGAGATGGTGTATCATTGGATGACTGCTTCCCAGACCCTAACTCAATGCAGGAGATATCTGAGGTAGGTTCTGATACAGATACTGAATCTGAGGGAGAGGATCTTGGATCAGAATGAATTTGGAGATCATTTTTCACTTGGTAAAATTTTATCCTTCCTGTGATTCTGGAGAACATGTCCATGGTAGTTTTGATGGCCCGTTGCAAGTACAATCTGTGGAACTAAGAGACATTTGTAGTGTAGCCCAATTCTGACCGTCAACACGTACCATACAGAGCACAGAGAGATTTGTTGATGATGTGTTTCTTGTGGAAATTTTGCACCAAATAAATTGCATGCCACACAGTTTCTAAGGGACTTTGGTGGCACTCTGGTGCCTCATTCTAGGGAACATCTGTAGACTCCCTCATCTCTCGGGGAGTTGAAAAGAATTCTAGCTCCTATAATCCATATAGGAGTAGTGCTCAAACCAGCAGTACAGTCTTACTACTCTTATCTATCGACCTCCTGGCCCCAGGAATAGTTTTGTCTCCTCCATGCAGACCTTTTTGAAATCCTGCATGGAGTTCTCCAATTTCACATTGTTGTGGGATTTTAATTTCCATTTGGAATCCACGGAATATAGAGACACTAATAACTTAATTGATTGTCTAAAGAGTTTTGATTTAAAACAAGTTGTTTCCAAGCCAACTCACAGCGGCAACCATACTCTTGATGGTGTATTCACCAACTATGCAGCGATCTCCTTCCGTAAATCCTTACCTTTGACCTGGACGGACCACAGAGCTGTATTTTTTGAGCTAACTATCCCAGGAGAGATTTCTAAAATACAAAATACCAAAATCTCAACTATGAGTCGCCCATGGCATAAGATAAACACTCTGGAACTGGACCAGGCCTTATGTTCTTTCACTCCTCGTTTAAATACGGACCCCAATGCTGCAGCTCGCAATTTTGATGACTGGATTGAGTCAGCAGTTACCAAGCTCGCGCCAGAAAAACAGAAAGGTAACCACAGGAAGCAACCGTCAGCACCTTGGTATACGCCGGGACTGAAGGAATTAAAAAAAAAGTGTAGGGCACAAGAACGAATCTGGAGGAAAGACTACTCGGAAGTGGAAAAAGATCACTATAGAAAAGCTATTGAAAACTACGAAGAGGCTATTATCTCTGCAAAATCATGTTTTATCACCGAAAAAATCAATTCGGCAAAAAATTCAGCCAGAGAGCTCTTCAAAACAGTTACGACCCTATCCAAACTAAACGAGAGCAAACAGCACTCTCCCAATGCAGAGTTCTGCGATAAATTAGTGGACTTCTTTCTCAGTAAAGTAAAAAGTGTTTTTGATGAGTTTTCTAGCCATCAAGTTGCAGATAGCCCAAAAGAAATCAATGGCCCAGAGAATGGCGAAGCAATTACACAGGCTCATCTTGATAAGTTTAATCTCCTCACGCTGGAGCGAGTGGAGAAACTTATTCTGTCCACCAAGTCTGGCTCCCCATTGGACCCCTGTCCTGCTACGGTTCTCCACTTGGTACCTAGTACCAAAGCAGGCCATTTAGCACCTTTTTTATACAACATTATAACCGCCGGATCATTTCCAGACATCTGGAAAAAATCCCTAGTATGGCCCATCTTCAAAAAACCCTCCCAAGACCCGACCGAGATCAAAAATTACCGGCCAATTTCCTGTTTACCGTTTCCTTCCAAAATCCTGGAAAAAGCGCTCAATGAAGATCTACAGAACTTCCTGGAGTCTAATGCCAAAATGGACCCGGAACAACATGGCTTTCGACCTCTACTTAGCACAGAGTCAGCCCTCATTACAGCCACTGAGGAGATCCGTATCCAGTTAGATGGAGGAGGGAAGGCAATACTTATCTTGCTAGACCTCTCCGCCGCATTTGATACGGTAAACCATCAAGTGCTCATTCAGCACCTATTTGAAATGGGGATTACAGGTGCAGCCACCAAGATATTAAGATCATTTTTAACAAACAGAGAACAAACTGTTGCGATGGGAGGGCACAAATCACATCCTTATGTGGAGTGCCCCAGGGATCTTCGTTATCCCCAACCCTGTTCAATGTCTATGTTGCCCCACTGGCCAAACTCATCCTCTCCCACGGGTTCACTGCTATCTGTTATGCGGATGATACCTAAATAGTGGTGTCTCTATCAAACCCTGATGACGTGGCAATAAAATTCAACAACTCTATGGTCCATATAATCAGTTGGATGCGGAACAACTGCTTAAAGTTAATCACTGATAAAACCGAGTTGTTACTATTCGGAAAAAACACTGCCCCCTGGAATACAGCTTGGTGGCCTAAAGGGGCAGGATCCTGTCCATCCCCCGTAAAGAAGGTAAAAAGTCTAGGGGTCCTTATTAATGATCAGTTATCCTTATCTGACCAGGTTAATTCTACTACATCTTCCGGTTTTTACACCCTGAAGACCATAAGAAAAATCCTACCGTTTATCCCGATGGATCTAAGGAAAACAGTAGTTGTGACCCTAGTGTTGTCAAGGATTGACTACTGCAATGCCCTTTACTTAGGTGCTAATAAGGGGACCATACGGAAGCTTCAATCACTTCAAAATGCAGCAGCACGACTTCTACTTAAAATACTTAAATTTAGCTTGGTGTCCAAAGGGATCCGTGAGCTGCACTGGCTGCCGGTCCAGGCGAGGGTACAATTTAAGTCTTTGTGCATTGTCCACAAGACCCTTTACAGGACAGGACCTGCGTATTTCAATAATCGAATAAGATGGCACATTCCACAACGCAACCTAAGGTCATCAACGGCCTCTTTGCTGGTCATCCCCAGGGTGAAGACCATAAAATGGGGTTTAAGAAGTTTCTTCCATCTGGTCCCCAAACTTTGGAATGCTCTGCCTTTTAGTTTGAGAAGCCAAACAAACAGACAACTGTTCAGGAAGGTGCTCAAAACTTGGTTGTTCGCACCTAATTCTTAACCTCAGTCCATCCCATCTGGTCAGGTGATGACAGCTTCAGCGCTAAGACGCCTCAGCATACACGCGCTTTATAAAACCTTTATTTCATTTCATTTCATAGCGTGAAAGGGTGCCTTATGTACAAGGCAGCGTTAAGCCACGTTAAGTGACTTCACGCTGCCTTGTACATAAGGCGCAGCCCCTATCGCCTTGATGTTGTGGTGGCGATAGGGGCTTGTACATATGCCCCAGAGTTTCTTAAGAGAGACTCACTCCTCAGAAATCTCACCCAGCTTCCACAACTTCATGATTGAATTTAGTGAAATAGAGGGTCAAAGTGAGAGAAAAGTAACTGAAGGTAACTGTGAGAAGTTGGCCTGGTATATGCTGTTCACTAATTAAAGTGGACACCTTGCACCAGGGCAAATCGACTCTTATGGTAGATAGGTTTAAGACAACCTTTTAAAGAAAGCTATCCTAGTGGTAGCTGTGGAGAGCAGCCTTCAGGCTAAGTCTCGGAGGAATGTTAAGCAGCTTGATTTACCATATAATCTCTTGAATCACCAAATGAAAAGACACCACACAGGTATATATATCAAATATATATGTATTTATTTCTAAATAACTCTCTACTAATCTCTTTATGAGATTAGAAGACCAACATATGCACAAATCAACGTTTCACAATAAGTTAAGCACAAAATATGGCTGGGGCCCTAGGGGCGTACCAGACCATATACTAAGTAAGAGACTTAGAAACAACGACTTGCAAGGAGACAAGGCCTAGGGCCTTCAGAAGTGCTGGGGCCTCACGAAACCACCCAAGGCAGGTAAGTAAAGGACCCACGGGGGACGCGTGCAGTGTGGATACACAGGCGCGAATCGCCGTTAACTTCAATGGGGCAAGTCGCGGTTGGAAATAAAGAGTTTTAGGATACTTCGGGAGAACCTACAAGCAAGTCACTTACAGGGTAAGTAGTTCTAGGGCCCACACCCACAGGAGCACCGTAGTGCTGGAGTTACCTCACCCAGGGAAGCCGGGTGCACAGGTGTCCTTTGGTGTCGGGTCGCGGCGTCGTTTTCAATGGCGAACAAAGAAGACTTGCTGCTTGCGGGAGCTGAAGAAGTGTCCGGTGGAATCCAAGCCTGGATTCTGAAGAAGGATGACCTGAAAGCAGAGGGGACAGTGTTCAAAGTCACTTGGCAGTGACCCGGGGCAAGGAAGATGGATGCCCACCGTCGTCGGTCGCTTCAGGTCGGTTGCGGGTGCCTTGACTCTTCAGCCACGTGGTCCAGGAGGCGTCGACGATGACCAGGAGCTGGATTCGGTGTGTCCCTCGACGTCTGCAGCTGACTGCGGTGTCGGCAACTCGATCGAAGCCAACAAGCCTTGGCAGCCGCAAGTCTCGGGGAGATGAAGAAAAGTCGATGGCGCAGACCAGCAAGGTCTGTGGAACTCACCCAGCGAGGGTAAGTCAGGGCAGGCCTGGAGCAACCAGGGGAGCCCTTTGGTTTTGTTAAGAAGTCTTCTGGGGACCCACAAGCCAGCGGGCAAGGGATCGCGAAGACACCTCGGGCGGAATCACTCAACAGGGGCCCACGGTCACTCGGGACAGTGTAGGCCTCTGATCTTCGGAGGGATTCTTGCTGGAGGTCGGGACCACACGTGGTCCAAAGCACAGGTTCGTAGAACGTTGTGAAGGGGTTGCACTCGACAATAGTGCACGGTACCCAGGGGTCGCGGTTCCTCGTTACTCGTGGGGTCCACTTGCCTCAGCTTCGCTGGGGACTCACGATGGCCTGGAAGAGGTCAGGAAATCCACTTCTTGGGCTGCAGGGACTTCGGACTCCGGCGGGAGCGGCGTAGTTTGCGACCGTCGTTGTCGTTTTTGGTGCCTGCCAAGCAGGGAGTCACTCCTTGACTCCAAGGGAGATTCTTCTGTCTTCCAAAGGTAGTGGAACGTCGAAGGGCCAGGATTCTTCTGTAGAGCGTCGTCCAGGGGTTATCTGCCTTGCAATGGCAAGGTTCCCCCTCTTATACTGAAAAGAGGGGATGGACTAGCTCTATGACCCCACCTATGGGAGGGTCAAGGGAGGGGTGGCTACACCCACTTCCCTTTGTCCAGTTTCGCGCCAGAGCAGGGGCAGGTAGCCCCTGAGCTGGTTTGAACTGGCATATGCACAGAGGAGCCTTCTGCTCCCTCAGTGCAGGACTTCAAAGCACTCTAAGAGTGCACCCACCCAGCCCCAATACACTAAACCCTGTCTGGAAGGTGGTTACACCTCCCTGTGACAGGATGCCTATTGTTGGGCTTCCTCCACTGCGAGTTTCGGTCATCAGCAGGAGGGCAGCCCAGTGTCTGTGACTGGTGGCATCCATTTTGTGATGCCAGGGCTCTTTAGGATTCTACCGCGTTTCCACAGCAGGTACATGTCTTATCCCTCTAGAAGGGTGGAATGCTACCCCCGCCGCCAAGATTGGCGGGGGGTAGTATTCCAAGATGTTTGACACCAAACACGACATGTTTTGATGCAGCCATTCCAAAGTTAGCATTTACCGCGAGGATATAATGCACTTAAATAGTATATGGTTTAACCGCATCCACAAACAGCACCAGAGAATAGACTCTGAGAGCTGCAGAGGGGCCCTGCTCAGGCAGAGGCACCCCCTCACATAGAAGCCAAGCACCCTGCCCTCAGGATTGATAGGGCCTGCCTTAGGGGTGACTGATAGGTTTATATGTGTGTGCAGGAGAGATATAGGAAACCTATATCTCAGTGAGGAGTGCTAGCACCACCTCACCCAGGCTGCAGTAGCAGGCCTGTGGTGTCAGATTTAGACTGCTTCCCAGGGGTGGCATAACACATGCTGCAGCCCCTGGTAGGCCTGTGAAGTACCTATGCCCTTGGCACCTAAGGTACCATATACTAGGGACTCATAAGGCACCACAGTATCCAATCACTAGTGCACCTAGAGTGCACTCCATGTCGTTTAGAGAGAACAGAGAGGCTGGGGCCCTGATTGGTAGGGACCCAGCCAGACTATAGCCAGAAACCAGTGCTAACATCAGAAAAAAAGTGGGGGCAACATAAGAGGCAGATCCTACTCTCCTACACAACCCCCCAAACGTAGGGACACTAAACTAACCTTGACCAGTTGAGTCTTCGTGTTCAAAGTGGAAATACCTTGAGAGTCCATCTGCATTGGCATGTTGGGTCCCAGGCCTATGTTCCACTGTATAGTCCATCCCCTGTAGGGAAATGGACCACCTCAAAAGTTTTGGGTTTTCACCTTTCATCTGCTTTAGCCATAGGAGGGGCTTGTGGTCAGTCTGAACTATGAAGTGAGTACCAAACAAGTATGGCCTCAGCTTCTTCAGGGCCCATACCACAGCAAAGGCCTCCCTCTCTATAGCTGACCAACGTTTCTCTCTAGGGGTCAGCCTTCTGCTAATAAAAGCTACTGGCTGGTCTTGACCTTCATCATTCAGTTGAGACAGTACAGCTCCCACACCCAGCTCAGAAGCATCTGTTTGGACAATGAACGTTTTGGTGTAGTCTGGACTCTGTAAGATGGGGGCAGTGCACATGGCCTGCTTTAGGTCTTCAAATGCCTTTTGACAGCTAGCTGTCCACTGAACCTTTTTGGCATTTTCTTAGAGGTAAGATCATTCAAGGGGGTCACTATAGATCCATATCCCTTGACAAACCTCCTATAGTACCCAGTCAGGCCTAAGAAGGCTCTCACCTGTGTCTGGGTGGTTGGAGCAACCCATTCCAGTATGGTTTGGATTTTGCTCTGCAGAGGCTGAACCTGGCCTCCACCTACAAGGTGGCCCAGGTACACAACCTGACTCTGCCCTATCTGGCACTTGGTGGCCTTGATAGTGAGGCCTGCTTTCTGCAGGGCCTCCAAAACATTTCTGAGGTGGACCAGGTGATCCTGCCAGGAGGAACTAAAGACAGCAATATCATCTAGATAAGCTGAGCAATAAGTTTCCATCCCTGCCAGAACTTTATTCACCAACCTCTGAAAAGTGGCAGGTGCATTTTTCAATCCAAAGGGCATCACCACAAAGTGGTAGTGCCCACCAGGGGTCGAAAATGCTGTTTTGGCTTTTGCATCATCAGCTAATTTGATTTGCCAGTAGCCAGCTGTTAGGTCAAATGTGCTTAGATACTTGGCTGAGGCCAAAGTATCAATCAGCTCATCTGCCCTTGGTATGGGATAGGCATCAGTCCTAGTGACTGCATTGAGGCCTCTGTAGTCTACACAAAACCTCATTTCTTTCTTACCACCCTGGGTATGAGGTTTGGGTACCAGGACTACTGGGCTAGCCCAAGGGCTATCTGAAGGCTCAATCACGCCTAACTCCAACATTTTCTTGACTTCAGTCCTGATACAGTCCCTGACATGGTCAGGTTGCCTGTAGATTTTTTTTTTGACAGGCAGACTGTCCCCAGTGTCCACCTCATGGGTGCACCAGGTAGTCTGACTAGGGGTCAGGCTAAACATATGTCTAAACTGTTGCAGAACTTGTCTGCACTCAGTTTGCTGATGGTCAGTGAGGCTGCTTGCCAAAGCAACACCATCTACTGACCCATCATCAGGGTTCTGAGAGAGCAGGTCAGGGAGAGGGTCACTCTCCTCCTCCTGGTCCTCATCAGTTGCCATGAGCAAGCCCATGTCAGCCCTGTCAACATATGGCTTTAATCTGTTGACATGAAGCACCCTTAGGGGGCTCCTGGGAGTTCCAAGATTCACCAGATAGGTGACTTCTCCCTTCTGTTCAACTATTGTATGGGGGCCACTCCACTTGTCCTGGAGGGCTGCTGGGGCCACAGGCTCCAACACCCACACTTTCTGTCCTGGCTGGTATACAGTCAGCACAGCCTTTTGGTCATGCCAAGCTTTTTGTAATTCTTGGCTGGCCTCCAGGTTTTGGTTGCCTTTTTCATGTACTCTGCCATCCGGGAGCGGAGACCAAGTACATAGTCCATCACATCTTGTTTGGGGGGCTTGAGAGGTAACTCCCAGCCCTCTTTTACCAAACATAGTGGACCTCTCACAGGATGCCCAAACAGAAGCTCAAATGGGCTGTAGCCAACCCCCTTCTGTGGAACCTCTCTGTATGCAAACAAAAGGCAAGGAAGAAGAAGGTCCCATTTCCGCCTAAGCTTCTCTGGGAGTCCCTTAATCATTCCTTTCAAGGTCTTGTTGAAGCGTTCAACTAAACCATTGCATTGTGGGTGATAGGGAGTGGTGAACTTATAAGTTACACCACACTCCTTCCACATTGCTTTCAGATATCCTGACATGAAGTTGGTACCTCTGTCAGAAATGACCTCCTTTGGAAAACCCACTCTGGAGAAAACTCCAATGAGGGCTCTTGCCACCACAGGTGCTGTGGTGGTCCTCAGAGGAATTGCCTCTGGGTACCTGGTGGCATGATCCACTACCACCAGGATAAATCTGTGCCCAGATGCAGTCTGAGGGTCAAGGGGACCAACAATGTCAATCCCTACCCTTTCAAAGGGTACCCCCACCACAGGTAGTGGTATCAGGGGGCCTTTGTTGTGCCACCTGCCTTACCACTGGCTTGGCAAGTGACACAGGAGCGACAAAACTCCTTTGTGTCCTCTGACATATGTGGCCAATGAAAATGTGGAACAAGCCTGTCCCAGGTCTTGTTTTGGCCCAAGTGTCCTGCCAAAGGGATATCATGTGCTAAGGTCAAGAGGAACCCCTAAACTTCTGAGGTATTACCAACCTCCTGGTGGCTCCAGGGGCTGGGTCTCTACCCTCAGAATATAGGAGTCCCTCATCCCAATAAACTTTATGGGACCCACTAGCACTCCCAGCAGCCTCAGCAGCAGCCTGCTGTCTGAGGGGTTCAAGAGAGGGGCAGCACTGTTGCTCCTTACTCAGATCTTCCCTGGAAGGGCCCCTGCCCCCAAGAACTCAACCTGGTCAGGTTCAAGTCCCTCTGGGGCAGTTCCTTCTTCAGGTTCTGCTTCACCTCCCTCTGGAAGTGAATCCTTGATCTGAGACAGAGGGGAAGGCACTGCCTTAACCCTACTGCTCCTCCTCTTGGGAAGCATCTGGTCCATTGTTCCAGGATCCAGAGCTGGTTCAGTGTCATGCATTCTTGCTTGTGACCTGGTCACAGCAAATACCTCTGCAGGGATGCCCAACATCTCAGCATGAGTCCATAACTCTACTTCAGACCAGGCTGAAGTCTCTAGATCATTGCCCAATAGACATTCTACAGGGAGGTCTGCACTGACTACAACCTTCTTGAGGCCAGTTACCCCTCCCCAGGAGAAATTCACAACTGCCAGACTATGGTTGGTCTGGACATTGCTTGCATTGGTCACCTGGTACATTTCACCCAGGATGATCTGTCCAGGGTCCACTAGGTCCTCTGCCACCATGGTGACACTAGCACCTGTGTCCCTAAATGCCAAAGCCTGTTTGCCATTTATCAAAGGCTGCTGTTTGTACTTGCCCAGATTACTGGGGCTTACTAGGAAGGACATATCAATGTTTCCCTCACAAATCAGCATTGCCTGAGTGGTCACTCTGACTAGGTCAGAATCCACTTCAGAACCCAGGGTCAACCCTACTACACCCTTATTCTGCGTACCACCTCCACCAGTAGCTGAGCTAGGGGGCACAGTTGCCTTAGGGGCAGGAGTGGTGGTGGTTTGGTCTTTGGACTTGGTACAATCAGAAGTCCAGTGCCCTTTCTGTTTACAGAATTTGCACCAGGGCTTCTTTTGGCCTTTTCCCTTGTTGGACTGTGACTCCCCACCAGATGCAGATTTTTGGGGCCCTTGTGAAGACTTCTGGTCTTTTGACTTATCCCCACCTTTCTCAGGGCCTTTAGGATCTTGCTTCTTAGTGTCACCCCCTTGGTTCTGGGTTTTCTGCCTCACCCTGGTTCTGACCCATTTGTCTGCCTTCTTTCCCAATTCTTGGGGAGAGGTCAGATCAGAGTCCACCAGGTACTGATGCAACAACTGGTTCTGGCAATTATTTAGGATCTGTTCTCTCATCATCAGATTATACAATCCCTTGAAATCAGTAACCCTACTGCCAACCAGCCAACCCTCTAGAGCCTTGGTTGCACAATCAACAAAGTCAGTCCAGTCCTGAGTCTGTGCCTTCTGGGTATCTCTGAACTTTAACCTGTACTGCTCAGTGGTTAAGCCAAACCCATCTATCAGTGCACTCTTCAGGACCTCATAATCATCAGCATCCTCCTCTCTAACAGTGAGGAGCTTGTCTCTTCCTTTATCTGAAAAGGAGAGCCACAAGATTGCTGCCCACTGCTTTTGGGGGACCTGCTGTACTCTACAGGCCCTCTCCATAGCAGTTATCCATTTGTGGATATCATCCCCACTCTGGTAGGGAGGAACAACCTTGCTCAGGTTCCTATGGTCAGGGACATATTCTCTACCTCTAGGGACACTGTTGCTGCCACCAGGGGGTTCTAAACCCTCCCTTCTGGAAGCTCTCTGGATCTCCATGGCTTCTCTATCCAGTGCCAACTGCTTGGTTCTGAGGGCCACTTTGGCTTCCTCATACTGGAGCAGTTTGCACCTTCTCTCAGAGGAGGTCTCTCTTAAGTTAAAGTATGAGCTCCTCTCTTGGACAAATTCTCTGCCAGAGTGATAAGAGTGCTCAGATTCCCTGGAAGGGGATCTGTGCCTCTCATCCACTCTGCCAGTTCTCTTAGGGAGAACTCCTCTGTCCTGTTCAGGCTCCTTGAAGCCTGGCCCTTCAACCACAGAGTCTTGGTCATTCGGATTGTCCTCATCTGACCCAGATACTATGATTGACCCACCCACTGATTCAGACCCCTTAGCTCCTAGAGCCAATCTAAGGTCATCTGCTGTCAGCAGATCTATCAGGTGTAGGGTTGAGGGACTCTGTCCTGTCCTCAGGTGTCTGTCAACACACATGGCTCTCAAGTCAGAGAAAGCCATGTCCTTATACTGAGGCTGAGTGGATCCACTGGGTCCACCCCTTAAGGACATTCTAGTGTTGTGCAGTGTTGTACTACCTACACTAGTTTGTGGCCTACTGATCCTAGCTTGAGCTGTGGAAAGGGTGTGCTATCCCTTTGAACACAGCTCTAAGTTCAGTAGAACTTATTGATACTAAGCTTGACTTTATATGTACCTTGAGTACCTATAATGGTTTTCAGTTAGTAATTCAAATAGAGATTTTCTGGTAAAACAATGGCAAGCTGGAATCCCACACGCTGCCCACCAATGTGAGAAGTTGGCCTGGTATATGCTGTTCACTAATTAAAGTGGACACCTTGCACCAGGGCAAATCGACTCTTATGGTAGATAGGTTTAAGACAACCTTTTAAAGAAAGCTATCCTAGTGGTAGCTGTGGAGAGCAGCCTTCAGGCTAAGTCTCGGAGGAATGTAAAGCAGCTTGTTTTACCATATAATCTCTTGAATCACCAAATGAAAAGACACCACACAGGTATATATATCAAATATATATGTATTTATTTCTAAATAACTCTCTACTAATCTCTTTATGAGATTAGAAGACCAACATATGCACAAATCAACGTTTCACAATAAGTTAAGCACAAAATATGGCTGGGGCCCTAGGGGCGTACCAGACCATATACTAAGTAAGAGACTTAGAAACAACGACTTGCAAGGAGACAAGGCCTAGGGCCTTCAGAAGTGCTGGGGCCTCACGAAACCACCCAAGGCAGGTAAGTAAAGGACCCACGGGGGACGCGTGCAGTGTGGATACACAGGCGCGAATCGCCGTTAACTTCAATGGGGCAAGTCGCGGTTGGAAATAAAGAGTTTTAGGATACTTCGGGAGAACCTACAAGCAAGTCACTTACAGGGTAAGTAGTTCTAGGGCCCACACCCACAGGAGCACCGTAGTGCTGGAGTTACCTCACCCAGGGAAGCCGGGTGCACAGGTGTCCTTTGGTGTCGGGTCGCGGCGTCGTTTTCAATGGCGAACAAAGAAGACTTGCTGCTTGCGGGAGCTGAAGAAGTGTCCGGTGGAATCCAAGCCTGGATTCTGAAGAAGGATGACCTGAAAGCAGAGGGGACAGTGTTCAAAGTCACTTGGCAGTGACCCGGGGCAAGGAAGATGGATGCCCACCGTCGTCGGTCGCTTCAGATCGGTTGCGGGTACCTTGACTCTTCAGCCACGTGGTCCAGGAGGCGTCGACGATGACCAGAAGCTGGATTCGGTGTGTCCCTCGACGTCTGCAGCTGACTGCGGTGTCGGCAACTCGATCGGAGCCAACAAGCCTTGGCAGCCGCAAGTCTTGGGGAGATGAAGAAAAGTCGATGGCGCAGACCAGCAAGGTCTGTGGAACTCACCCAGCGAGGGTAAGTCAGGGCAGGCCTGAAGCAACCAGGGGAGCCCTTTGGTTTTGTTAAGAAGTCTTCTGGGGACCCACAAGCCAGCGGGCAAGGGATTGCGAAGACACCTCGGGCGGAATCACTCAACAGGGGCCCACGGTCACTCGGGACGGTGTAGCCCTCTGATCTTCGGAGGGATTCCTGCTGGAGGTCGGGACCACACGTGGTCCAAAGCACAGGTTCGTAGAACGTTGTGAAGGGGTTGCACTTGACAATAGTGCACGGTACCCAGGGGTCGCGGTTCCTCGTTACTCGTGGGGTCCACTTGCCTCAGCTTCGCTGGGGACTCACGATGGCCTGGGAGAGGTCAGGAAATCCACTTCTTGGGCTGCAGGGACTTCGGACTCCGGCGGGAGCGGCGTAGTTTGCGACCGTCGTTGTCGTTTTGGTGCCTGCCAAGCAGGGGAGTCACTCCTTGACTCCAAGGGAGATTCTTCTGTCTTCCAAAGGTAGTGGAACGTCGAAGGGCCAGGATTCTTCTGTAGAGCGTCGTCCAGGGGTTATCTGCCTTGCAATGGCAAGGTTCCCCCTCTTATACTGAAAAGAGGGGATGGACTAGCTCTATGACCCCACCTATGGGAGGGTCAAGGGAGGGGGTGGCTACACCCACTTCCCTTTGTCCAGTTTCGCGCCAGAGCAGGGGCAGGTAGCCCCTGAGCTGGTTTGAACTGGCATATGCACAGAGGAGCCTTCTGCTCCCTCAGTGCAGGACTTCAAAGCACTCTAAGAGTGCACCCACCCAGCCCCAATACACTAAACCCTGTCTGGAAGGTGGTTACACCTCCCTGTGACAGGATGCCTATTGTTGGGCTTCCTCCACTGCGAGTTTCGGTCATCAGCAGGAGGGCAGCCCAGTGTCTGTGACTGGTGGCATCCATTTTGTGATGCCAGGGCTCTTTAGGATTCTACCGCGTTTCCACAGCAGGTACATGTCTTATCCCTCTAGAAGGGTGGAATGCTACCCCCGCCGCCAAGATTGGCGGGGGGTAGTATTCCAAGATGTTTGACACCAAACACGACATGTTTTGATGCAGCCATTCCAAAGTTAGCATTTACCGCGAGGATATAATGCACTTAAATAGTATATGGTTTAACCGCATCCACAAACAGCACCAGAGAATAGACTCTGAGAGCTGCAGAGGGGCCCTGCTCAGGCAGAGGCACCCCCTCACATAGAAGCCAAGCACCCTGCCCTCAGGATTGATAGGGCCTGCCTTAGGGGTGACTGATAGGTTTATATGTGTGTGCAGGAGAGATATAGGAAACCTATATCTCAGTGAGGAGTGCTAGCACCACCTCACCCAGGCTGCAGTAGCAGGCCTGTGGTGTCAGATTTAGACTGCTTCCCAGGGGTGGCATAACACATGCTGCAGCCCCTGGTAGGCCTGTGAAGTACCTATGCCCTTGGCACCTAAGGTACCATATACTAGGGACTCATAAGGCACCACAGTATCCAATCACTAGTGCACCTAGAGTGCACTCCATGTCGTTTAGAGAGAACAGAGAGGCTGGGGCCCTGATTGGTAGGGACCCAGCCAGACTATAGCCAGAAACCAGTGCTAACATCAGAAAAAAAGTGGGGGCAACATAAGAGGCAGATCCTACTCTCCTACAGTAACACAGCAGACAAAGGCTGGCTTAGGTCCCTGACTCGCAAGATGACCCGCAAGGCCACCACAACACAGGGAAGATGCAATAATAATTACTCCTAGCCCCAAGTCACATAAAAAAGGCAAAAAACGCAATCTCATTACAAAAAAATGATGATGGACCCCCAAAGACAGCACAAAAACCAAGCCTGAAGCTCTTATGTGGCAGGAATCACAAGCACACTAAACAGCAAATCGGCAATGGAAAAGATCCAGAAGGGGGATATTCTCTGCTTACAGGAAACCTGGGCAACCGCAGATGTTCACTTACAAGGCTTTGTAAGCATATACGTTCCAGCTAGAAAATTACACTCTTACGTCAGGCCCTCGGGTGGCCTTGCAATATATTTAAAACACGCAATAGAAGTCTCCATCAAAGAGATTGGGAAACCGCTGGATACGCTACAGTGCATTGCGATAAATGGGCTACTTGATGGCAAATCCAGAAAGCAAATTTTAATCAGCAATGTATATTACAATAACAACGGCCTCCTGAAGCTGGTAATTACTAAACAGATCGGGCCTGATTCACAGAACTAACTTACATCAAAAACGTAAACGTAAACGTAAACGTAAAGTTAGTACTTTTTAGGTATTCACAGATTACACTTACTCATTTTGGTATTCACAGAATGAACTTACTCATTTCGGTATTCACAGAAGTTAGTAGTATTACTCATTTTGGTATTCACAGAATTAACTTACTCATTTCGGTATTCACAGAAGTTAGTAGTCCTAGGACTACTAACTTCTGTGAATACCGAAATGAGTAAGTTCATTCTGTGAATACCAAAATGAGTAAGTGTAATCTGTGAATACCTAAAAATACTAACTTACGTTTACGTTTATGTTTACGTTTACGTTTTGACGTAAGTTAGTTCTGTGAATCAGGCCCATCATTACCATTTTAGAGTAAGTGCTTTGTGAATACGCCGACATGGACTTGATTATCACTAGAGATTTCAACCTTCACCATCTGAGTCTGGACAATGAAAACAGCACACCCGCTGAAAGAGCATTTAACAACTTCCCAAGCTTTTTCGAATTACTTTCAGCTCAGGCCTGGACTGAGCAACAGAATCCTTACGAATTAAACTTTTTCATCTTTAACAATCAAACAACAATCGATTATACCTGGAAGGAAGATAGTCCACAAGACTGCGGGGAACTCAGAACAAATCCGGAAATACAACAAAGGACTGAAGGACAGTACCCACACTCTCAGACAGGCTAAACGGGGATAAAAAAAACTGGCATACCGGGGGCAGAGACTGCCTATAAAGAAGCCCATCGGAACCATAAACACCTAATATGGAAACAAAAATGCTGATTATTGAGAAGGAATGGATCAAGATATTTGATTTGTGCACATACAACAAACATAAGCAATTCTGGGAATATATAGCTAAGATGGAAAATGAAAAAACGGACAGGCGAAACCTAGTTACGGCGGAAGCTTGGCTGGCACATACAGCAGAAATCTATACGAAGAAACCTGGGTGCCAAAGTAGTAGGAGGACCCCATGGGCAGAAGGGGCGGATGGAGCTCCAGGCCCCAATGGCCTACTGGGCTGCCTGTTCAAACAGGATATCAGAGGCTGGGCAGAGCTTCTATCAACTTTGTAAACGGAATGCAGATCTTTGGGGGACGTACCGGATTCCTGGCACGGCTTGATACTACAACCAATTTATAAGAAGGGAGTAAAAACAGACCCAAAAAACTACAGGCTTATTGCCTTGTTAGACATCAAAGGCAAAGCGAATGCCAGCACCTTGTTACAGGAGCTAACTGCCTGGATCAAGGACAATGGAATCTTACCCTTCTATCAAACTGGATTCCGAAAAGGCTGCTCAACTATAGACAACATAATGGCACTCTCGTTTCTGGCACAGCAGGCAAATTCCAGAAACAACCTGCCAGTATTTTAATGCTTTGTTGACTATTCAGCAGCCTTCGATGGAGTAAATCGAAGTAAGCTATAGCATAAATTGACTAGCTGGAAGATCCTAGGTAAAATATTGAAGGCAATTATGTCATTGTCTAGCAACATCTGGGTGAGAATCAAACTGGCAGGGGACACGGTCACACACAAACTGCCCACAGATCGGGGTCTAAAACAGGGTTGCGTCTTAGCGCCAACACTCTTCAATTTGTACATGGCCGATCTAGGGAAAGCCCTACAAGGCGCAACCTTGTTAATCCCGAAAATCGGACAGCAACGATTACATGTGCTCTAGTATGCTGACGATCTGGTGATCTTCAATCACACCAGAGTAGGGTTGCAAAGAGGCCTGAACGCACTTAATGAGGCAAATAACTCGTGGCCAACCCCAGTAAAACCAAAGTTGTGGTTTTTGGACAATACCCGAAAAAAGTGCTTTCAAAGTGGAGGCTGGGCAGCAACAACATAGCAACAGAAAGAGCATACCACTATCTAGAAGTGTGGTTAAACGACAAAAGAAAGGCAAACACACACCAGGCTAAGACGCAAGCCAAAATACAAGCCACTATCTATGCATTGTGCAAGCTACAGGGCAAATTATACAGCCCAACCACGGAACCTATAAGGAGAGTGACAAAATCTAAACTGCTCGCAGTTACTGGGTACGCATCACAAGCATTCCCAGGGAAGATGGAAAAGATCATGGAAAAAGCCCAGTGCCAGTGCTATAAAAAGCTTTTCAGACTTCCCAAATACACACAAAATGCCTTGATCCGACTAGAGTTTGGTCGGGTACAACAAAAATACGAATGTAGGAGCACCCCGGTAACATTTTGGTTTATGACACTAAAAGCCCAGAAGGGATCCTTAAAGGAGGTGTTGAAACCGATATTTGAAGGAGGACCGAACCCATGGCAGAAGTATTGTCTTTAGGCAGTGGCAGAGTTGGGTCTATCCACAGCGTGCTGGCCCCAAGAGGAAGTAAACTATGCAGCAATCAAGAAGGCGTTAAACAACCAAATCTTCCAGTTATCAAGGAAGGACGACACAGCCAGATTCAAGGACATTGGAGTGTTGGCAGGCCTAATGAAATCATATGAGACAAACAACATCCAGCCATACATGAATAGCGCCCTAGGAAAGAAGTGCTTGAAAGAGATTCAATGGGCGCATTTAGTGCCGTTGCCAATAAAGGAATTGAATCCTGGCTGGAAATCCCTAACGAAAATAACCAGATGTATGCTGTGTAACCACAGTGCAGAATCGTTGGCACGCCTAATATGCTGCTGACCCGCCCTACTCCAAAACCGCCGCAAGATGCTAAAACCAAATGTTTTTAAGGTATGGGGTCAGAAAACGCGCTGATGCAGTTGCCTTGCTCTTGCCCTCCACAGTGCTTTCGGGTCAGGACACATTTGGCAAATTCATGAGAATGGCTCAAAGGGACTTAAATGAAAATATTCCAGATGCAAACTGTGTGGCCGAAACTGCTGAGATTCAGAACTTATCACGCGGGACATGCTCGGTAAAGCCGGGTCAGTAAGAGGTCTGGAGGCCGCAGAACACAATCCGGGAACTGCAGGCTGGAAAACAACACAAGCATGGAATATTGCTGGCATGGAGGGGTATGAACAGCGAGATTCGTCACCCAGAAGTTAGAGCACGGGGGGGCCTAGGACACATTGTGATGTATTAAATAGACTCTCTGCTCACAGTCATTGATTATAAAAGGGGTGCAGCCAATTTTTAATTGTAATTTTAAGCCATGTATTTTAGGGCAAAATCCCTGTTTACAAAAGGTGTGAGACCTGTTTTAATTGATACTCTTTGATTCTGTGACACAATTTGCAATGATTTTATGTCATTATGGAAAATAAATTCATTCCTTCACTTCAACAATATTAGGCAAGTTTTAAAACTTGCACATGGTATAAGAAGTTGGCTACTCACATGATCCAGTTGCCAACATACATGATGTATGTTGTCTATCATCAGACTACCACTGGAAGACTGATGACCTTCCTGTACTTTAAGTTGATGGTGATTGAAAGTCTTACTGTTCTAGAAGCAGTAGCATTTATTTCATGTTTTTGGAGGATGTTTAAAAGCTTTAGTATCTGCACTTTGCCGGAAGAGTCAATAATATCGCTGATGTAGAGTTAGCACTCATCAAAGCCAGATGCATGAGAGTTGGTATTACTGTCCCAGTGCCCATCTCAGCTAGAGCTGTGTTTTCCAACTTGCTTCGCTTTGAACCACACAAAAGTAAAGTTCTTAGAATCTGACCAGATTGGAGCAGTCAGAATAATAGCATGTACCTTTAAATAGCTGTGCATGGATATATACATTCCTTGGCCTATTACTTGACTTACTATGCAGTCTTTCAAATTGTTCTATCTAATGTGGAAAATCATTCTAATAGTTCTCAACCAAAGAAGTTCCATGAATAGGGATGTTTTTTCTTCCTAAATCTGAATTCAGGCTCTGTGTATTTATTGACTCTAGTGAATGCATTCTCTTAGATCAAACTTGCGGCCTGCTTGCCACCTTCATGCTCAGTTAAAATGTGGTGGATTTTCCATCTTCTATAATGGCATTATAGTCAATACACTGCACATAATGGATGCAACATCCGCCTTGTTTTTACGGAGTACCCTGTCCCCTACCCCAAAGGCCCTCTGTCTTCTGGAAATGATCTTTAGAGAACCTAGCAGAGTCTAGCCCAGCATGTTTACCCCACTTTTCAAAGTTAGATATGCTCACACTGTCCGATGAATGGGCCTTTGGGGAATCCTTGGAGACCCCCAAAATTACTACCACACACTGGAAATAGTTGGATTTAGCACAGTTAATGTGCTACAAGTGCATGAAAGACAAGTCTTTCTTAGCCTAAGCTTGTTTTGATAAGAACCTGGTGTAGGTAGAAGGCAGATGGGCAAGGTAATGAGTGACCTACAGATCACTGCACCAACCACTACTCGTATAGCTCACGCTTAAAAAAAAAAAGAAATGGTGTCCTCATTCACCTCAGGGTTAAACCCCAATGTTCCAATCTCGCGCCCTTATTTTTATGGGGTTGCCACACCAGAGAGGTATTCAGCTTTCTTTGGCATACATCGGTATACAGCCGAGTATTGATAGCAGGAGCAAGGTTGGGTGTAATCATAGGACAAATAAGTTTGATGTCACAAAACCAAATTTCCTACAACACTCCCATTGGAATTGCTCTGTTCCAATCATCTTATCAGTGGCAACCAAAATTTATCCCTCTTAGTAGTAGTATCTATAGCATCCATTTTCAATGTTACAGTACTGAGCCATTCAGGAGAGTCAAGTTAAATCCAATTTGAAACCTTCTTTACTTAACTTCACAGGATCCTCAATGGCCCCAAAGATAATATGGGAAAGGCTCACCTTGACATTTATCCCAAGGATGCTCATCATAACTTTACCCAGATTTTCCCAGAAGTACAGAATCCTGGAGCATTCCATAAATATGTGAATATCTTTAGCCTTCTCTAGTCCACATTTCATACATTTAGCTGTGCCCCCTTTCCCCATCTTCGAGATCCTGTTTGGTGTCCAGTATGCTCTGTGAAGGGAAAACACATATTTTCTCCTTAAACAAGCAGGTTTAACAATACTGTATAAAGTGCTCATTGATACTTGCCATAGTTCTTTTAATTGTGTCTTTGGCAAGTGCCCCCACCCACAGCTCCTCTGGTAGTTTAAACTCTCCATCTGCAATATCCATCAGCAACCGATACCATCTTGAGATTTCCTTCCTCCTTGATGTCCCTTGCAATAGGCGTTCTTCCAGTTCATTGGTTTCCCCTGTCTCATAGTTCAAGCTGTGGGATCAGCTTTTCTACTGTAAATTCTTGAATCTCAATATATTTCCCTCCACCGAAACATAAAGTTCATCCCATGGTAAGAGCTCTCCATCCTCTATGAGTTGGCCCCATCTCTGAATGCCAACAATTTTCTTATTTGAGTGACAGCTTGTCATTGACACATTCTGGTGAGTCCCAAATGGGTGCACATTTACTGTAATACGTAAATCTTATAGCCTTCCTAATTTGATACCAAAGTCCAATGATTGATTGCAGGACCTTCAGCCTTACTTTCTTGTAGTACTTGGGATCTCCGTATTTATACAGGTAAATAAACATCCCCACCTCTGATGTCATTTAGCATAGCCTTATACAGAGTGCCAATCTCTGAACTATCTGGGCTATTAAGCAACATTCTACCGTTCTTTAGTTGGAATGCCCATGTGTAATACTGCATGTCTGGTAATGTAAACCCCCGCCCCGTCTCGTCTTCTCTGGAGCTTCCTCAAGGATATCCTTGCTCCCTTTGAAACCTTAAATAAAACTGTTAATGCTTCCTTGCAATCTATCTAACCACTCCTTCTTAAAGTACAGTGGGATTGTGTTGAAAAGAAACGTCAATTTGGGCAGTATTACCATCTTGGCCAGATTAGTTCTACAAAGAAAGTAAGAGGGCGGTGAGACCAGCCCTTCGTCAATCTGTTTGACTTTGTTAGAGCCTTAGCAAAAGTTACTTCAGGAATGTTTTTCAGATCTTGTATGAGCTTTAAACCCAGATATTTCCTGTCATTTGCAATTAACTAATTTCCCCTCTGCAGGTTCCGTACCATAATTTCAATTTTGGATGTGTTCACTGAGTAGCCCACCACCCTTCCAAAATCCAATGTCAACTGCTTAATGATTGACAGGGCAGTCTGCAAGTCTGATGTATAGACCATAAGGTCGTCTGCACACAAAGAGACCTTTTTTTCCCAATCATTATAAATACAAGGAGGAACAAAGGATTTATTCCTAAGTTCACATGCCAAAGGTTCGTTAGATAAATTAAAAAATAAAGGCCAAAGCAGGCATCCTTGCCTTGTAACCCTAGATATTTTAGAGGCCGAGGTAAGACTTTCATTCACAAGTATTCTGGCAGAAGGATTTTGAGAAGTCACGTGAAAGACTCTACAGAAGTTATCTCCCAAATTATAGTCCTTTAACATTGTTTGCAAATATGTCCAATTGACTTTGTCAAATGCTTTTGTAGCATCTAAAGTAATGACTGCCAATGGCACCTTACAAGAGACAGCCAGATCTATCGAACCAATAAGACCATAGTTTGGCTCATGTAACGATCTACCTCTTCTTTTGATCATCATGGGAATTCTCCTATTTCCCCATTCAACCTCTCAGCTAAAGCTTTGCAGAGATTTTATAATCACAGTCCAGGAGTGATATGGGTCTATACGATTCACCGCTACTGGGATTTTTCGCCGGCTTAAGAATTAAGGTAACGGTGGCTTTGTTCTACAAGAAGGTAATGACAACCCTTTCTCAAAAATCTCCCTGAATAAGCTTGTCATTACAGGTAGTATTATATCGCCCAAAGCTTTGTATAGTTCCACCAGCAGCCCATCAGGACCTGCTGCCTTTCCTGTTTTGCTGGACCTAATTGTCTGTCTGACTTCTCTGTGGTTAATATTACTATTAAGGTGGGTCTCCTAGCTCCTCTCCAGCTACCCACTCCTTCACCCTCTCCTCGGTTATCACTCAATTTTCTATGTATAGATTTTCGAAGAAGCTGAGAAAAGCTATTTCGATCTTGTCACATCTTCTCATGCTCAAACCGGACCTACAGCATTTTATTTCTCTGATTATATTTCTTACTTGATCTGATTTAACTTTCCAGGTAAGCACCCTTCCACAGTTCTCACCATACTCAAAATGGGCTATCTTACTTGCTTCCCACCTCTTCCTAACTCTGACCCCCAGTAGAGAAGCCGGCTTGCCTTTTAACTTTTGTAGCCTATCCCTGTAATACTGTCACTTCATTAGGTTCTAATCATTGTGATAACAGTTGTTCCTCCAGATTTCTCAATTCTGACTCTAGTATGTTAACCACCTTGTTATATACCCTCCGCTTGAAGCATGATATGCTAGAAATCTTCCCCCTCAGAAAGGCCTTGAAAGAGTCCCATACTCAGAAAAATTCCTCTCTAAATGGGGAACCTTCACTGCCTCTTGGTCTTATAATATTGTGCGATCTAATGTCCATCGTTTTAACTTGTGCTTGAAAATAGGTTTAACCTCTAATAATACTGCAGAGTGATCTGACATGTAAGCCACCACATCTTGACCGCTTGAATTTCCTCTCTTATAGTCTGGTCTATTAGAAAATAGCCAATCCTTGAATAACAGGCATATTTCTTATTGTGGAACATATAACCCCATCCTGATCCAGCCTTCTTCCTCCACATGTCACATAGCCCAATTTGACTCATCATATTTTTGATGTGATTGCTTTTTGCATCTTCTAATTTTGAAAACATCATCCTAAGCGGTTCTATACCATCTATATTTGGACCATAGTAGCTCACTAAAGTATAGTTGCAAACATCTACTGACAATTTAGTGAAAATCCATCTTCCTAATTTATCTGTGATGCTGTCTTTGATAGATACATTCGGTTGTTTCTTTGTCAAAATAGCCCCCCCTTAGTGCTAAAGTTGTGATCGGTGCAGACCATCTGTTGAATCCGTTTTCTAGTCTTAAAAAAGGTCTGCACACTCTTCCCTGGTCAGGTGAGTTCCTTGCAAGATAATATTATGTGCTGGTGTGTCACTTAAATATTGTAACAGTCTTTCTTGCCTCCCTTTTACACGTAAGCCGTTTATGTTCCACAAAAGTATTTGTATAGGAGCTATTGTGCCTCTACCTTCCAAACCCATGTGAAAATATTTGTGCAAAAACATTTAGAGCCTGATTTATAAAGGTAAATTTACACCTATCTGTAAATTTACGATTGTTTGCTAATCACAAAGGAATTTACGGGTAGTATCTTTACAAGTGCGGAGTCTCCGCATATAAAAATACCAATCTTTTTATATGCAGAGACTCCACACTCATAAGGATATTACTCATAAATCCCTTTGTGAATAGCAAACAATTGTAAACGTACACAAAAAGTGTAAGTTTACCTTTGTGAATATGGCCCTTAGTGTACTATATTGCCTGAGGCACATGAAGACTTTTTCCCCATTATTTCCCATATGTGCCCCACCCTGTGCCTTCCTCTATGCCCTTACCCCTCACACAGACTCTTTCCAGGAGAATCCTCCCTGACTTCCTCATGGCCTTTAAAGCTCTTTTGGATACCCCCCGGGATGTTAAGAAAAAAAAACATATATTAAAACTATAACTAAGAGGAGAAAGAGAAAAACAGAAAATTCAAAAAAATTAGCCATCAAAACTTATATCTTGGCCATCATTACCCAAGTACTTTCAGTCGGCCCTCCTTATTCTTTGGAGCTGAGGTTCCTACTAATAGCTTCTATTAGATCTTCGGCTTGGTTATGTCACACATTGGTCATACTTGTAGCCTGCTTGCTATCATCATCTCTGTCAAAACGGGTCAGACGGTCTGTCCACTGTATTACAAGTGCACTACTGTTAATGCACATAATGGTGGACAGGACATGCACTACATTTTGACAGAGTATCATGGCCACCAAACCCTAAGGCCCTTAATCTTTCTGGAAATGCTATTTTTGAAGCCTAGGCGAGTCTGCCCCAATATGTTTACCCCACCCCTCACAAGTGTGGTATCATTTTTATCGGGAGAATACTCAGAATGTTTGTGGTAGGCATTCTGTGAATACATGAGAATTCTGGAACTTTCTTGCACAGAATGTGAGGAAAATATGTGATTATAGCCAAAGTTTGAGGTTTGCAGGGCACTCTGAATGAGAAAACCTTATGTTATCCATGCAAGTCAGACAAACATCGACTCCCCTGGGAGACTAGTTTTAGCTATTTATGGATTTAGTATGTTCCCTTGGGTGGTGGTCGAATGAAGACAATGTGATGAAATGAATATGTTTTTGCTATTTTGCTCGTGCATTGTTCTATGTAGGTTAGCATTTGCGGCACCATTTTATGTTTAGCCGCCATTCTGAATCTTACCATTAACTGCATATTCCCTCCTCGAGAAGCAGGCTGTGGAAAGTTTCATTTCTCCAAGGTTAGGTCTTGCTCTGCTAAAGAATATACTGTTCTTATTAGCGCATACCTTTCCCACTAGATAGAGGCCTTCTCCCACTAGTCTAGCGGTAGGCACGGACAGAACGACCTTGGCATAGAGATAATGTGTGCCCGGCCTCAGAGTCGAAGCTCATCCTACTGTACTTCTTTATTTTAGCTGCACCTGCTTGTAAAATTCCATTATGGGTGGGTCTTCCTTGGTTCTGAAATGTACCAAATGTATCACCATGTTTGCTGATGTCAGTCCTCTCTGCAGCACCCCTAAGCGACTGGGCAGACGGGGCTCCGCTCGAGTGTATCTGAATAAACATATACTTGGTTTGTATTCTCTACTGTCTGACCGACTCTTTATTTGTATGGAAGGCTGAGAAGTGGTCGCGAGTGCCCGGGTGGCCTAATCGGGTCCCTTCCTTCCCGAACAGGGACCCCATCGGGCGACTGGCCCTTCCCGGGTGGGGAGGTCGGTGCCACCGTCGGGTTGGACAGACGGACCAGGGATCCCTGCACGAGAGAGTTTCTGAACTCGCAGCTGCCCCTTCTGTCCCGCCAGACTGTGCCTTGGCCAGTGGTCATCCCGACTGGGGTCATGAACGGCGAAACCCTTGGATCTGACCCTTGGGTCCGAATAGTTGGCAGTGGAGAATAAGATTGTTTGACCTGTGTGCACCAGTCAAGCTTGTTTTGGCTCATTGTGGATATGGTACCATTTTGGTTTGTATTTGGCACGGTCTGAGAATCGAGTTTGGTATGAGGTGTTTGCAAACACTTCGCCAGGCAACAAACGAATTTGGCTCACTTTTGAAAATGCCTGGATTTAGTAGGTTCTTGGTTTCCTGTTGTTGTTGTTCTGCAGAGGCAGATGCTCGATTGGAAGAAAGTCAGCTGGCGCCTCCAGAAGGCACTCCGAAATTTGATATGTATGTGAAGCATGGCCTTGGCCCTATTATGGTTAGTATGCTATGGTACAAATATACGAGGGACAATGCCGAGTTGCAGTGGCCGTTGACGGGGACTTTTGATGAACAAAAAATTGGGTTTTTACAGGAGAAGTTGTTTGCGAAAAGAAGTAGGCAGTCTATGTTTGATTCTCTTCGAATGTGGCAAAAGGAAGTTAACAAGAGGCGAATGAAAGCAGAGAAGGAGGCGCGAAAGATGAGAATGCAAACATTGACTCAGAAAGCTGTAGCACATGATAAAGAGAAGCAAGAGATAGGAATAGAATGTGCAGATAGGATATTTCGATTGAATATTGATAAATCTTATGTGGCCTGAGAAGAAAATGATACTTTTGTGGAAGAACTGTTAGATACTCGACCCCCACCCCTATGTGCCCCGCAGAGGATATATCCCGCTCTTCCTTCACAGGCCCAGCTACCAGGTTCTTCTGTCTCTGCTGTTTGTGCTTCTGTTACTGTTGATCAGACTGCCTTGGCCACGGCACCTCCTGTCCTTTCTTTGTCTTTGCCGTCTGTGGCAACTATGACTGTTAGTACTCCTGTAACATCTATTGCTTCAGCGTCTCTTTCGCCAGCTCTTACACCTGCGACGCAGCCGGCAGTGACGTTGATGCCTGCTCCTTCTGTTGCTACCCCCACTGTGCTCTTCCATTCCCCGACATTACTGACTAGTGGGACACCAGTACGTGGATTTGAGGATGGAGAGTGGACGAAGTTAGGGAACTTATGGGGCGGACGTTAGTCCGATCTGATGTGGGAGATGAGGAGAAAAGGGTAGTAGCTAATCAGGCTGACCAGTGGGCACAAAACCCCATTTACAGTGTGGAAGATGTGTGGAGTGTGATGAAGGATTATGAGCCTTTTGTACAACAGCATGCCCTCAAGCATATGTCTGCTACTCTGATTGGTCTTTGGGAGCAGTGTTTCAAAGATGTAGCACCACGGATTTTATATGATATTAAAGATCATGTATATGTCACTAATATGGAGCATGGCCAAGTGTTTGGCAATGTTGCAACATTGGTTGCTTAATGGGGTAGACTACTCAAGAAGAGTCCCACCCCAGTATCTCATACGGGAGGTTCATCTTATATATCACCCTGAAATACCAGAGCAAAGGGATCAGCACGATAATGTTATTACACAAGGTTAAGCAGCACGTTTCCAAGAACAATGGGTTTATACTCCGTGGAAAAGGAGCGAGGTCTTGTCTCTTAAGACTCAGTTACCTGATCCTAGGAAGAATCCAACTGCTTATTATAAGGAGTTGACTGAAGCCACCTCTTCTACAGTGATGACACTTGCGGATATTGAAATGCTCTTTGGCTTACTAGTTCTGGTTGATATTTGGAGACAAGTACACACACAGGATCACGTTGCGGAATTGGGTGGTACCTGGGACCAAATTAAGGTATGGGATCAGGAACCGAAGCCCGGTGATAAGCCTACACCAGAGATACTTGCTTTGCCCGGCCGTATCATTACGTATATGCATTCTCTTATCCCTCCAAGAAAAGTTGATTGGGACAAGTTATCGGCTTGTCGTCAAAAGAAAGATGAGAGTGTGTCTGATTTTTTTCACTCGGTTTGAAAGTGTGTTTCTAGATCATAGTGGACAGGCTTTGTCGATCGAAGGTGGTGTGCGACTGTTTGTTAATAGATTTGTTTCCTATTTCCTTCCTGAGATTGCGACCCGATTACAGGCATCCGAAAGCACCTTGTCCACCTCTTCTCCTTCTGTTATTTTGAATATGGCACACTATTATGAGCACAGGAAAAATGAGGATAAGGAGAGGACTGAGAAGAAGCACAAGGATTTGAAGACGAAGGTGTTGTTGCAGAAGGCTTCTAGGGGGAATGGTAGAGGACGTGGTGGTTTGGCCTGGCAGCTTCCACGTACTAGCAGGAATGCTACGCCTGCAGGGCCGAATTAGTGTGCGTATTGCAAAGAGGAGGGACACTGACGTAGCGAGTGTCCCGTGTTGTTGCAGAAGGAGGCGGTTCCAAGAGGACGAGGTTCTCGTGGACGTCGTTGTGGAGCTGGTGGCCAGGACAGGGCTCAGAATGCTGTGGCTCCGCAGGGTCGTTCTGATCAGAATTATTTTGATGACCCTCGGCAACTACAGTATTATCACGATGATTACAATACGGATGAGGTGACAGGGATGTCTTTCAGCTAGGACAGCCAGGGACAGAGTGCGGGACCAGTTTCGATACCTGTAGATCAACGCGGTCCGTACGTTAGTGCGGTTGTGCATGGTTCGACTAAGGAGTTCTTGGTGGATACAGGTGCAACGAACAGTTCTATTTCTCATTCCTTGGTCCCTGGGGTGGCTCTGTCTGGCCATAATAATGTTTTTGTAGGTTTTTCTGGTGTACCGGTTGTGAACCCCATTTCAAAACCCCTTGCGTTGACTATTGGTCCTTTCACTGTGGATTCGCCATTCTTGTTGACATCTAACTGTGGAGAAAATTTGATGGGTTTGGACTTGTTGAAAAAACTGCATGCTACGATTTATTGCTCCCTGGCAGGTGTTTACATGACAATGGGTCCAAACGTTGTGCGTCCTACACAGTGCCTGTCCAAAGATGCACCTCTTCCTGCAGAGTTTAAAGACGTGCCGCCAACTCTCTGGGCGACAGGTGACACTGATGTGGGACTGTTACAGATACCGCCAGTTTCGATCGAGTTAAAGACAATGCTATTTTACCTCTCATTCCTCAGTATAAAATACCACAGGCAAGTGAGCGAGCTCCGTTGCAAATTGTACAGGATTTTCTTGAGAAAGAAGTGGTTGAGGAGACTACTGCTAATGTTTGTAATAGCCCTATTCTTTCCATTCTTAAACGGACACCTATGGGTTCCTCTGATGATCATGCAGATGTTTATCGCTTTGTGATTGACTTGCGGGAAGCTAATAAAATAGTGATTCCCCAGTTTCCGGTGGTCCCTGACATAATGACTCGTTTGACAATGATTCCTTCTTCTGCTACATACTTTTCTGTCATTAGTTTGAAAAATGCGTTCTTCATTATTCTCATTCATCCTGACAGCAGGTATCTGTTTGGGTTCACCCCAGCTGTTAGAAGCTTTAGATTCTGTCACGCTCCTCAAGGCTATACAGAGAGTCCGAGTATCTATAGTCAGGCATTGAAAGGTCAGCTGGATTCCTTGTCGCCCCCCACAGGTAATGTATTGCTTCAGTATGTCGATGACTTGCTTATCACCTCGGATACAGAACAAGGTTGCAAAGTCAGTACAGTTAAATTGTTGTTACATTTAGCTGAGCATGGCCATAAAGTATCCCTTTCCAAATTCCAGTATTGTCGACAGGAGGTCACCTACTTAGGTCACCTACTGTCGAAGGAGGGTAGGAGATTGACCCCTGATCGCATCAGTACAATTGTTAAAATGCCCCTTCTGCAAACTCAAAAAGATGTGCTCGCTTTTATTTGCATTACTTCCTACTGCCGCCAGTGGATTCCAAATTATTCCCTACTAACCAAACCCCTGCTTGCTCCGACTACTAAAGATGTGCATGAACCCCTTCCTTGGACGCCTGAATGTCAGCAGTCTTTTGAGCAATTGAAAACTCTGCTTTGTTCGGCTCCAGTGCTCGGCACGCCTAACTACAGCAAGCCATTTGTATTATATGTCCATGAGACGGCTGGTTGTGCGCGTTCTGTTCTAACACAAAAATGTGGAGATAAGCAACGTCTGTGTGCTTATTTTTCTGCTGTGCTTGATCCAGTCGCACAAGCCCTCCCGAGCTGTCTAAGAGCAGTCGCTGCCGTGGCTGTCTCGATAAGACAATCGGCTGGACTCGTACTCAATACTGATCTCACAGTCATGGTACCCCATGCTGTGGATACACTTTTAAATAAGACAAAGACGCAGCACCTCGTTCGGTAAAGATTTTACGATTAAACAATGTGCCACTCTGAACTCAGCCACATTACTACCCCTCCCTTCTGAGAATGAGGAGATTGACGTACATGATTGCATCTTCCGGACGGAAGAAGAGACGAAAGGACGGGTAGACCTGACTGATGTTCCCTTATCTGACCCCCAAGGGGAACTATATGTCGATGGCTCTTGTTTTAAATTACCAGATGGAACTACAACCGCTGCGTATGCTGTTACTACGCTGCGCACGGTAGTTGAGACATCACAAGTTCCCTTTCAGTCGGGCCAAGCTGCAGAGCTCGTTGCCCTAATACGAGCATGCGAATTGAGTGAGGGACTGGTTGTTAACATTTATACTAACAGCCAGTATGCCTTTGGAGTTGCCCATAATTTCGGGCGACTCTGGGCAGAGAGAGGATTCCTTACTTCCCATGGGACAAAGATTCAGCACGGTCATCTTATATATAGACTTCTGTCCGCTTTGACACTCCCTAAGAAATTGGCAATAGTAAAGTGTAGCGCCCATAGGAGAGTTACTGATGATGTAGGTAAAGGAAACGCTTTTGCCGATCGGACAGCTAAGGAAACAGCCCGAACTAGGATGAAAAAAATGCTCTTAGCAGGTCCCGCTAGGTGGGTGCCCGAGGTCACAATGTTTGAAGATACACTTGAGAATGTAAAGGAAATACAGAGTGAGGCCACAGTGGAGGAATTAGCAGTGTGGCAAGAAAGTACAGCACAATTGAACGCTGAGGGATGTTGGATTGACAAGTCAGGGAAGCAAAGATGGATGTTGCCAGATGCATGTGTTCTTCCTGTAGTCACGATGGCTCATGGCCCAGCCCATATCAGCGCCAAGGGTATTTGCAAGTTGTTAGACCCTGTATGGCAAAATGACAACATTTCTAAGACAGCTGCACATTTAGTGAAGTACTGCATGGTGTGCATGATGCACAATCCTGGGAATGGTACCCCTACACCACCCGGTAATTTTGCACCACCTACGTTCCCTTTTGAAGTCCTCCAGATAGACTATATCGAACTAGACAGGGTCAATAACATAAAGTACGTGCTAGTGGTTGTCTGTGCATTTAGTAAATGGGTTGAAGCCTACCCCACCAAAGACAATACAGCCATGATGACTGCAAAGGTACTTCTGAAGGAGTTCTTTCCTCGTTTCGGCTTGCCCCGTTTGATCTGGAATAAGAACGGAAGTCATTTTAATGCCAAAGTCATTCAGCTAATATGCGACGGTTTGCACATAAAGCAGAAGTTTCCTGCTGCAAATCACCCACAGTCAGCAGGTTTGGTTGAGAAGTACAATGGTACTCTCAAACTAAAATTGGCAAAGATTCAGGAGACAACAGGGTTGCAGTGGCCAGATGCTTTACCATTAGCTCTTTTGTCGACAAGAACAACGGTACATTCTAGAACAAGATTGTCACCTTATGAGGTCATGTTTGGATGCCCGGCAAATGTCAGGGGCGTCCGGCGCCCTCGTAAGTTCTCCGATATTGAGTTCCCCTTGTTGATCGACTACCTGTGCCAGTTAACCGAAAATGTGCGTTCTATTCATCAAAAGGTCCGGGAGGCTCTGCCTGATACACCAGAGGGACCCGGACACAACATCCAGCCTGGTGATTGGATCCTGGTGCGCAATTTTCAGCGGAAGAAGAGTTTGGAGCCCCGCTTGAAAGGACCTGAGCAGGTCCTTCTAGACACCAGAAGCGCAATCAAGGTTTCTGGCCTAAAGAACTGGATCCATGGTGCTCATTGTAAACGGGTGCCTCTACTTTTGCCCTATGACCAATGGGTTGCTGACAGCATCAGGGATACTGAGTATGAGAAGGTGCCTCAGTTCGTCGCCTTCAGCGACGCAAACTTAACGTGGACCCAAACGGATGCAGAGAACAATGACGTGCTAAATGCAGCGGTCCCTCCAGAAATCCGAGCCATTAAAGAGCCGCTGTTTGTTGACCCCTCTGTGCCTGGAATCACCAGGTACAATTGGCGTCCTCGGCTGAGGAATAGTGCACCAAAGGAGAAGTCATATTAGTTAAGGATGGACTGTGTAAGTTAGGATGTACTTTGCTATAGTACCAACGGTGTTAGTTTAGGGTGTCGTGCGATTGGTGCACTGTTCTGACATTGGACAGGATAAATCGAATGTGCTCCCTAGGAGGGGGGGTACCTTATACTGTGCGACGTGGGATTCATTGTGAGCTTAGGACTGAGCAAGCTCCACCGCCGGTGCTCAAGAGCGCCAACATTGATGAACAATAGGAGCCTACCAGTGAGGTTCTGACGGACACTGGGAACACTTACCTTTGCTATCAGTTTTATTGCATTCCTCTTCTTGCTTCATAATGCATCCGTTTGGTCAACCTATTGAGGAGGAGGAACAGCCGTTTGCACCACCGCGTTTAGCGCGGGGGTGGTTAACAAAGAGAAAAATAGTTTGCATATTAATTGTTGTGATTACGCTAATAATAATACTTGGAATATCCTGGTTTCTAGAGAAGTATCCTGTGCACACTTTGGTTGGTATGACGCCCATTTCCCCTGACCACATTTTTGTTACTTTGGCCCCTCACAAAGAAGAGCATATTAAGTCTTACACAGACAATGTATTTATACAAATTTTGCATAAAGCCCATGATGTGTCCAATACAACTAATTGTTGGGTTTGTGGATTGCTCCCCTCAGTTACTCATAAGAGCGACAATTTGTTGTCCGTGCCATTGTCATATATTGGTAGCTGTGAAGGTTGGTTTGAACTGTTCATTATGGTGCACTACCATTTCCAACTCTCTACTCTGGTTATGACACCTGCTGATTCTCGCACTGTGGTAGAGTATATAAGTTTTCATCACAGGTTTACTCCCATAGGAACGGCAGGACAAGGGACTTCTGGTACTCCTGTATGAGCACATATGATAAAATAAAGAACGAAACATGGCTCCGAATGGAAATGGCTGATTTCCAAAGGTTCAACACCTCTGAATATTTTCAATCTTTCCAAGATCGCAATATTACCAAGGACAAACCAGTGCCGGTGTCAGTGGACAACACAACAGCTAGTTTTTGTGTCCAAGGGACTGGGGAGGTAAAGGTGGGGGAGACTAAATGCAATTTCACCTATAGACTGAGAACGATTAATAGTCCCCCTTTGATCTTACCCCATAATGTCTATTTTGTCTGTGGATCCCAAGCTCATGTCTGGCTTCCGAGGGGATGCTGTGTTTTTAGACTGGTTTCCCGCACTTATACTTTGAAACCCCTACCTGTCCCTGGTCCGCTGCGGCTGCTGTGCCGATCGTGCGGAGGGACGTGGCTCCTCCCCATGCTCTTACTTCCGGGGGTGTGTGGATAAAGGAGCCCTGCTAAAGCGACCGCGCAACGGTTAGTGGCAGCGCAGACCGAGTGGGCTGCTTTGGACGCACCAGAGCGCTGGAAGGTTGTTTTTACTCTGTATTTTTAAAAAAGAAGTATATTGCTGTGTTTTTAGACTGGTTTCCCGCACTTATACTTTGAAACCCCTACCTGTCCCTGGTCCGCCGCGGCTGCTGTGCCGATCGTGCGGAGGGACGTGGCTCCTCCCCATGCTCTTACTTCCGGGGGTGTGTGGATAAAGGAGCCCTGCTAAAGCGACCGCGCAACGGTTAGTGGCAGCGCAGACCGAGTGGGCTGCTTTGGACGCACCAGAGCGCTGGAAGGTTGTTTTTACTCTGTATTTTTTTTAAAAAGAAGTATATTGCTGTGTTTTTAGACTGGTTTCCCGCACTTATACTTTGAAACCCCTACCTGTCCCTGGTCCGCCGCGGCTGCTGTGCCGATCGTGCGGAGGGACGTGGCTCCTCCCCCATGCTCTTACTTCCGGGGGGGTGTGGATAAAGGAGCCCTGCTAAAGCGACCGCGCAACGGTTAGTGGCAGCGCAGACCGAGTGGGCTGCTTTGGACGCACCAGAGCGCTGGAAGGTTGTTTTTACTCTGTATTTTTAAAAAAAAGAAGTATATTGCTGTGTTTTTAGACTGGTTTCCCGCACTTATACTTTGAAACCCCTACCTGTCCCTGGTCCGCCGCGGCTGCTGTGCCGATCGTGCGGAGGGACGTGGCTCCTCCCCCATGCTCTTACTTCCGGGGGTGTGTGGATAAAGGAGCCCTGCTAAAGCGACCGCGCAACGGTTAGTGGCAGCGCAGACCGAGTGGGCTGCTTTGGACGCACCAGAGCGCTGGAAGGTTGTTTTTACTCCGTATTTTTTAATGAAAAGAAGTATATTGCTGTGCTTTTAGACTGGTTTCCCGCACTTATACTTTGAAACCCCTACCTGTCCCTGGTCCGCCGCGGCTGCTGTGCCGATCGTGCGGAGGGATGTGGCTCCTCCCCCATGCTCTTACTTCCGGGGGTGTGTGGATAAAGGAACCATGCTAAAGCGACCGCGCAGCGGACGCGCGAAGCGGGCGCGCCGCTGGCGCGCCGAAGGCGCGCCTAAGGCAAGCCCGTCTGCGCCCGTCCGCGACCGGACAGCGACCAGTGCCAGCCATGCTGTCCGTGCGGGCCCAGCTGGCCTCACCTGGACCAGAGAACAACTACTAATGCTAGCCTCTACGTGATGTGCTAGTCCCACCTGTCTTAATGTGGGCTCTATGGAAGAGGGGTGGGACACACAGGCAGGACGTTGCAGTGCTTGTTCTTATTCACTGGACAATAGGATAAGGGGGGATGAATGTAATATCTCTGTTCCACACATACCCCCACAGTTGGCCGGCCTTTCTACTGTTACAACTAGATCAGATATCAGGGCTTGCTTAGTCAATTGTAGATCCCTACCCAAGCATGCTGACGACATCTGGTATCACCTAGAGTCCCATTCTTGCGACCTTATGTTTCTAACTGAAACTTGGTTAAGGGATCATTCCTACCCTGATATATCTTTAGCCATCCCAGAAGGCTACAGGATTACAGTAGTTAACAGGCCTGACAATAGGTTAGGGGGTGGACTGGCAGTGATTTATAGAAAGGATTGGGAGATCACAGTGAAGAGAATAGAGAATATTGGGATGATTGAAGCACTGTCGTTTTGCGTTAAAATCACCCCTACTTTTCCATTTGCTGGATTGCTGGTATACAGACCCCCTGACTCACCTGCTGCTCAGTGGTCTGCACTATATAACACTATTGCTGACCTCTCTCTTAAATATGCAAATTGCACTATTCTTGGAGATTTCAATGTCCATATGGACAACGACATATGCCCATTAGCTGCTCAATTACTACACACCCTTGAAGGATTGAACTTGGCTCAAAAAGTAACAGCCCCGACACACACGGCTGGCCATATGTTGGACCTTATCTTCACTAACATTTCCTCCTTAAGAGTGGATTCTCCCCTCCCACTGACCTGGTCAGACCATTTTTTAGTTCCTTTTCATCTGACCACTCCCTCCAATAATAATCAGGTCAGTTCTAAACCCGAAATGAGAAGAAACTGGAGGAAGGTCACATCGGAGGCCATTGATCTGGTGTTACGGGATACAGTCCCAGTTTTGACAGGGGAGCTCAGTCAAGATGTCTCTCTTTTTAATAACTGGATTACACTTGCCTTGGACAAAGTTGCTCCATTTAAAATCACGAAACCTTCCAGGAAAAATCCTTCTGCCCCCTGGTTCACTACTGAACTTAGGCTGGAGAAAAGTTTATGTAAGCAATTGGAGCGGGCATGGAGGAAATACTATCACCCCGACGCCAAACACAGATATAAACTCGCATTAAAAAAAATTCACAAACGTAACACGATCAGGGATTATGTTGCTAACCAGATTAATACCTCAGATAATTCAACTAAAGAAGTGTTTAAGATCGTTCAGGGCTTTTGAAGCCATTAGCCTTGAAAAGCACTATCTCCCCTTCAGCCTCCCTCTGTGAAGATCTTTCCAGCTTCTTCCATGACAAGATCCAGAAAATCTACTCCTCTTTTCCTTCAGCTGGGATTTCCACGTCATCAGCCAAAATCGACAATTCTAACCTTCCCAACACTTGGTCGGAATTCAACCCATTAGGTATAGAGACCTCTTTGATGGAATTAAGTAAAATTAAATCTGGTGCCCCAACTGACCCTTGTCCAGCCAGCTTTTTTAAACTCCTGGCTCCACGGCTGAATCCCATCTTAAATGCCGTATGGAACGCTTCTCTGAGCCTGGGTATTTTCCCGGTGCCATGGAAGACGGCGTATGTCCAACCAATTCTAAAGAAAGAAGATGCGGATCCATCTGATCTAAAAAAATTTAGACCGATCTCTCTCCTCCCGGCCCCGGCCAAAGTGCTGGAAAAGGTCGGCCAAATGCAACTATCGGAGTTCCTGGAGGTCAACCATCTTCTCCACGACTCCCAGTCGGGTTTTAGGAAGGGATATAGCACAGAGACGGCCCTCCTGGAAGTGGCAGAAACTATACGGGAAACAGTAGACCAGGGCAGATGTGCAATGTTAGTGCTGTTGGACTTGTCCGCAGCCTTTGACACTGTGTCACACCAGATCCTTCTAGAGAGACTTGAGTCTCTAGGTGTGAAGGGTACTGTGTTAAACTGGTTCCGCACCTTCTTAGAGGGTCGGTCTCAAAATGTGTTCTTGCGTCCTTTCACCTCGGCTACTAGAGCTATTAGTTGCGGGGTCCCACAGGGCTCAGCGCTCAGCCCCACCCTCTTCAATGTGTACTTGACCCCTCTCTCCACACTGATTGAACAGTGTGACGTGAAGGTGGTCTCGTACGCTGATGATACTCAGCTTGTCTTCTCTTTTAAAGAACACACGGAGGCAGCCTTTGCGAATTTTAAAATCTGTTTGCGCACAATCTTGGTATGGATGACAAATAACTGCATGAAGTTGAACACTGATAAAACAGAGGTACTATTTTTTAATCAACCCTCTCCTCCTGCATCTGAACTCTGGTGGCCGGCTGAGCTTGACCCCCCTCCTAACCCGGTAAGCTCAGCTAGGAACCTAGGCTTCCGATTTGATTCTAGCCTATCAGGTAGTGCTCAGGTTGGTAAGGTTTCTTCTGTGTGTTTCTGGAAATTAAAAAGCTTACGCAAATTCTTGCATTTATTACCAATGAATTGCAGAAAAAATGTGGTCCATGCGCTCGTAACTTCACAACTGGACTACGCGAATAGTCTCTATCTGGGGCTCCCGGACTACCTGTTAAGAAAACTGCAGATTATACAGAATGCTGCAGCCAGGCTAATAAGAAATGTGCCTCTTCGCCATCATATCTCTCCTCACCTGCGAAGCCTGCATTGGCTCCCGATCAAGAGACGGATCGAGTTTAAGGCACTGATATTGGCCTTTAGATCTATTAATGACACTGGCCCCCAATACTTGAAGCATAGACTTCGGAGATATCACCAGTCAAGATCTCTGAGGTCTAATTATCAGAACCTAATGGTGACTCCGCGCTTTAAAAAGGCTAGGATGGGGGTCGGGCTTTTGCAGTAAAAACCGCCTTGCTGTGGAACTCTATGCCAGTCCATCTCCGAAAGGCAAAGACAGAGCCTTTGTTTAGAAAGGCCTTGAAAACTTGGCTCTTCAGCCTAACCTAGTACATTTGCGGAATTCCTCAGTCCCTGTATGCAACCTGCACCTACCGTTAGCGCCGGGACACTTCCGTTGGAGGTAGCTGTGCGCTCTATAAAATGCATTAATAATAATAATAATGATCAGGCAGATGTTACCTCTCTTTCCTCCATCCCCCTGTGTATGTTGCCCCATCCAATTATCATAAAGATCATCGGCTGCAGCGTAGGAGTACATACTTGCCCCGAGTCACAAGGGTTATTGACACAAAGGATATAGATCAGACAGATACCACCGCACAACAGTTTGGGGATGCCATAAAGGGTCTCCTACCTCTTTGGGGCCCCATAGCCAATAGCCTTCAAATTCGTCGGCTAACAAGGGTTGTTGAAGGGGTTATCAATACGACTGCTGGGATAATGACAAATATCATTGCTGAGCTCCAGGCTACGAGATTAGTCACTTTGCAGAACCAGATGATGTTAGACGTCATCCTGGCAGATCGGGAAGGGGCCTGTCGCGTCATTGGCAGCAGCTGTTGTGTTTACATACCTGATCACGCTCCCAACATGTATGCAGCTATAGAAAAATTGCATAGAATTTTGTCTTATGTACACCAAGAGACAGGCACTGGGACACTATCAGGGTGGTTCTGGAACATACTCACCTACTGGGGTTGGAAGATCCTCACTTTTCTGGCTGTAGTTGCCGGTATCTTCTTCACGTTCTGCCTCTGCCTACAATGTCTCCCAGCTTTTTGTTCCTATTGTGTCACTATCCTTACTCCCAAGCCGAAAATGCCAGTTCATGATACTAGTGCAGCAGCTATGTTACAAAAAAAGGTTGATGAAAAGATGCAGATTGACGAGGGCATCTTTAGTTCTACATCATCCCCTGCAGCGCCTATTCCTGATGCCGAGTATATGGATTGTTCTGAGTACTGATGTCCTTTTGCTTATTACAATGTTATGTCTTTACCGCCCACCATATAAAATTGTTAGCGAATGCTAAAAGGAGGGTCTGATGAAATGAATATGTTTTTGCTATTTTGCTCGTGCATTGTTCTATGTAAGTTAGCATTCGCGGCACCATTTTATGTTTAGCCGCCATTTTGAATCTTGCCATTAACTGCGTATTCCCTCCTCGAGAAGTGGGCTGTTGAAAGTTTCATTTCTCGAAGGTTAAGTCTTGCTCTGCTAACGATAACACTGTTCTTATTAGCGCATACCTTTCCCACTAGATAGAGGCCTTCTCTCACTAGTCTAGCGGTAGGTATGGACAGCACGACCTTGGCATAGAGATAATGTGTGCCCGGCCTCAGAGTCAAAGCTCATCCTACTGTACTTCTTTGTTTTAGCTGCACCTGCTTGTAAAATTCCATTATGGGCGGGTCTTCCTTTGTTCTGAATCGTACATAATGTATCACCATGTTTGCTGATGTCAGTCCTCTCTGCAGCACCCCTAAGCGACTGGACAGACGGGGCTCCGCTCGAGTGTATCTGAATAAATATATACTTGGTTTGTATTCTCTACTGTCTGACCGACTCTTCATTTGTAGGGAAGGCTGAGAGGTGGTCACGAGTGACCCGGTGGCCCTAATCAGGTCACTTCCTTCAAATGGAGCAGCAGTGGTCTATAAATAATGGTATAGGCTCCCTGCTTTCATCATTACAATGTCCTAATCCACAGTTTCTGCCTCTTTCATTTCCCAGCCCCTCGAGGATATGTGAATTGGGCTGGGGAAAGAGGCAGGCAGAGTCTGTGGACCAGGGCATACAGGAGCCTTCCCTCCTATGTCCTACCATGCCTTACAGTGTCACAGGGGATACTTTTTGTAAGGATTGGTGGAATTGTGACAAAGATGATTAGGAAACTGCAAGCTTGAAATGCAAGCAGTGTACTTCCAAAGAAAGCTACGCCATGTAACTTTCCAAATTAAATGTTTGCATTTCAAAATATAAATGTATTGAAATCCATTATCCTAGAATCTGTTTTCTGTCAATAGTTTTTGTTTTGTGTCACTCTAGTTCAACAAGGGTTGTGCTGGGTGCAGGCAATGCCAAGATCTGGTTGGGAGAGTGGTGCCACAGTCAATGACAGTGCAGCAGGTGCAGTGACTCTGGGGCTCAGGCTGCTGCTGGTTCGGTGAGGTTGCCATACGAGATCCACCGCAGGGCGTAGAAGGAATGCAAAACCCACAGGTTAGAAGTCAAGCAAAGAGTATTATGCAAAGTGACAGGGCTGGGGTCAGATGTGAGAGGAGTGGGCCTGAGTAATTGGAGTGGAAGGCTCCGTCATGTGTGTCTGAGATCTTTGAGGGCCTGTGGGGTCAGGTTTGAAGCTAGGGCTTCTCTACTATTACATGTTCGATGATAATGGGGGGCGTAGAAAGAAGGAAACGAGAAGGGCAGGTGATAAAGGCAAGGACAATGAGAAGAAAGACAAGTGAGTGGTGCCTGTATTGGGGTGGACTGGAGACGGAAGGTGGGGAGAGAAAGATTTAGGATGATAGCTGAGGCTAATTGGGAAAGGAAAAAGAAAAAAGTTAAGACATTTTTATCTCATATTTTATATGATTCTCTATCTAAAATATCTTTTATAGTTGCGTACTTGGTAACCTTTAGAATGAATGAGGTGAAATGATGGCAGTATCTGGTTGAATGTTTTTTTCTGTTGGGGTAAAGTGGATCCTGGTGTTACTGCACATGCTGTACTACTGATGCCCCCCCCCCCCCCTGATTCCTGTCACTGTCCCTGTTATGGTCCCATTCCCTGTCAACCCCTGTGGCAGACTCAGTAACGGCCACCTGCCCCATCCCTTGAATACTCCCAACCAATCCTTACCTTCATCCATACCTCTGTCACACTTCCCATCCATGTCATGATCACAATCCATACCTCAATCTGAATCCTTGACATCCTCCGAAACCCTGTGACCATCCCGCTTTCTGTCAGGCTTACCTTCCATATGACTCTAAAAATCCCGTCACATCCCCTATCCACTCTCCTTTACTTACTGATACTTTGCAGGTGATTTTGAGAGAATGGGGCGTGTTTGTCAAGACTATAGAGTGTAAGCGAAGATGTGTCCGGCCCTCGTGCAGGAGTAGTTTACAGACTTGAAAGCCAGAACAGAGGTGTTTTCAGTGAGTTTTGTGCAGACCTCACAGTACTGAAAAATCGGAATGCTGCAGGCCAGACTGAGGACTAACGTGCAGTGGCAAAGCTTTGTTCGAGCCCAGTACTGGGATAGCAGGAAGTGACGCACATTGGGATTGCGCACTACAAGAACAGCAGTTGATGCGGCAGTGGCTCTCAGTACTGGATTAACATATGTAGCGGGTCAGGACTAAGGCGCATTGACAGGACAGTGCGGGGGTGTCTTCAGTGCGCTATGTAAAGGTGCTGCATATCAGGATTGAGCCACAGGGCCATGATGTGTGTTTCAGTACTGTACTGAGTGAGGTGCTACGGCTCAGGATCGACCTTGTAGTTTCGGAGCTATGTGCTTGTAATATGGGTATTGTTGTTATTATGCTTTATATCAGGTATGTGTCTTTTTAAATATTTCTGTGTAAGTATTAGAATGGACTACGGTCATTATGTGGGGAATTCTAGAATGTGGGGGTTTTGACTCATTGACTGTCCTGCTGCTGTGGCAAGCTGTCGTGGGTCCTGTTTACAGAATAAACAAACTTTGGGAAACGCATCCTAGTCTGGCTGTTTTCTGCATACCTCTGTTCTACAGTGCTGGTACCTGTGCCAGAATGACAGGAGTGCAGCTACTCGATACTGCGGTGCATTGCCAGCAGCGTGCATACCTGTATTGTGATACGTGGTGGTGTGACGCTTCAGGACTGATGTTCTCTGACTGTGATATGTGGGGGTTTCCTTACTAGAGACAAAGTGGATGCTGCAGATCTGGACTGAGATACATTGACGCCGCTGTGTGTTCACCACAGTGCTAGAATATCAGGGCTTCAGAACTTCAGGACTGAGGTGCATTGGCAGCGGTGTGTGAGCTCCCTCAGTGCTAGAATACCAGGGCTGTAGTTCTGGACTGAGATGCATTGGTAGTGCTGTGTGTGCTCCTCTGTGCTAGAATACCAGGGCTGTAGTTCTGGACTGAGGTGCACTGACGCCGCTATATGGGCTCCTCAGTGCTATAATTCTAGGGCTACAGTCTTTCAGGATTGAGGTTCATCAGCAGCGCTGTGTGTGCTCCTCAGTGCTCGAATACCAGGGCTGCAGCCATTCAAGACTAAGGTGCATCGGCAGCGCTGTGTGTGCTCCTCAGTGCTAGAATACCAGGGCTGCAGCCATTGTGGACTGAGGTGCATCGGCAGCGGTGTGTGTGCTCCTCAGTGCTAGAATACCAGGGCTGCAGCCATTCAAGACTAAGGTGCATCGGCAGCGCTGTGTGTGCTCCTCAGTGCTAGAATACCAGGGCTGCAGCCATTCAAGACTAAGGTGCATCGGCAGCGCTGTGTGTTCTCCTCAGTGCTAGAATACCAGGGCTGTAGCCATTCAAGACTAAGGTGCATCGGCAGCGCTGTGTGTGCTCCTCAGTGCTAGAATACCAGGGCTGCAGCCATTGTGGACTAAGGTGCATCGGCAGCGCTGTGTGTGCTCCTCAGTGCTAGAATACCAGGGCTGCAGCCATTCAAGACTAGGGGGGCATCGGCAGCGCTGTGTGTGCTCCTCAGTGCTAGAATACCAGGGCTGCAGATCTTCAGGACTAAGGTGCATCGGCAGCGCTGTGTGTGCTCCTCAGTGCTAGAATACCAGGGCTGCAGCCATTCAAGATTAGGGGGGCATCGGCAGCGCTGTGTGTGCTCCTCAGTGCTAGAATACCAGGGCTGCAGATCTTCAGGACTAAGGTGCATCGGCAGCGCTGTGTGTGCTCCTCAGTGCTAGAATACCAGGGCTGCAGCCATTGTGGACTGAGGTGCATCGTCAGCGGTGTGTGTGGTCCTCAGTGCTAGAATACCAGGGCTGCAGCCATTCAAGACTAGGGGGCATCGGCAGCGCTGTGTGTGCTCCTCAGTGCTAGAATACCAGGGCTGCAGATCTTCAGGACTAAGGTGCATCGGCAGCGCTGTGTGTGCTCCTCAGTGCTAGAATACCAGGGCTGCAGCCATTGTGGACTGAGGTGCATCGTCAGCGGTGTGTGTGGTCCTCAGTGCTAGAATACCAGGGCTGCAGCCATTGTGGACTAAGGTGCAACGGCAGCGCTGTGTGTTCTCCTCAGTGCTAGAATACCAGGGCTGCAGATCTTCAGGATTGGGGTGCATCGGTAGCGCTGTGTGTGCTCCTCGGTGCTAGAATACCAGGGCTGCAGCCATTCAAGACTAAGGTGCATCAGCGGCGCTGTGTGTGCTCCTCAGTGCTAGAATACCAGGGCTGCAGCCATTCAAGACTAAGGTGCATCAGCGGCGCTGTGTGTGCTCCTCAGTGCTAGAATACCAGGGCTGCAGATCTTCAGGACTAAGGTGCATCGGCAGCGCTGTGTGTGCTCCTCAGTGCTAGAATACCAGGGCTGCAGCCATTGTGGACTGAGGTGCATCGTCAGCGGTGTGTGTGGTCCTCAGTGCTAGAATACCAGGGCTGCAGCCATTCAAGACTAAGGTGCAACGGCAGCGCTGTGTGTTCTCCTCAGTGCTAGAATACCAGGGCTGCAGATCTTCAGGATTGGGGTGCATCGGTAGCGCTGTGTGTGCTCCTCAGTGCTAGAATACCAGGGCTGCAGCCATTCAAGACTAAGGTGCATCAGCGGCGCTGTGTGTGCTCCTCAGTGCTAGAATACCAGGGCTGCAGCCATTCAAGACTAAGGTGCATCAGCGGCGCTGTGTGTGCTCCTCAGTGCTAGAATACCAGGGCTGCAGATCTTCAGGACTAAGGTGCATCGGCAGCGCTGTGTGTGCTCCTCAGTGCTAGAATACCAGGGCTGCAGCCATTGTGGACTGAGGTGCATCGTCAGCGGTGTGTGTGGTCCTCAGTGCTAGAATACCAGGGCTGCAGCCATTCAAGACTAAGGTGCAACGGCAGCGCTGTGTGTTCTCCTCAGTGCTAGAATACCAGGGCTGCAGATCTTCAGGATTGGGGTGCATCGGTAGTGCTGTGTGTGCTCCTCAGTGCTAGAATACCAGGGCTGCAGCCATTCAAGACTAAGGTGCATCAGCGGCGCTGTGTGTGCTCCTCAGTGCTAGAATACCAGGGCTGCAGCCATTCAAGACTAAGGTGCATCAGCGGCGCTGTGTGTGCTCCTCAGTGCTAGAATACCAGGGCTGCAGATCTTCAGGACTAAGGTGCATCGGCAGCGCTGTGTGTGCTCCTCAGTGCTAGAATACCAGGGCTGCAGCCATTGTGGACTGAGGTGCATCGTCAGCGGTGTGTGTGGTCCTCAGTGCTAGAATACCAGGGCTGCAGCCATTCAAGACTAAGGTGCAACGGCAGCGCTGTGTGTTCTCCTCAGTGCTAGAATACCAGGGCTGCAGCCATTCAAGACTAAGGTGCAACGGCAGCGCTGTGTGTTCTCCTCAGTGCTAGAATACCAGGGCTGCAGATCTTCAGGATTGGGGTGCATCGGTAGCGCTGTGTGTCTTCCTCAGTGCTAGAATACCAGGGCTGCAGCCATTCAAGACTAAGGTGCATCAGCGGCGCTGTGTGTGCTCCTCAGTGCTAGAATACCAGGGCTGCAGCCATTCAAGACTAAGGTGCATCAGCGGCGCTGTGTGTGCTCCTCAGTGCTAGAATACCAGGGCTGCAGCCATTCAAGACTAAGGTGCAACGGCAGCGCTGTGTGTGCTCCTCAGTGCTAGAATACCAGGGCTGCAGCCATTCAAGACTAGGGGGGCATCGGCAGCGCTGTGTGTGCTCCTCAGTGCTAGAATACCAGGGCTGCAGCCATTCAAGACTAAGGTGCAACGGCAGCGCTGTGTGTTCTCCTCAGTGCTAGAATACCAGGGCTGCAGATCTTCAGGATTGGGGTGCATCGGTAGCGCTGTGTGTGCTCCTCAGTGCTAGAATACCAGGGCTGCAGCCATTCAAGACTAAGGTGCATCAGCGGCGCTGTGTGTGCTCCTCAGTGCTAGAATACCAGGGCTGCAGCCATTCAAGACTAAGGTGCATCAGCGGCGCTGTGTGTGCTCCTCAGTGCTAGAATACCAGGGCTGCAGCCATTCAAGACTAAGGTGCAACGGCAGCGCTGTGTGTGCTCCTCAGTGCTAGAATACCAGGCCTGCAGCCATTCAAGACTAGGGGGGCATCGGCAGCGCTGTGTGTGCTCCTCAGTGCTAGAATACCAGGGCTGCAGCCATTCAAGACTAAGGTGCAACGGCAGCGCTGTGTGTTCTCCTCAGTGCTAGAATACCAGGGCTGCAGATCTTCAGGATTGGGGTGCATCGGTAGCGCTGTGTGTGCTCCTCAGTGCTAGAATACCAGGGCTGCAGCCATTCAAGACTAAGGTGCATCAGCGGCGCTGTGTGTGCTCCCCAGGGCTAGAATACCAGGGCTGCAGATCTTCAGGACTAAGGTGCATCGGCAGCGCTGTGTGTGCTCCTCAGTGCTAGAATGCAAGGAATGCAGAAGTTTAGGACTGAGGTGCATTGTAGAGCTATATGTGCAGCTCAGTACTGAAATAACATGGATGCAGCATATATGTGCTGAGGTATGGTCAAGCTGTGTGCATAGCAAGAAGCTCTTCACTTGCACCATGAGGATATTATAGTGAATAGAAATGCCAGCAATACAGAAATAATACAATTGCGGCCCCTGAGCTCAAGAGGGCCAAGGTAGTCATATCAGAATACACAGCATGTGCTGCGATGGGGAATCTTGAGTTTAAGCTCAGGCTGTTTTTGATGGTGAACATCTTAGGACACCTGTTGTATGAAAGTATCATCTTCTTCCGCTTGTGAGCTTAGAAGAGATGTGCCTTTTATTGTTGTGATCTGGATGACCAATGAGATTGTGAAGGTATTTGTGAGTCAGAGAGAGGGCTGCATGTACTGTAACGCCAAAGAGATTTTAAAATATTAAAGGGACTCCCTCGGGTTCTCGGAAACCATGGCTAACTTTACCTCAAACTGACAGTCTAGGCACACATTATTAATGGATCTTTTACACTACAAGGGGTTTAGGGAGGTGAGGACTCAGTACTTTAGAGACAGTGGTAAAATATCTAGAAGACTCACTCAGGCTCAGGAGACCTAGTCAGGGGTGTAACTTCAGGGGGGATGCTTTGCATGTGACACACTGAAATAAATGCATTCTTGGACTAGTAGTTGGGTCTGGGTGCCCAGTGTAGGGTCTGCTATGTCCGTGTTGGTTTTTCTGCTAGTAATAACAGACAAAACAGTGACCTTTAGAGAGAGAGCATCAGAGATATAGTCTGTTGGCTGAATTTCCAAATATGAAATCAGATAACCTGGAATCAATACCAGCTTCCATTTGTCCAAACTATGTGATCTTATGCAAATATTTTATAACACTTAGGGGCATATTCTCAAGGACTCATCGCCGATTTAGCGGCACTTTTCCGCCACGAAAGTGGCGATAGATTTATCGCCCTATTCACAAGCCTGTGCTAACAGCCGACATCGTCAGCTTATCTGCGATAGCTGCCGCTAAAAACATCACCAAGCCTGACAGCGACAACTAACGCTAATCATATGCAGAGTAGGCGTTCCCGTCCAAAAACTCACGATAACACCACTTCGCGATATTCTCAATGACCAGCCAGATCGGCGATGCGGTCCAAAAACAGGCGATAAGGTGCGTTAGCAGCAGGGACTTAAGACCCGCTCATTCCTGGCCTTAAGGACGAAAACCTGCAGTATAAAGGGAGCCCAGCCCAGAGCCACATCTGAAGATCAACAGATGCCATGGAGCTACTAATCATGCAGCTTGGAGACCCAAGAGGGCCACAACACCCACCGCCACCACCCCCAGGACCACCCCTGCACCCAGGACCACCCCCCCCCGGACTACCACCGAGGCAGCGCATAGCAAGACAGCTGACCTTCCGAAAATGCACCAGCCTCAGAGACTTAACGCCAGAGGATGACATTGCCCACTACAGGCTCAAAAGGACAACCATCCTCCGCATCTTGACCCACATTGCCCACAGGCTGACGGTACCAACACAGCGGACAACCAACATCCCTCCGCAGACAAAGCTACTGGCTGTGCTGCACTTGTTAGCTTCTGGTACTTTCCAACCAACAACTGCCAGAGTCGGAGGAGTCTCACAGCCAGCCCTATCAAAGTTCCTCACACCTGTCATGGATGCCATCATCAGCTTCAGACGCCAGCACCTTCACTTCCCACACACTGCGCAGGAACAGCTGGAGACCAAGCAAGGCTTCTACGCCATAGCTGGCTTCCCGCACGTGTTGGGGGCAATTGACTTCACACATGTCCTACTTGTGACCCCTGCCGACACTGCACACAAGTACCGCAACAGAAAGCACACGCATTCCCTCAACATGCAGGCAATAGTGGACCACCGGGGACTGTTCACCAATGTCGTCGCCAACTTCCCAGGCAGTGTGCATGATTCCTACATCTTCCGACAGTCCATCATCAACCAGTGCTTTCAGGATGGCACCTATGGAAATGCACTGCTCGTTGGTAAGTACCAACGGAACACACCACACACCTCAACTCCACAATCATACAACTCACAACTGTGGGAATGCACATGTAACAATATCACATACAACATGCCAACCAACATGCCCACCTACCAGACACGACAACACAAGGAACTGTGGTAACAGGGGCCAGACATGTAGACAAACCATCCACAAAGGCATAGCCCCTCTGCCACACAATTGCAGAATGTGGGGAGAGGTGGGAACCAAGAATGTGCGAAGGAGGCAATGGACCCATGAATAAGAATGTACACAATGCCAAGTGTGGCAGTGATGTGCTGGACAGTCTTGAGTATGCAGAGCACAGACATGTCCATGTGGACATATACTGCTGGTGTTTGCAGTGTTGTGGACAGTGGACGCAACCATGTTACCTCAGGCAGTGGGGAAGACCTTGGACATGTAGCTATGTCGCCCCCCCTGTAAGCGTAAGCGTAGTGGGCTGGCCCGGCGTACGCCAGTCCAGCGTAGGGGTGTGAAGAAATGGCCCGGGGCTCTGGGCGTGGTTCAGTCCTGGGCTCTGGGCGTGGTTCAGTTCCGGGCTGGCCACAAAAGTGACTATGGCGTGTGTTTGTGTTGTGGTGTCGGCGCCACCCGGCCCTTAATCGACAATGTTGCAATGTAGTGTTGTAGGGATTCTGCACATACACAGAACTATGCACAGCAATGCGGGACTTCGGTATATAGGGGCTACGCCTTCCAGCCTTAGTACCCACGAGCCCACGACCGGCTAGCTATAGTGCCCCACCTGCCCTCCTATACACAGATAGAGAAACAGGCGTTCAGACAACCCAGAACACAACACTCCCCTAATCACTCAGGGATCGTGGTAACAGGTCATTCCCTTTCGCTCAGACTCTCGTACTCTCCACAGCAAGAGATTGACAGAGTCACTGAGTTAGTTTAAAATGTTTATTTGAACTAACGTGCTCTTAAATGCAGTATACGAGCCACTACTAAAATCAGAATGCATAATACAAACATCGTCAGCATTGTAGCAAGTCCATACATTATAAAAGGAGAAATCATTGTATATTGGGAAGGGTATGCCCAGACGTGGGTCCCGTGCTCACTACGCCACTGGAGTCAAGCTATCCTGGCTGATGAGGGCTGAATGCCCGAAACCGGTCCTAGGATGCTTGATTCCGGTCCAGGGAAGACATGGCTTGGCAGTTCGGTCTGGACTGTTCCCATGAGGCACAGGGTCAAGACTGATTTGCATATGGCTATGTCTGAACTGGGGTGGCGTGGTGAAGCAAAATAACGATGGATTAAACCCAGATCTGTGACTGGGGGTGAATGTTTGCCAATGTGCAACATTCCGTCCATCATCTTGTGTGTTTTGCATTTCGCCCTAAGTGGGAAGGGTATGCCCAGACGTGGGTCCCGTGCTCACTACGCCACTGGAGTCAAGCTATCCTGGCTGATGAGGGCTGAAAGCCCGAAACCGGTCCTAGGATGCTTGATTCCGGTCCAGGGAAGACATGGCTTGGCAGTTCGGTCTGGACTGTTCCCATGAGGCACAGGGTCAAGACTGATTTGCATATGGCTATGTCTGAACTGGGGTGGCGTGGTGAAGCAAAATAACGATGGATTAAACCCAGATCTGTGACTGGGGGTGAATGTTTGCCAAAATGTGCAACATTCCGTCCATCATCTTGTGTGTTTTGCATTTCGCCTAAGTGGGAAGGGTATGCCCAGACGTGGGTCCCGTGCTCACTACGCCACTGGAGTCAAGCTATCCTGGCTGATGAGGGCTGAAAGCCCAAAACCGGTCCTAGGATGCTTGATTCCGGTCCAGGGAAGACATGGCTTGGCAGTTCGGTCTGGACTGTTCCCATGAGGCACAGGGTCAAGACTGATTTGCATATGGCTATGTCTGAACTGGGGTGGCGTGGTGAAGCAAAATAACGATGGATTAAACCCAGATCTGTGACTGGGGGTGAATGTTTGCCAATGTGCAACATTCCGTCCATCATCTTGTGTGTTTTGCATTTCGCCCTAAGTGGGAAGGGTATGCCCAGACGTGGGTCCCGTGCTCACTACGCCACTGGAGTCAAGCTATCCTGGCTGATGAGGGCTGAAAGACCGAAACCGGTCCTAGGATGCTTGATTCCGGTCCAGGAAGACATGGCTTGGCAGTTCGGTCTGGACTGTTCCCATGAGGCACAGGGTCAAGACTGATTTGCATATGGCTATGTCTGAACTGGGGTGGCGTGGTGAAGCAAAATAACGATGGATTAAACCCAGATCTGTGACTGGGGGTGAATGTTTGCCAATGTGCAACATTCCGTCCATCATCTTGTGTGTTTTGCATTTCGCCCTAAGTGGGAAGGGGATGCCCAGACGTGGGTCCCGTGCTCACTACGCCACTGGAGTCAAGCTATCCTGGCTGATGAGGGCTGAAAGCCCGAAACCGGTCCTAGGATGCTTGATTCCGGTCCAGGGAAGACATGGCTTGGCAGTTCGGACTGGACTGTTCCCATGAGGCACAGGGTCAAGACTGATTTGCATATGGCTATGTCTGAACTGGGGTGGCGTGGTGAAGCAAAATAACGATGGATTAAACCCAGATCTGTGACTGGGGGTGAATGTTTGCCAATGTGCAACATTCCGTCCATCATCTTGTGTCTCTTGTGTGTTTTACATATTGATTCTGGAGACAGGACTATAAAACCTACTCTCCCTCCCCATGGACAGGAAAACTAAGATGATATCATAGAAGAACTCTGGGTTTGTATAGCAGACCCCATACCTCTAAGACATAGATCGTGTCTCTACATCACAGCTCCATACAGCTCTACATTCTTGAAAAGTCTCTCCTCAAGTGTGTCTGCGTGTAACATGCATTCTCCTAATATCAAAAATAAGGTGCGTGTCCCACAAACAGCACCTGCAGGGTATGTTTTATCTATGTGCTAGGGCCTGACCAGATCAAAATAACAAGGGACGGTGTTGTTTGACCTTGCTCACGATGTTCAGACTAAACTCCAGGAACAAGCAGGGAACCAGTGCAGCCAGCGGGTCGCAGGTGACCAGCGAAAACATTCTTGCATAAGAATAAGCCTGTAGTGTCGTGTGCAAAAGCAGCATCATGGCCTCCGGACCCATTCTAATCTAAAGATGTCAACGGGGTCCCTTAAATCCACATGACACCCTCCCCCTGGCCAGGTTGCAGAAGAATAGAAAAAACAAGGTCCAAGTCGCAAGCAGAGTCAAAGCACTGAGCATAGCAGGGGCAAAGTTCCCAAAAATCAAAATCATTATAAGGTTGATTAGTGGTAAAATACGAGAAGAAGAAAAAAAAAAATTGTCTTGTTGAACATTAATCATCGGAATTATATGAGATCCGTTGAACCTTGGAAGGCAAGGTGTTCCAAAAGACGGTCCCCCTCCTCAGAGACAAGGAGGGACAACATCCAATTCAACAACTCGAAGGAGCATACATGCTCATCATAGTCCATAGCTTCAAAAAGCATGGTCGTACATCCTGTATCGTACTCAATGTAGCTGTGGTGCAGCAGGCGCGACGCCCCTTCACAGATGTCCCATTGTGCCAGCACTCCATTCACGGCCGCCATCAGCATGCGGGTACCAGTTGCACATGATTGATCATGACGCAATAGGGGCCACAGCAACAGGTCATAATCAGGGCAAGGCCGTATGGCGTTTGAGAGGCACAAATCCAAAGCCCAGGAGAAAGGACAGTCGCGGCACCAAAAAACTGGATGGACGCATGTAAAGTATGCATATCTGTAAGTCACATTGTAGGCAGCACCCACAACAGCCATAGGCAGGCAACCAAGGAATTCCTGCAATTGGCTACGGTACAGCTCCAGCTGGACCGGAGGTTCGAGTACCACATGAAGGGCAGCCATTACGAAGTAGTAAAACAAGTACCAGGACAGCACGAGCAAGCAAGAGGATCAACGGCAAGCCACCAAAAGCGCTGGGAAAAATGGAATGAATAAAAGCCGGAATTACAACAAATATCATTTGAAACGAGGACACAAGACCTCAGCCCACCAATGTAAAAAAGGTGCAAGGCCTTCTGTGTCAGAAACATTGAATAGTTGGTGTATCAACTCCCCCAAATGTAGGGGGAGATTGGTATTTAATAGGGATTGTATTTCACTTGATGTCCGAGCCACCTGTAGCTCGAATGTTTCACGGGCCGAGGTCAAGGCAAGTTCATGTTGGAATAACAGTGCTTTGAGCCTACTTAATTGTTTGAAGCTTGCTTTCATAGCGGGAACAGAAGGCCACAGAGAGCTATCAGCAATGCCATGCGGGGGTGGAAACAGGACGTTGCTGCAAGAGGGACACCGTTGCAGATACACCTGCGTGCGCCGAAGCCATGCCCTGATGTGCAGCTGTGATCAACGCATGTCTGCGGTCCTCGTTGGGAATCAGCGGATCCCCAACGGAAGGAATTGTTACTGTCGGAACTTCTTCCGGCGACAATTGGTATTTATATTTGGACGGAAACCCCTGTGGGTATTTCGTCCCGTCTCTGGTAGCCGCTACGGCTGCCAGTATGTCGGTATCGACTTTTGTTAGAGACCTTGTGACTGCTGCTACTGAACAAGTGGCTACTGCATATCTGACTGCCTCGTCAGCCAGAGTGTTGCCTACAGCGTGTGGTCCCACGCGCTGATGGCCAAGAGTATGTATTACATGTGCAAGTGGCAAGCCCTCTTTGAGAGCCTCCACTCGTACCCAAAGCGTTTTATGCTTGATCGTGTTACCCACATGACATGACATGACAGTAGCATGCACCCGGAGGGCGGGCTCGCCCGAATGGAAAAATGAAGGAGCGCTCGGGGTCTTGGCTCATACATGCCAACTGTTGTGTGTGTATCTTCATTGCCGCAGCATAAGCCAAAGGCCTAGCCTCAATCGCAGCGGGAGTTCAGCCAGGCCTGAAATCCACATCTGTGTCCGCCCTAACCTTACCATGGGCCTACACACACGTGGCCGCCCACCTTCAATGGCCAACATTACAGTGTTGTTGTCAGGCTTGCGGACATGCGCAGGAGATCAGGGACATGATCCATAGTTATTGTGGGTGTGCACTGTGCTATACTTAATTGTGCATGTGTGCCATTGTGCCCATCTCCCCCCATCCCCCCAGTCCCTGGTCGTTACTCACCCTGTTGCTGTTGGGTCAGTTCATGTTGAGCAGTGTCCGGTCCCCCAACTCCTGCCACCGTCTCCCCACTGATGACTGTGGACACCATTTCCTCCATCTCATCCAGCTCCTGCTGTGGCGCTGGACTCCCACCTCCAGTCTGCATTGCTGCTTTCCGGTTGTTAGCGAGTTTCAGCTTGGTTTTGCGCTTCACATCATTCCAGCGCTTCTTGCAGTCGTCCACTTCCCTTCTCTTCACTCCGACTGCATTCACCTTGGCCAAGATGGACTGCCATATTGCATTTTTAGTTGCCAATGACACAGTGGAGGTGATGAACAGTTGTTGGTGGTGTTCTATCACCTCCGTAATCAGGATCTTGTTTTCCTGCGGACTGAATCGCGGGTTCCTCTTCTTCTTCTCCTTGCCCTTCTCCTTCCCTGAGGTCCCTGGCTTGTCCTCCGGGGGGTTTGTGGGGTTCTGGTTGGCCTCTGTAGTTGCTCCAGCGTCCTCCATGGTGCTTCTCAGTTGTTTGGGTTTGGGTTTAGATTTCTTTCTTTTTTTTTGCAGCTTTTATGGTAATTTTTCCCGCCTGACGTGGGAATAGCAAGCCTGGCGCTGTTTATCGCTGATATTTTTATCGCTGTTGGGACCATCGCCACTTTTTTCACTGTCGGGTTTCCTTTTTTATCGGCGTCCCGGTAATTTTAACGCGGACATTTGACGCGCTATCGGGGAACTATCGCCTGTTGCCGGCGTGTTGAGAATACGCCGTTAACACGGCGTTAGTTTCCCGCAATAGACGGCGTTATGTAAAATTGCGTTAACCTAGGTTGGCGATAATTATCGCCCGTTCTTGAGAATATCCCCCTTAGCCTTCTATTATTTATCAAATATAAGAGCAGTTTAAATGCTTGAGCTAAGGATGTGTGCTGTACAAGTACCTCTTATGCTTGATTTAATAGACTATAATGTTGCTCCATCTATAATAAGAATCTAGTCCACGTTTAGGGTTTACATGACTACTGACTAGCCTTTTAGTTCACTAATGGCATTGACGCTGGGGGAGACATAAATGTTTCTAAGTTCATGTTTAAAAACTATAACTTTTAAATAATGGTTGTCTGCCCAGTGATATAATCTGAAGAACTAAGGTGAAACGCTGCAGCATGTTAAAGAAATACACTTTCTTGAACTTTGAAGAGACTGTATCTTATTTTTACATTATGTTTGTTGCATGACATACATGCCAAACGTTTCCATGGCTTAGCTCGTGCACGGACTCTTGGAGCCAAGACCCATGGTTCTGCTCTGGCTCGACACCCTATTAATTTGTCTCTGTGTCTGCCTCTATTTGCAACTCGAGTTTAGTACATGGAACCATCAGTAACTTGATAACGTGAATTGTAAAAGGTGAGGCTGGAAACATGGAGTCCTGCCTGCATGCACTGATTTGACAACTCTACCATCAAGGCTTCTCCCAGCAGAGATGAAGAAGATTGCATGCAGGGAAAATACATTTAAAATAAGTGATCCCAAGGCAGGGACCCCAGGCTGTTGTGTTGTACGTGACTGTAGTCATGAGGTGCCAGGGAGAACTGCCAAGCCCAGGTGTGACAGCTATGGACGTTCATTCAGTGGGGTGTTTGGGATGTGACACCGCACATATGCATTCTTGGCTTGGTAGTTGTGTCTGCAAGCCCCGAGTCGGGTCTGCTATGTCTGTGTCATTTGTTTTCTTGTTGTTCTCATTTCATTGAGCTTTTAACTTGGTCATGTTTTGAAGCAGAATCTTAACATATAGTGATTGGTTTACCAAACAAAATAATAAATCTGCACCAATTGAAGTACTCCTTGAATGGGTGCAAATGTACTACTTTTTGGAATTCGCGAACATTGGCAGTAGTAGGCTTGGAAAGCTGCACCAGTCTCAAGTTTCCAGGCAAACTGCTGGCAATCAGACACTCAAAAGGTGATGGGATAAAGGCTTGCAACTAGTCTAACCAGTGGCAATCACTCGGGATAGCATTCCAACCTATCGTTTTTTGGCTCACTGTGCCTTTCTAGACAGAGGTTCGCCTAATGCTAATCAGTACTGATGCGGTTCCTCATGTAAACAGTCCATTCCAAACCCTGGCCATCCGACTCCTCCACTCTGCAGCCCACTACTTTTTTAGTGGGAAATTTGAGATTCACACCGCCTGAATCTCATTGATTAAGCTATTCCTCTGGACCTAATCAAAATACCCTGTAAACCACACTACAGGGGGTACATCGGCATTGTACCTAGGAGACTCCCTTGTTTCAGGCAATAATGACCTGCAACCAGTCATACCTCACACAGCTTAAAAGAATTGGACCACATTCATCTAGCAATTCACAAGTCATGCCAAAACCCATCAGCCTCAACCCAAGAGGCACAACACATGAACATTACCCCATACTTACACTATTATCAATCTAAGACTTTTGAAAGAAAATACCACTGTAGATTTTTTTTTACAAAGATCATACTACTTGTGAGCATTCACAACAAACAAACCAAACTCTTTCCCAACCTAAGCAGTAAACGACGATGCAGACATAAAATGCACATAGAAGGCATTGCTGGCATCCGACAAGATAGTTGAGCACGTTTTAGAAACTCTGCAATCGAAGAACACATGTCAGAATGCAAAACAACTCTAAATTTATCACACATCCGACACCGACATCTGATGCCATGCCTCAGAGCTCAACTTTCACGTAAAGACAATTAAAAGAAATATTTTGGTAATGAGAGACATGTCCTGAATGCAAGAAAATAAACTCAAGAGAAGCCATGTGAGCTCCCTCCTGGTATGTACTTCATTCAGTTCAAAACAGCTTCCTTTTTACTTCCAATGGTTTCTTTTTCAGTAATATTCATAGGTTTCACTACAGCGCGAAACAATCCTTAGGGTCCAGATTCCATTTGGATCGGTAAACATGGAATTCTTACTCCACATATAGAAGGTACATTTCAATGTATTAATAGTTTATTGCACTGTTTTCTTATAAAGAGCATAGTTTTAGGGACCCGTTATACTAAGACCTTTTACTGTCACAGAGCCTGTGATTCGCATAATCACAGACTTTGCATTCACAAAAACACAAACACAAAAACATACAAAGGAAACACTGCGACTGACTCGCAACATTCCCTTTGCAGCTGATTGTGCTTTAGCCCTAGGAGATGCCATGAAAAGTGCACCTTCCCCCTCCTATCAAATTGTAATGACATTTATCAGTGATTTTAGACTGCAGTTCATTCCCAAACCATTGAGCTGATACACCCTCCTTGAACGGGGTGGGACACCATTCACAACGAGCATTGGCGAAGCCAATAGCTTTCACCTATGCAAGAGCTACTGGCTTTGCCAATGTGTTTTAGTCATGGTGTACACCTGCGTGACTGCTATTCAGCATGGATAAAAGTTAGGGGCATAGAGGAGAGTGGCGTGGAGTGGAGTGGGGTAGAGGGAATTGCACGGAGTGGAGTGTCATGGAGTGGCATATAGTGTTGTGGAGTGGGGTAGAGCGGAGTGGAGTGTTGTGGAGTGGAGAAGCATAGAGTGGACCATTGCATAATTCCGGAATGATTAATGACTTTCTCTGTTGTCATACAATGGTATCATGTTGTAGAGTGGAGTAAAGTGGAAGGGCTTAGAGTGAAGGGGAGTATAGTGCCGTGGAGTGGACTGTCATAGAGTGACATAGAGTGGAGTGTTGTAGAGTAGAGTGTTGTAGAATAGAGTGAAGTGGCATAGAGTGAAGTAAAGTGACGTGGAGTGGCATAGAGGGAGTTGCATACAGTGGAGTAGAGTGTCATAGAGTAGAGTGTCGTAGAGTGGAGTTGGTTGTCTTAGAGTGGAGTGGCACAGAGTGGATTAGAGTGTTGTAGAGTGGAGTGGCATAGAGAGAAGCAGAGGGTTGTGCAGGGATTAGAGTGTTGTCGCATAGAGTGGAGTGTCATAGAGTGTTGTAGAGTGGAGTAGAGTGTCGTGGAGTGGCATAGAGTGTCGTGGAGTGGAGTAGAGTGTCTTGGAGCAGATTGGAGTGGTGTACAGTGGAGTGGAGTAAAGTAGAGTGGAGTGGTATAGAGTAGAAGTGCATAGAGTGGAGTGCCATAGAGTGGGATGGAGTGGAGTGCAGTGTAGTGGAGTATAGTGCAGTGACATAGCCCCAACCATCACCCCTCCTTTGGACCATTGCATAATTCCGGAATGATTAATGACTTTCTCTGTTGTCATACAATGGTATCATGTTGTAGAGTGGAGTAAAGTGGAAGGGCTTAGAGTGAAGGGGAGTATAGTGTCGTGGAGTGGACTGTCATAGAGTGACATAGAGTGGAGTGTTGTAGAGTAGAGTGTTGTAGAATAGAGTGAAGTGGCATAGAGTGAAGTAAAGTGACGTGGAGTGGCATAGAGGGAGTTGCATACAGTGGAGTAGAGTGTCATAGAGTAGAGTGTCGCAGAGTGGAGTGGGTTGTCTTAGAGTGGAGTGGCACAGAGTGGATTAGAGTGTTGTAGAGTGGAGTGGCATAGAGAGAAGCAGAGGGTTGTGCAGGGATTAGAGTGTTGTCGCATAGAGTGGAGTGTCATAGATTGTTGTAGAGTGGAGTAGAGTGTCGTGGAGTGGCATAGAGTGTCATGGTGTGGAGTAGAGTGTCTTGGAGCATATTGGAGTGGTGTACAGTGGAGTAAAGTGGCATGAAGTAGGGTAGATGGAGTTGCATAGAGTGGAGTAGAGTGGAGTGGCATAGAGTGGAGTAGAGTGTCTTAGAGTACAGTGGAGTGGAGTGTCGCATAGAGTGGAGGAGAGAGCTCTGGAGTGTCATGGAGCGAGTAGAGTGTCATAGAGTGGAGCGCCATAGCGTGGAGTGGTGGAGAGTGGAGTAGAGTGTCGTGGAGGAGAGTGTCATAGAGTAGAGGGTACTTGAGTAGTGTAGAATGGAGTAAGGTGGTATGAAGTGGCATAGAGGGAGTTGCATAGAGTGGAGTAGAGTGTCGTAGAGTTGATTCGCTTAGAGTGGTGTAGATTGTCATGTACTGGAGTGGCATTGAGTGGAGAAGAGTGTTGCAGAGTGGAATCTCAGAGAGTGAAATGGCATAGAGTGGAGTACTGTTGTAGAGTGGAGTGGCAAAGAGTGTCGTAGAGTGGAGTGGCATAGAGTAGAGTGGCATAGACACTTGTGGAGTTGAGTGGCATAGAGTGATGTGGAGTGGCGTAGAGTGGAGTAGAGTGGAGTAGTATGTTATGGAGTAAAGTGGCATGGAGTGGCAGTTCGTGCTGGACTGTTCCCATGAGGCACAGGGTCAGACTGATTTGCATATTGCCATGTCTGAACTGGGGTGGTTGAGTGAGCTAAAGAATGATGATGGATTAAACCCAGATCAGTTGACTGGGGGTGAGTGTTTGATTTGCTCTAACGCTCCGTCCATCATCCCCTTTGGTATCGCTTTGTTCGCCCTAAGTTGGCAGGGTATGCCCAGACGTGGGTCCCTTGCTCACTTTGCCACTGGATTCAAGATAGCCTGGCTGATGAGGGTTATGAACCCGAAACCGGTCCCAGGATGCTTGTTTCCGGTCCAGGGAAGACATGGCTTGGCAGTTCGGGCTGGACTGTTCCCATGAGGCACAGGGTCAGACTGATTTGCATATGGCCATGTCTGAACTGGGGTGGTGGAGTGAGCTAAAGAATGATGATGGATTAAACCCAGATCAGTTGACTGGGGGTAAGTGTTTGATTTGCTCTAACGCTCAGTCCATCATCCCCTTTGGTATCGCTTTGTTCGCCCTAAGTTGGCAGGGTATGCCCAGACGTGGGTCCCTTGCTCACTTTGCCACTGGATTCAAGATAGCCTGGCTGATGAGGGTTATGAACCCGAAACCGGTCCCAGGATGCTTGTTTCCGGTCCAGGGAAGACATGGCTTGGCAGTTCGGGCTGGACTGTTCCCATGAGGCACAGGGTCAGACTGATTTGCATATGGTCATGTCTGAACTGGGGTGGTGGAGTGAGCTAAAGAATGATGATGGATTAAACCCAGATCAGTTGACTGGGGGTGAGTGTTTGATTTGCTCTAACGCTCCGTCCATCATCCCCTTTGGTATCGCTTTGTTCGCCCTAAATTGGCAGGGTATGCCCAGACGTGGGTCCCTTGCTCACTTTGCCACTGGATTCAAGATAGCCTGGCTGATGAGGGTTATGAACCCGAAACCGGTCCCAGGATGCTTGTTTCCGGTCCAGGGAAGACATGGCTTGGCAGTTCGGGCTGGACTGTTCCCATGAGGCACAGGGTCAGACTGATTTGCATATGGCCATGTCTGAACTGGGGTGGTGGAGTGAGCTAAAGAATGATGATGGATTAAACCCAGATCAGTTGACTGGGGGTGAGTGTTTGATTTGCTCTAACGCTCCGTCCATCATCCCCTTTGGTATCGCTTTGTTCGCCCTAAGTTGGCAGGGTATGCCCAGACGTGGGTCCCTTGCTCACTTTGCCACTGGATTCAAGATAGCCTGGCTGATGAGGGTTATGAACCCGAAACCGGTCCCAGGATGCTTGTTTCCGGTCCAGGGAAGACATGGCTTGGCAGTTCGGGCTGGACTGTTCCCATGAGGCACAGGGTCAGACTGATTTGCATATGGCCATGTCTGAACTGGGGTGGTGGAGTGAGCTAAAGAATGATGATGGATTAAACCCAGATCAGTTGACTGGGGGTGAGTGTTTGATTTGCTCTAACGCTCCGTCCATCATCCCCTTTGGTATCGCTTTGTTTGCCCTAAGTTGGCAGGGTATTCCCAGACGTGGGTCCCTTGCTCACTTTGCCACTGGATTCAAGATAGCCTGGCTGATGAGGGTTATGAACCCGAAACCGGTCCCAGCATGCTTGTTTCCGGTCCAGGGAAGACATGGCTTGTCAGTTCGGGCTGGACTGTTCCCATGAGGCACAGGGTCAGACTGATTTGCATATGGCCATGTCTGAACTGGGGTGGTGGAGTGAGCTAAAGAATGATGATGGATTAAACCCAGATCAGTTGACTGGGGGTGAGTGTTTGATTTGCTCTAACGCTCCGTCCATCATCCCCTTTGGTATCGCTTTGTTACGCCCTAAATTGGCAGGGTATGCCCAGACGTGGGTCCCTTGCTCACTTTGCCACTGGATTCAAGATAGCCTGGCTGATGAGGGTTATGAACCCGTAACCGGTCCCAGGATGCTTGTTTCCGGTCCAGGGAAGACATGGCTTGGCAGTTCGGGCTGGACTGTTCCCATGAGGCACAGGGCAGACTGATTTGCATATGGCCATGTCTGAACTGGGGTGGTGGAGTGAGCTAAAGAATGATGATGGATTAAACCCAGATCAGTTGACTGGGGGTGAGTGTTTGATTTGCTCTAACGCTCCGTCCATCATCCCCTTTGGTATCGCTTTGTTCGCCCTAAGTTGGCAGGGTATGCCCAGACGTGGGTCCCTTGCTCACTTTGCCACTGGATTCAAGATAGCCTGGCTGATGAGGGTTATGAACCCGAAACCGGTCCCAGGATGCTTGTTTCCGGTCCAGGAAGACATGGCTTGGCAGTTCGGGCTGGACTGTTCCCATGAGGCACAGGGTCAGACTGATTTGCATATGGCCATGTCTGAACTGGGGTTGGAGTGAGCTAAAGAATGATGATGGATTAAACCCAGATCAGTTGACTGGGGGTGAGTGTTTGATTTGCTCTAACGCTCCGTCCATCATCCCCTTTGGTATCGCTTTGTTCGCCCTAAGTTGGCAGGGTATGCCCAGACGTGGGTCCCTTGCTCACTTTGCCACTGGATTCAAGATAGCCTGGCTGATGAGGGTTATGAACCCGAAACCGGTCCCAGGATGCTTGTTTCCGGTCCAGGGAAGACATGGCTTGGCAGTTCGGGCTGGACTGTTCCCATGAGGCACAGGGTCAGACTGATTTGCATATGGCCATGTCTGAACTGGGGTGGTGGAGTGAGCTAAAGAATGATGATGGATTAAACCCAGATCAGTTGACTGGGGGTGAGTGTTTGATTTGCTCTAACGCTCCGTCCATCATCCCCTTTGGTATCGCTTTGTTCGCCCTAAGTTGGCAGGGTATGCCCAGACGTGGGTCCCTTGCTCACTTTGCCAATGGATTCAAGATAGCCTGGCTGATGAGGGTTATGAACCCGAAACCCGTCCCAGGATGCTTGTTTCCGGTCCAGGGAAGACATGGCTTGGCAGTTCGGGCTGGACTGTTCCCATGAGGCACAGGGTCAGACTGATTTGCATATGGCCATGTCTGAACTGGGGTGGTGGAGTGAGCTAAAGAATGATGATGGATTAAACCCAGATCAGTTGAGTGGGGGTAAGTGTTTGATTTGCTCTAACGCTCCGTCCATCATCCCCTTTGATATCGCTTTGTTCGCCCTAAGTTGGCAGGGTATGCCCAGACGTGGGTCCCTTGCTCACTTTGCCACTGGATTCAAGATAGCCTGGCTGATGAGGGTTATGAACCCGAAACCGGTCCCAGGATGCTTGTTTCCGGTCCAGGGAAGACATGGCTTGGCAGTTCGGGCTGGACTGTTCCCATGAGGCACAGGGTCAGACTGATTTGCAGATGGCCATGTCTGAACTGGGGTGGTGGAGTGAGCTAAAGAATGATGATGGATTAAACCCAGATCAGTTGACTGGGGGTGAGTGTTTGATTTGCTCTAACGCTCCGTCCATCATCCCCTTTGGTATCGCTTTGTTCGCCCTAAGTTGGCAGGGTATGCCCAGACATGGGTCCCTTGCTCACTTTGCCACTGGATTCAAGATAGCCTGGCTGATGAGGGTTATGAACCCGAAACCGGTCCCAGGATGCTTGTTTCCGGTCCAGGGAAGACATGGCTTGGCAGTTCGGGCTGGACTGTTCCCATGAGGCACAGGGTCAGACTGATTTGCATATGGCCATGTCTGAACTGGGGTGGTGGAGTGAGCTAAAGAATGATGATGGATTAAACCCAGATCAGTTGACTGGGGGTAAGTGTTTGATTTGCTCTAACGCTCCGTCCATCATCCCCTTTGGTATCGCTTTGTTCGCCCTAAGTTGGCAGGGTATGCCCAGACGTGGGTCCCTTGCTCACTTTGCCACTGGATTCAGGATAGCCTGGCTGATGAGGGTTATGAACCCGAAACCGGTCCCAGGATGCTTGTTTCCGGTCCAGGGAAGACATGGCTTGGCAGTTCGGGCTGGACTGTTCCCATGAGGCACAGGGTCAGACTGATTTGCATATGGCCATGTCTGAACTGGGGTGGTGGAGTGAGCTAAAGAATGATGATGGATTAAACCCAGATCAGTTGACTGGGGGTGAGTGTTTGATTTGCTCTAACGCTCCGTCCATCATCCCCTTTGGTGTGGCACAGAGGGAGTTGCATAGTGTGGAGCAGAGTGTTGTAGAGTGGCATATAGTGGAGTTGAGTGTTGTAGAGTGGAGTAGAGTGCCATAGAGTAAAGTAGAGTGGAGTGGTATAGAGTAGAAGTGCATAGAGTGGAGTGCCATAGAGTGGGATGGAGTGGGGTGCAGTGTAGTGTAGTGGAGTATAGTGCAGTGACATAGCCCCAACCATCACCCCTCCTTTGGACCATTGCATAATTCCGGAATGATTAATGACTTTCTCTGTTGTCATACAATGGTATCATGTTGTAACCCTCAACAAAATGAGTGTTGTTTTTGAGACTCTTTCCTGATGGGCCTAAAAGACAACATTCATGCTAGAGTACACAGAGCGAAGACAAACAAGCACATTATTGGCATGGAGGTTTGAGGCAAATCTTCTACAAGTTAAAAACACAAGATAAACCTTTTCAAGCTATTCATTCAGATCTAGAACACCACCTCACTACAGATCAGACTCACTCCTTCCATCCAGTTCAGACATTACCTAAACACACTCTTCTAAGAATGTTCCTTCTGCAGGGAGAAGAACTCTCCAGCTCCTCTTCTACCGTGCCCTGCACTGTAACAGAACTCAAACACTTAGCAAGCATGTGCCTAAACGTAAATCCTCCATCCCCCAGGAAACTATATGAAAATCTGCATTGCTTCCTAGGTAGGTTTGTGCTTTTTAAGTTTCAGCCAGTGTTTAATTTATGTCGGTGTTTCCTGGGGCTCAGCCCCAGCACTTATTTCAGAACCAGACACCTAATATCTGTGATCTAAGCTTGCTATAGTATGGTGATGAAATAGCACCTGGTCACCACATGATGGCAGTGTCTGTGCTGCTCCGCTTACTCTACCTCTAGTGGCGTAACATCAGCCCACGCAGCCCTCGTGGTGGGAGGGGGTGATCGGCAGTTCGGTACCACACCATGGGGGATATTCTCAAGAACGTGCAATAAACATCGCCAAAATAGGTTAACGCAAGTTTACATATCGCCGTCTATCGCGGGAAAATAACCCTGTGTTAACGTGGCATTCACAACACGGCGGTAACATGCGGTAGTACCCCGATAACGTGTCAAATGTCCGCGATAACACTACCGGGACAGCGATGAAAATCCAAACCTGAACGCGAAAAAAGTTGCGATGGGCCCAATCGTGATAAGACAGTCAGCGAAAAGCAGCGCCAGGCCTGCAAATCACACACGTCAGGCGGGAAAAATCACTACAAAAGCAGAAAAAAAATAAACAAACAAAAACCGAACTACAGCGAAGCACAATGGAGGCAGCCGGAGCAGGTACAGAGGATGGCCAGAACCCCACAAGCCCCATGGAGGACCAGCCTGGGACCTCGGGGACAGGGAAGGGCAAGGACAAGAAGAAGAGGAAGACGCGGTTCAGTCCGCAGGAAAACAGGATCCTGATCACGGAGGTGGTAGAACACCATCAACAACTGTTTGTCACCTCCACTGTGTCATGGCAACAAAAAATGGAATATGGCAGTCCATCCTGGACAAGGTGAATGAAGTCGGAGTGCTGAGGAGGACAATGGAAGAGCTCAAGAGGCGCTGGAATGATGTGAAGCACAAAACCAAGCTGAAACTCGGCAACAACCAGAAGGCAGCAATGCAGACTGGAGGTGGGAGTCCAGCGCCACAGGAGGAGCTGGATGAGATGGAGGAAATGGTGTCCACAGTCATCAGTGTGGAGACAGTGGCAGGAGTTGGGCCACCGGACACTGCTCAACATGACCTGACACAACAGCAACAGGGTGAGTAACCACCAGGGACTGGGGGGACGGGGGGAGATGGGCACAATGGCACACATGCACAATCAAGTATAGCACAGTGCACACCCACAATGACTCTGGATCATGTCCCTGATCTCCTTGGCATACTGCAGCACACATAGAAACAGCAAGTAGGCCCCCGTCGACAATGTGTACAGAGGGGGCTCTCCCCACACATCACTAATCTCACAACAAACCCATGCACATGTGCTGAACCCAGCAAAGCGGCGTGTCTGTGAGCCACACTGACAATGCAAGTGACACTGCATGACGAATAGCATGGTTGCAGTCAATATATCATGACATGTTGCACGCCACGACACTGAGGTGGCTGAGTGTGGACCACATCCGTAAAGGAGCAGGTCACACTCTGACACATCCACATGCACAAACAACCCCTGACCTCAACAACACAACTGCGGACAAACCATGCCCCAGAGTCCCAAGTCCCACCAAGAGCCCAATTTCCCTAAGAATGCAACATCTCAGCACTGTAGAAGCACAGAAGTCAAAGGCACACCGCCTGAAAGGGATAAGGGCCAGCCAAATCCGAGCTGCAGGGGCGACTCTCCCAAAATGCAGCACACACACGTAATATTCAGAGCACATCAACATTGACAACAATGTGGTATAAACTGCAACACGTTCACAACAGAACAGAGGACACAGCTGGTGCCGCTTGTGTGTAGAAACTGGTCAATCACATTTGGCATAGCAGGGAAACGTGAGATGATAATGTACAAGTACAAACACACATCCGTGATGTTGTCGAAATGTCCACTGTCACGCATCAAATAGGCAGCTCCTCCCAAACAGTCACAATGTACATTGTCATGCAGTTTGTATGTAAACCTGTACAATGCGTCAACATACATGTGAACAAAATGTTAAACTGCATCTCCCCTTCACATTGCAGAGGGAGAACCAACACCTCCTGCAGAGCAGACCCAACAGCTCTTCACTGATGACGAAGAGGACCTCCACACCTTCGACACTGACGCCCTCCAAGAGTTCATGGACAGCTACGGTACCTCACCTCCAGGAGCAGGGCAGCCCAGCTGCATCGAGGAGACCCCACCCCTGCACAGACCACACAGCAGGAAGCACCCACCACCACGGCTGACTCCCAGGACCCCACGAACAACACATGGCCTTTCAACGCCGTGTGTTACAGGTCCAGGAGAAGATGGCTGATCAGGTGCGGGTGGGGTTTGACCTCATGGCAGCCAAACTTGATGCCATACATGGGTGTCTGAGTACCATCAGGGACCACTTACAGTCCCTAACGGACACCCACAGTCTGCTCCATGCTCTCCAACGATCCATGGCTGACATCGCTGGAGTCATGATACTGAGATAAGAACAACTCTCCAGTCAGAGTGGCTCCAGCGATGTCATCCGGGAGTTGGGACAGATGCGGGGGCTCATGGAGAACATGGAGCGGATGACGGCGGAAAGAATGGCTGCCACGGCTGCACACCAGCGAGATGCGGCTGGGACCTTCCATGCCCTGCAGCAGATAGTCATGGCATTGCTGCCTCAAGGCCTTGCGCAGATGAATGCTGCTGCTGCTTCTACATCCACATCTCCGCCCCCTGATGTGTCAGTGCCTCACAGTGCGGCAGGCAATCCACCACCACCCACGTGTGAGGCACATGTGACATCAGAGGACGAAGATGCGGGTGAATCAACCTTACTGGTAAGGAGGAGGCAGTAGCATTCATCTCTGCCATATGGCCTGTTTCTGCTTGGTTCTGCCCTTTGCATCATCACCGTCCACTGTCCCCCGATACACTCTACGACACTCACCTTGGACCTCGACATGGACTGCCATCTTCTGTTTGGTTACCAATGACACAGCGATCAGACTGCGGACTGAACTCTTCCCCTTCCGATGTACTTGTCATTCCCTGAAGGACTCTGGCTGGCCCTCCACGGGCCAATAATGTGAAGTGGGGTTTGCATGGCCCTGTACTGCTCCAGCTGCAACACTCCACTGGATGTGAATTAAACATTCAGAATCGCACAGATGTGTCATGCCTTTGATCATTAAATTTTGAGAGTATGGATGAATGTAGGGTCAGTGATTCCCCCTTACGTCCATGTTGCTCATGTCGTGGGACTTGAGTCACAGGGTGCAACAGTGCCGATTGCGGTCCGGGTGGCGTAGACACTACAACAGAGATACAAGCATCAGTTACTTCCATGTCCAGCCCAGAACTGAAGCACTCCCAGAGCCCCGGGCTCATTGTTCCCACCCCTACGCTGGCCTGCCATACGCCAGGCCAGTCCACTCCGCTTACGCTCAGGGGGGGACGACAAAGCTACATGTCCCAGGTCTTCCCTGTAGTGATCTGCTGATCACTGGTCTAGTCGTCAGCATGCCACAGCCACTCCCTGAGGGCTGGTTCACACCAACACCACACCCATCCAGCACAGGCGTCACAGGACATGTGACCCTGCCAATAAAAGGGGCCTAGCACGTCAGATACCCCACTGCCGGAGATGACATGATGGCGTCCGCACCACGCAACCCAATCATGAAGGGTCCATGACTTGTGGCGCACTGAGTTGGTGGCACCCGTTGCACTGCGGCCCGCACTGGCCTACCGCCACGGGACGATGACTTGCGGTGCACTGAGTTGGTGGTACCCGCTGCACTGCGGCTGGCAGGGGCCTACCGCCACGTGACGATGACTTGCGGTGCACAGGGTTAGTGGCACCTGAAGAGCTGAGCGGGTGTGCAGCCTGCGATGATGCGTTGGCCTCCAAACGGCGTCCAGCGAATCAAGACTCAAATTGAACAGTGTGCCTTGCTGGACCGCAGTGTACGCGCAGGCAGCAGTCAGCACACACATGACTCCGCGGGGCGGTGCCGTAGGGTGCGTGCCTGTGGCGCGGAATCCAGCGATCGGCTGAGGAGGATGCACCGGCACGTGGTGGGCCCTCTTGGAGACACGCCGGTGGCGGCAGGTGAGCATTGAGGCCTGGGTGCGCAGGGGCGGCCAGACATCGTTGGGCAGAGGACCGGTCTGGGGACCTGGGCTGGGGTGCATCAGGCGCACAGGATCGCGCAGGCACCACCGGTCACGGTGGCGGACTCGTGGCTGGGTGGGGGGGCGCCGCCCTTGCTGACACGGCCCTGCATGCGATGTTCGTGATGTGCGCGGGTTGGTTTGTGACGTAGCCACCTCGTCTCCAGTGTGAATGTGCCCATTGAAGGTGGTCGGCCACGTGTGTGTAGGCCTATGGGCAGGTTGTGGCGGAGACTGAGACACACGCAGTAGTCACTTTGGTGGTGGATTGGTGACGTGTGCATTCCCACAGTTGTGAGTTGGGGGATTGTGGAGTTGAGGTGTGTGGTGCGTTCAGTTGGTACTTGCCGATGGGCAGTGCATTTCCATGGGGGCCTTCCTCAAAGCGCTGGTTGGTGGCGGACTTGCGGACATGTGGGGATCATGCACACTGCCTGGGGTATTTGCGACGACATTGGTGGACAGGCCACGGTGGTCCACTTTTGTATGCACAGTGATGGCATGCGTGTGGTTGCGGTGATTGTGTGCAGTGTCGGCAGGGGGCACAAGTCATACACGTGTGCTGTGAATTGCCCCCAACACGTGCGTGATGCCAGCTATGGCGTAGTTCCCTTGCGTGGTCTCAAGATGTTCCTGTGCAGTGTGGGGGGTGTGAGGGGCAGGGGTATCGAGCTGACACACACCGTGATGCTTTCAGGTGTGATGAGTCCTGCATGATGTGACCGTAGCAGCAGTTCGTGTGGTCGTTACCTTCCTCTTCATTCCTATGACGGTTACGGCCACACGTAGTTCTGTTACGGTCTTCTCATGCATGGTTTATCTGGCCTGTGAGCATTCCGGTTTGTCCAAGTGCGGTACACTGTACCAGATTAGGCATGTGACTATATGGAAGTTTGACCATTGTCACCATTTTTCCCACAGGTTTCTGAAGACACGTTGCCCTGTTGGAGTTCCCCGTTGGGAATGGAACGCGTTGGCTGAGCTTTTCGTTTTGTTGATTTATGTATTTGTAATAAAGTTCTGTTTTTCCACTACCGTTGACTACTGGACTTCATGACCTTGGGGGGAGGGTCCAGGGAGGGGGGTGCCTGGGGGTGGTGGCGGTGGGTGTTGTGGCCCTCTTGGGTCTCCGAGCTGCATGATTAGTGTCTCCATGGCATCTGTTGGTCTTCAGATGTGGCTTTGGGCTGGGCTCCCTTTCTACTGCAGTTGGTCGTCCTGCTTAACACCAGTAAAAGGCAGGTGTTAAATCCCTGCTGCTAACGCGCCTTATCGCCTGTTCTTGGTTCGCATCGCAGATCTGACTGGTCGTTGTGAATCTCGCGAAGTGGTGTTTTTGCACGGGAACGCCTACTCTGCATATTATTAGCGTTAGTTGTCGCACTCATCCGTGGCGATGTTTTTTGCGGCAGCTATCGCTGGAAAACTGGTGATATCGGCAGTTTGCACCAGCTTGAGAATAGGGCGATAAATCTATCGCCACTTTTGCGGCGCTAAAGTACCGATAAATCGGCGATGAGTCCTTGAGAATATGCCTCCATGTTTTAGTAATATATTTTAATATGCACCATTTGCTGCATTCCGCACCGTTACTATTCTCCTTCTGATTGGCTGTGGCTCATTCGCCATACTTGTTCCATTTGAAATGCTTTCTTTTTTCACAAGCCCTATGACTTCAATGATGTAACATTGATAACAGCACCCCCCGCCCACCCCTCCCCCCCCACACTCCGACAATTGTTCCTGCACCACATGTCTTCACTGGATGAGCTTGTGAACCGTGTTGATATTGTGTGACACGTGATGGCAGCCTGTGAGTCGGAAAGTGTGGCGAGGGGCCATCCACGTGAAAATCAGGGCTTTCAGCACGAGACACCAAATTTCTCTATCTGTTTTTTGAGAATAAATTCCTCGTGACTGTGCAGAGTTGCAAGACGTTTCTGCTGTAACCAGCATTCCTGCAAGGGAAAGCTATGCTGTCAGCAATGTTCAGCATAGGTTTGAGGAACCAGGAAACCGTAAAAGCTACGTTTTCATTCTGTAATGCACATTTTATGTTACAAAATTGCACAGAAATTGTTTAGACTATTGTTAGAATGTAAACAACGTATGGGATAAGTGAAGGTTGAACGTGTTCTACAAACTGGCAGCACAAGAAAAGGTTCTGAGGAAAACACTAGAGTGCAATTTACCCCCTTTCCCTCCAGACTGCTGGCTGAAGGGGATTTTGCTGACACTGAGGGGGATATGTACAATGAAGTGGCGGAGTGAAGTGTTAGCCGTCATGGCTTAACACCTCACTCCGCCACTTCAGAAATCAAGGCTGCACTATATTTACAAGGATATGGTGCAGCCCTGCGTTTCTCCCTGCGCTGGCGCTACACTTCGCAGTGTAGCGCCAACACAGGCACCCTTGCACCATAGTGCAAGGGTGTCTGCGTGCAGGGGAAGATTGTTTATGTGTAGGAAGGTGTCCGTTCCTGCACATAAACAATCTTTAAATGCTGTTTTGTCACTTCTATGTGTGCTGCATTAAATGCAGCACACATGGAAGTTACAAAATGTCATATTTTTTTTAGGATTGTTTATGTGCAGAAAGGGTCACCTTCCTACACATAAACAATCCAAGGCATTTTTCTTTTTCCATGTGTGCTGCACAAGGCAGCACACATGGAAAAAGCAAAAACGAGGAGAAATAAAGCATTTCTCCTCGTTTTAACCAAGTTAAGACCAGGTTTTCCCTGGTCTTAATTTTGGCGCTGCCTCCTATTTACGCTGCCCTTGTAAATAGGGGGCCGCGTCAAAAACAATGGGTGTTGCAGTGGAACTCCCACTGCATCACCCACTGCCCACCCCTTTCACTCTAAGCATAGCGTGAAAGGGGGCCTTATGTACAAGGCAGCGTTAAGCCACGTTCAGTGGCTTAACACTGCCTTGTAAATAAGGCAAAGCCCCTATCACTACTGGAACGTCACAAAAAGTGACGTTCCCGTGGCGATAGGGGCTTGTACATATGCCCCTGAATCGGCTGTCATTGGGCGTCGCTGGCCATTACTGTGGTACACGCAAATTCCAGCCTGCCAAAGAAAAAAAAAAGTCCAATGACATACATGATTTTTTTTTTTTTATTAAGCATCAGTGGCAGCACATACATGGATACATATGTGCAAAGGAAGAGCAACAACATGTAAAAGGGGAATTTATACTTATTCTTTTTTTAAGTTGACGTGGTCATGGTGCACAATGCCTGGGGTCCTCTGTATTCCGAAGGACACCTAAAATTCAGAAAACAATTGCAATTGTAACCGGTTTTATTTGTTTTATTGTTCCCACTGGTGTACATTACTGGTCATGAAGGTACATACTTCACCTCCTTATATACCCATTCCCGTACGGGGTATCGTGAGGCCTGACACCTAACTATGGAAAAATTATTTCTAAAATAATTCCTAGAAAATAGCAGATAAGTGCACCTATAAAACTAAATGTCACTGACAAACATTAAAAATGCCTGGTGTTAATAAATAAGCAAATGTTCTTTGGCACATTTGTCTTTTAGATCACATGGGGCGAACTTTATGAATTATGCGGAAGACACACAACTGCTCATCTCTCTAGATTATACTGGTCCTCATCCTTTTGATAGGGTCCATCAATGCATGATGGATGTCTCCTCTTGGCTGTCCCAAAATTAATTAAAATTTATTGTGGAAAAACAGAGATCCTGTGTTTATGAACAACACACCTTCACTGGTCCTACCCTCCAAATTCTGGCCGACATCATGGGGCTGCGCTCTTTGTTCGGCTGAGTCAGTCAGGAACTGATTTTTCATGGATGACAAACTATCCTTGACAAACTATGTTTATCAGCTGTTAGCAACCTTCTTCTCATTGCTGTGAGTAATGCGGAAAATATTGCCTCTTCTCTCTGCTTCAGTTCTCCATTATTGTGAGAATACATGCTTTTTTCAGGTTCCCCCCACTTTTTTGCCCGTATTTGGACTACTAGCTGCTGGCTTTTGACTCTGAAAGTACATTGGATCCTGCTAAACAGGCCCCAGTGTCAGTGTTCTCTCCCTAAATATGATGCATGTGAATTGGTAACCCCAATTGCCAAGGACTGTAACCCCCTTATAAGTCCCTGGTAAGTGGTACCAGTTGTTCCCAGGGCATGGGAGTTAAAGGGGTCACCAGGGCCTGAAGCACTGATTGTGCCACCCTGAGTTACGCAAATAAACAGATGATGGCAGGCCTGCCATTGCAGACTGCATGAGCAGTGCAAAGTGCTCAAACTAGACTTTTCCCTCACAGTGAGTGTCAAGGTCGCAGCACTCAAGGTAGTCCTCCTGAGCCCAGGAGGCAGAGTGCATTATATTAAAGGTGTGGGCATATAAGTGCAAGTTTATATGTCCCTATAATAGCCCCCTTCCATTAGGGGCTACTATAAGTGTTCAGGGGGCCATAGGATAACATGGGATGGCACCCGGGCACCCCAAAGCTGCCACTCCATTATGACCCCCACTGAAAAGTGCCATGTTTGGCATCAAACAACTTGTCTCATCAAATCTGACTTTTTCTCAAAGTCAGATTTAATGTGACATGCACCAAGGTGGCTACCTGATTAATCCAGCCTTTCCCGTGTCCTGGCTGACAGCCTGCAACTGCTGCCATCAAAACAGGAATCTGACCCCCTGCCAGCAGGTGAGAACAATCCCAAGTGTCAGAAACAAGGCCTACCTGGGAAGGAAGGGTCACCTCCCTCCCTGACAGGATGGCTAGTGAAGTGTCACATCAAGGCGGTGAGCTTTAAATCTTCCACTGCCTCTGATATGCAACCAGGCTGCCTCCCAAAGGAGGAAACAACCAGCCTCCTGCCCCAGGCTCATTTCTTCTCAGGCAGGAAAAATTAGGTAGGCAGGAGGTGTCCACCCCCAGAAGGCTAGCCACACTCCTAGGGTGGGCTACCTGGTCTGTACAGTCAAATAAGGTTTCTGCAATTTTCAAGAAGGGGCAGAATAGAGGGTTCTTGGTGAAAAAGGTAGCACACACCTCCGGATGCGGTCACCACAGGAATGGATTAACTGCTGGGGCTAGTAACCCATTGGCTAGTTGCACCCACACCCCTAATGCCCCTAAATCTAGGGTTTAAGGGGCACACCTGGCACCAGAACCTCAGATGTGAATCGAATTGCAACCAAGGACAAAGAAGAGACCCGATTCTGCAACTTCAGAACCTGCACAAAGAGAAGGCACGATAACCTGCTCCTGTGGCATCCACTCTGCAACGTCATGTCTGTGACACCTCTCCAATCAGAGACCGGTTCCAAAGGAAAGAGGAACACTTCTGAGACCCAAAGGCAACTCCAGAACTCCCTTAAACTAGAGGTACTAGTCCCCTGAAGCCCGCAGGTAAAGCATGCTCCCGGAACCAAAGAAACACTGGCCATCAAGTCCACTGAGGGATCACCCAAAAGTAAATGGTCTAGTGCATTGCGGGAAATATATTCCTGACCTCTAGCAAGTTTCAGGCTCCTACCATTTCACCCAGACTCCAGGATGTCGAACTTGCTGCTGCCAAAGTTTGTTGGTGGCCAGTCCGGCTGCCACTACCTTTATTCACCGCTGTGCCTCGAGGGAACCCCACTGCATCTTCAACCCGCGACCTCAGTGGCCCTTTGTTGAGTTTTTGCATCTGTTTCCTCACCAGCACGTCTAAGCAGTAAAACCAGCACCCTGCGACTCCCGCTTTAGCACCAGGGACAACCAGGACAATTCTGCACCTGGGCGCTACGAGCCAGTAAAATTCAACTGACTGTGATGGCCTGGTCCTGGGAGCCACATCACCCCCAGTGGTTTCCATTGGACTCGACCTGCAAGTGACCGATTGTTACTAATGTTTTTCTACATTGACCGCAGCTTTAAAATTTTGTGGTAGTGAAATGCACCAATTTATTTTTCCTTTTAAAATCCATAACTCCGAGTATACTTATCTGATTGTGGCCATTTTGGTGCCTGAATTTATGTAAAAATCTGCTTTATTTTTATAATTTGGTGTCTGATTTCTTTTGAGTCGTGTCATTTACTTATCGTCCATGTTGATACTCTGAAATGCTTAAAACATGTTCCTCTAGTAAAGCCTGACTGCTCTGTGCCACACTAGCAGGACTGAGCTAGGGATTTATTAGTGTGAATCTAAAGGACGTATTTAAGGTATTGTGAGAGCATTGCATAGTGAAGCCTAACTAGCCTAACGACATAATACTCCACTTTCCTACAGTCATTTGGACTCTCCTGTTTGCATTTTGAATTTGTTACAGCAAATTCAAAATGCCAGGGCCAGATTAGTGCTACAATGGCCTTGGTATGGCTCCGCTTCTGCGGCTTTAGATGTGCTACACTGGTTGCCTGTGACTAAGAGGATTATGTTTAAATCCCTGTGTTGTGATCACAAGGACTTTTCCAGGACAGGCACTCTTTATCTTCAGCATAAGTTTGAACATTATACATCTGTCCGCCTGCTGCGCTCTTCTGAAGCGAACCTTGTTATCATCCCAAAGTTTGGACACAAACGCTTAGGGGGCAGGTCCTTTTCGATAAATACAGCCCACTTATGGAACTCTCTTCCATCATCTTTGTGATCAACACATGATCTGCTAGCCTTCAGAAAGTCCTTAAAAACCTGGCTCTACTCACAACAGTTGGTTATGTTTCTACTGTTTTGCTTTCTTACTGGCATCAGCCAACACGCCTGTTTGGGTACAAGGGCACTGTATAACATGACTAACATAGCATTAACATAAGAACTGTTCCTTTTCCCCAATTACCTAATCTATACATTTCAAGACTTTATTAGCCCATAGTTGGGTGCCAGGACTAACTATACCTCATGCGGGGAGGAGTTTAAGGTGGTGACATGGTCATGTGATAACATTTTGGAAATACTCCAGGAATTAATGAATGCCTCTGACACTGCTCACCACTCAGCTTCTCACACTGCAAAGCACTCAAACTTCTCACACTGCCCACTGCAGCCAATGTCTAACTCTTTTTTTCTCTGTCCCAATAATCGCAGCTTCTCAGTTTTTTAATACTGCAAGCTTCCCACACTATACACCTGTGCCAGCTTATACACTACCTTCTCATGTCATCCTTTCTCAATATACATCACTGTAATCTTCTCACACTGCCCACTACAGCCTATGTCTCACTCTGTCCCAGAGATACATCTTTTCTCACTTCCCCAATAATGCCAGCATCTCAACTGCCCAGCACTGCAAGCTTCCCTCACTATACACCAGTGCCAGCTTACACACTACCTTCTCATGTCATCTTTTCTCAATATACATCATTGTAATCTTCTCACACTGCCCACTACAAACCATTGTGTAACACTGTCCCATAGACACATCCTTTCACACTGCCCCAATAGTGCCAGCTTCTCAACTGCCCTACACTGCAAGCTTCCTTCACTATTCACCAGTGCCAGTTTACACACTACCTTCTCATGTCATCTCTTATCAATATACTTCATTGTAATCTTGTCACGCTGCCCCCTTGTGTCAGCTCCTCCTACTGCCTTCCATGGCCCCGGGCACACCATTGCCAGCTTCTTACAATGCATTCTATTTCCAACCTTTCACTCTGCCTCCGGTGCCAGCTTCTCCCATGATTCACCAGTGCCAGCTTCTTGCATTGCCCTCGAGGGGCAATCAAACTAATGCATTCCTTCCGATCTCAGCGGGTACTGCCAGCAGGGGTACCTAGTAAAGGAGTCTTTTGTGGAAAAAAATATGGTAATAATAGCATAAGAAAGGGCAAGTAAAGGCAGTTCAACAGGTAAATTAAAAATACCTGGCTACTTGTGCCAGCACGGTCCCCTAAAAACAAAGCAGATAGGGAAAGCTGCTCGGGGAAAGACTGCTTAGGGAGAGGGTTTCTGAACAGTGATGAAGTCTGGAAGGTAAAACAGAAAGAAAGAGCTGGTATGCGAGAGGACGAGATGGGACCAGCCCACCTGCGCACTAGCCCATATTTAGTCACTCCAAAATGCGAGACCAGTAGGCGGCAGCACTGAGTCACTTGCATTGAGTATTACTGCAGCCTGTAATCGGCCTGAAGCTTCTTGAGAAATTTCTGAAGTCTGGATTATTACCCGTATGCATTTTCAGAATTCTTTTTGGCTTTTATTTTGTTATACTATTTGGCGGCCCTATAAATGTTTGTACATTGCGTATTTGAAACTAGAAAGATTCTTTTTTTGGCAGCCACTTTTCCCTTTTAATTTGGAAACTGAAAATTGGACTTGATTTAATTGGATGAAAAGGTCACTCTCCTCACATGAGAAAGTTGTGTTGTTCGTGCAAACCTTTTTTACAACGGTACAACAACACTCAAGACTTGGCCAGGGTTGGGGAACAAGTCAGGTAGGATTTTCACAAGTCTCTGCTGGTGAATCGTGCAAGATGCTGTGACAAGCTTTGACTGAAATGTTAGTGAGATTCCCACGTCTCATCAAGGGTCAATCAAGATTCACAAGTTAAGGCTGAAAGTCATTCAAGATTCTCGAGTCTGGGAATTGAGTCATTCAGTATTCTCAAACTCAAGCGAGTCTTTTGGTATCTTCTTTTGGTGTCTTTAGTCATGGATGGGAGTCAGAGAAGTTTCTAAAATCTTAGTTGGAGGTCATTCAAGATCGGTAAGTCAGTTGCTGTCTCACTTAAGATTCTAAAGTATGAGCTGGAGTCCTTCAAGATTCTTTACGTGATTTATATATAGTTAATGTAAATTTCTCAAGAATTTACTAGCAGCCATTCAATACTCTAATTCAGGGTTCTCCAAAGTCGGTCCTGGAGGGCCGGATCCATGCCAGATTTTAAGCATATCCCCATTTAGATAAATGTAGTTATCTTAAAAATCTCCAGGACCGACTTTGGAGAACCCTGCTCTAATTCAAGGTATGGACCTATTCAGGATTCTTATGTCTCAGATTTGGGTCATCTAAACAGTGGCTGAAGGCAGAGGAGCGTCGCCCCACTGCCAGGAGCAGCTAAGAAAGGAAAAAACAAAATGATAATAACAGAATGTTATTATCATTTTATTTTTTCCTCCTGCTGTGGCAGTGCGTAAGGGGGCGGGGCGGGACTACAGAGCAGCGGAGGAGAGATAGACACTCCTGTGTGCAATGACTGTTTGGTTGGCCCTCTCGGGCGACCCAAAACAGTCATGCGCACTCCCCTGTTCTCCATGCAGGCTGCATTACAGCCTGCATGGAGATCATGCCCCCCCCCCTATGGCCCCTGGCTAAGCGCCGTGTCACGGTGCTCAGACCAATCACAACGCTCCATTGGAGCGTTGTGATTGGCTTAGAGGTGGGAGCCTGGCTGCCTGCTTCCTGTTCCGACCTGGAGTCGGACACAGGCGAGCAGGAGAGAAGACGCAGGACCCAGCGCCGGCAAGGTAAGTTTTATTTTTTTTAATTATTATTTTATTTTTTAAAGCAGCCTATTAGCCCCCCCCGCGCCAGTGCCCGCCCGCCGCCCCCCACCCGCGAGCCCTGCCAGTGCTCCTGCATCTAAATACTTTAGTCGGGGCTGTAAGCCATGACGATTCTGAAGTCTGGGTCTGTGTTGCACAAGATTACTAATTGTTGGCTGGGGTCAGGTAAAATTCTCAAATCTGGACAGGAATCTTTTAGGAGAGACCAGACTTGGCAGGGAGTCATTCAAGAGACTATAATAAAGTGGAGGAGGCGTACAAGGAAGCATGCAGCGAGGTTACCCTCTCTCTATCGATACAAACCATAAGCACCTCTAGTGTGAATGAACATCTTTGTTATGTTCACTGTCATCTCTATATGGTTGAGATTCTGAATGTTCCAAATAATATGTTTTAACCTGCACACCTGATTGCAAAAAGTTTATCACTAGGAGTTTTTCAAGATAATTAAATCTTAACCAGTGGCGTAGCTAGGCACTCTGCCGCCCGTGGCGGTCCCTGCCTTTTGCCGCCGCGCTGAGGGGGGGGGGGGAGGGTGGCGATGATTTTTGCGGCCGCCGCCGCCCCCAAAACTCGTGCCGCCCGGGGCGCACCGCCCCCTCCGCCCCCCCCTTGCTACGCCAGTGATCTTAACGGTGCATGCAGCTGTGATTTGGGGGTTCTGCCTAGGACCCTATGGACAATTAACTAGAAAATGGGATACGGAAACCATCCGATCCTGCTAGTCCCTAAGGTTTCTATTTAGTTCATTAAACATTTACTCATGATTTCAATTGACATTTTTTTTTCATTTACAACCAAATAGTTTTAAGAAAAATTCTTTTAATTTGAGAAGATTTTTTAGTATATTCAACTGATTTTCATGAAACAGATTGTATGTACAAAAGTAAATATGGCAACAATCATTCTTGGATGGTACAATGTCAGTACTGGAACAATAAAAGTAAACAACAAGATGTCAATACCTGTATAGCGTAACAATGTACATGAAATATCATCACAGACACACTAATTGTTGTCATTGCATGATGGGAGCATGTTTTAATAGCTAGCACCTCCACGAGCACAGTTGGTGCAAACACAGATATCTGATCTTTCATGTACATTGTTACGCTATACAGGTATTGACATCTTTATTTTTATTGTTCCGGCAGGAGAGCTACAGAAGATTGTGTTCTTGAATGACAGACATATTGATTTTCCCCTGATGAAGGGTTATTTAACCCGAAATGCATTGGGTCTTTTTAATTTAATGTATTGTTAATTTCTCATGCTTTGAAAACACTTAAAGTACTGACATTGTACCATCCAAGAACGATTGTTGCCATATTTACTTTTGTACATACAATCTGTTTCAACAAAACAAAATCAGTTGAATATACTAAAAAATCTTCTCAAATTATAAGAATTTTTCTTCAAACTATTTGGTTGTAAATGAAAAAAAAAATTTCAATTGAAATCATGTGTAAATGTTTAATGAACTAAATAGAAACCTTAGGGACTTTGCGCAGTGCGCTGTGAGCAGGATCGGATGGTTTCCGTATCCCATTTTCTAGTGAGATTCTGAATGTGTCATACTACCTCTTGCCATCCAAGACAGGCTCAATAGCACTCAGTGTGAGCTGTCCAAAAGTGATCAGTTTAATGTGCATCACGGTGATAAAATGGTGAGGTTGAATTCTCAATAGTATCCTACAAACCTATTCCTCATTTTCAATGCCCTGCGGTAGGAGGTAAATTGAAGCAACAGATTTCTTTTTAATCTGGGAGAATTTTTATTTTATTTTTGACCCTTCCAGAGGCTCCTACCAAATGTGGCAATACACTAGGGTGCCACCAGTCTACGTGTCCCCTACCTGAGAATGTGCTACAGGCAGGACTTCGCATTATTCATGCAACTGATCTTGTTTTAGGGCACTGTATTAAGCATCAATGGTGGTAAACAAATTGTTTAGAGATGGCGTCGATTATTTTAAATATTGATCGGGACCAAGGTTTTGCTAGATTAAACACAGTGAGTACATGTTTACTCACCTGTAGGAGGTTAAGACATCTTTTTTTAGCATTTATTCGCAGTGAGGTAATACACTTTCTTTGGGACTGCAAATTACTCACTGCATACATTGACATTATACGTGTTTAGCACATGTTTATCACTAGCTGTTACATCAGCAGTTGCAACTGTGCCATGAACTGGTGGGGTTGCGTTTGTTATATCATGAGTGTTTGTGTACCTTTTCCAGACTTCTTGATCAGTAGCAGTGCTAAACTTCTGTGCGACAAGTCCGCCAGTTGAAAGGGCAACTTCAACCACTAAGAGAACTGCCAATCATAAACACATTCCAGAAGTGAATCAAATATTTAATGGCATGGTTCTCAATACTGGTACTCGTACATCAAATGTAGCAATCCTGTCAGATGCCGTACTTTACTCGAGTGAGCCGTTAAACGAACAGAGGAAGAGGTCGGGTGACAATTGCACCTAAATCGGTGTCACTCCATTGCGGATTAAGGACCCATTGTGGGATAAATGAAGCCATTTGCTTTCCTGGTTCTTGGAGTAACTAGAAGGAATGATCTTTTTACCTTCTAGTGGTGACTACATCTTAACTTTAAGATTCTATGTATGATACATAAAAGTAGACTATAAGAGGAACAGATACAAGGGAGACGTGGACTATCTCATAAACCGTCACCCAATAGATTGATGAGATTATATTGAGATTTAGCGGTGTCTACTGCAGAGGACTTTTTATGTAAAAAGAAAGGAACAAGTTTGGTCTTGATAAAGGTGGTCTACATGGGTTTAATACCGCCGAAACGCGTCGACGCATTGATTTAACTAAATCTGGTGGAAATATTGGCGTGCCTGAGAGAAACAGAAAAAGATTTGTTTAACGGACGCCAATGTTGAGTTTCCTAACTGATTAGTCAACGAACAATAAGTGCAAGTGTATTGTCGTATGCTATCTTTCTTCTTCTCTTTTCTGCCCTTTCTCCTCTCCTCCAAGGATTCGCTATGTTACAGCGATTAAAAAAGACCTATTAATGATTTATTGCATTTGGTTTTAGTGGTGCCGTGTATCTATTAATTGTACTGATTATAGCTTTGGCAAATTAAAAAAAACATTTAAATAAAAATAATTTTATGTAGTAGTATAGTGTTGGCAATACTTATTTCTATAATAAAACTGATTTTAATAGTATACATTGTGTTGGAGTACTCTAAGTGAAACCAGGGGTTTAGGTTAACATATCACATTGGGCTGAGACTGTGTGTACATGTGTGAGAGTGCTGAATGAATTTAACCCAGAGGGAGTTATTTTTTATAGTTCTCTGGTTATCCAGATGTGCAGACATTACAAGGGATGTGGTACGCAACAGCAACGTTCATGGTTAGTCAATGGTATAATTTCCATTTGATACTAAATAGCCAATAAGTATGTAATGATTGACGTCTGTTAACTAAAAACAAAATATCAAGTGATAAATACTGTTGCTCTTTGAAGTATTATAATGACAAAATAATACAACATTCTCTGTTCATAAAATGTGCTTCAGAAATTTGTAGTTATTTATTTATTTATCCATTTATGCATTTATTTGAATGGCTTTGTAACTACTTAACGACCAACCGTGTACCGTGTACTGGATGCACTGGAGAAAGGGAAGAAGAGATTGCAGAAAGGTTCAACGTCACTGAGGAGACAGTGTTTGTCCAGAGGTAAGTCTTCAGTTGTTAATGAATAAATCTGTTTTAATGGTGAACATGCAGCAGAGAAGAGCACAGATACCTGCCCTGAAGCCATTTTAGTCATAATGGAAACAATGTGAGCCTTGCTGGGAGGTTCAATGTTAGGTGTCTGGTTAGGGGATATGGAATGAATAATTAGGAAGGATAACCCTGACCCAGTCACTGCAATGCTTTGTGCACCAGGCATAAAGTTCATAATTCGATCCTTTGTTTGATAGGCAGCTGGTGAAGTGATTTTAGTGTTGGGGAACATGATGAGGACCTATTAAACCAAGAATAAGTTAGGAAATAAAGTTGTGTGCTCTTTTTAATTTACGCAGGGTTTTAGCTGTAACACCCCTATAAACCGCGTGTCTGTAGTTACCGCTTGATGTGGTGCACTGCTTTCATGAAGTCAATTTAGACGCGAGTTTGCAGTAGTCTGAGAATCCCGCAAAGGTTAATTAGAAAAGCAAGTTATTGGTCAAAGAATTACCTTAGGAAGAGAAAATTCAGGGTCACAGATAACTCCACATTTTTTACTGAATGTATGGCAGGGGAGACTAAAGATTAGGAGATCAGACAGTCGCAAATGTTTTAGGATTTTGTGGAGCCTGTCAATTTTAGTGCCCTTCTGGCATGGCCAACTGTTTGTCAGCCATATGTGCGTGTGATAGAAGCAATCATATATTTTCCTTCTCTTTTCTGGTTCTTTTGGGATCCTAATGTGTATGTGAGCATTGTGAGCATACATACAGTAGCCAACACAATGGCAATTTAGGATTGCTTTAAGGGGAGCCATGTAGGTGTGCAAGTGAAACAGCAAGAGGGTTTATCCTACAGGCACACCATAGGTCAGATGAGTATTTTTTTTATATGAATAAAAGCAAATTCTTCACTGGATGTAATGATTCTATCCTTTCTCCAACCCCGTAAGTGTCACTGCTAATGTACGTTTTATACACATTTGCAAGTTATGACCTATTTAATCATTGACAGTATCTCTTTTGTAGGAAAGTAGGATCTGCTTCTTATGGTTACCCCCACGTTTTGCTAAATGTGATACTGTTTTTAACTAGTCTGAATGAGATCCTGCTAATCAGGACCCAGGTCTATCTGCTTTCTTCCTAAACTGTTATGTCATGTACTTAGGTACACTCCAGATTGGATACTGGGGTACCCTTGTCAGTCCCTAGTATATGGTACCCATGTACCAAGGGCATAGGTACTCGAGAGGCCTCCCATGGGCTGAAGCATGTATTATGCCACCCATGAGAGGTCATGCAAAATGGAACTACAGGTCTGCCATTGCAGCCTACGGAAGTTGGTGCATGCACCACTTACTTAAGATATAGGTTTACTATATCTAAGGGTCACTACACTTAAAACCTATAAGTCACCCCTATAGCAGGCCTTAACAATCCTGAAGGCAGGGTGCTTGGTTCTAAGTGAGAGGGTGCCACTGCATGAGCAGGACACCCCTGCAGCCTACGGAGTCCATTCTCCCGGGTTGTAAGTGCAGCAGCCATTTACGACATACAGAGTGGCATTATGCGACCGCGTGATGACCAACTCTAAAACGGCTGAAAGTAACCCTATCGTGTTTGGTGTCAAACATTGTGGAATCATACCTCCCACACCGGTAACTGGTGTGGGAGGTATTATTCCACCCCTTAGAAGTGAGCTTCATTGGGTCCCTGGTGTTCCCGGTGCCAGCCTTCTAGTCCCGGGCAGCACAAAATGGTTGCTGCCGACCAGAGACACATTTCTGCCCTCCTGCTGCTGAGCCAAGCTCGAGCAGAGGAAGGTGGAACAATAGGCATCCTGTCAAGACTGGATTTAGTGTATTAAGGCTGGGTGGGTGCGCTTGCCAGCGACCGAAAGTCTGCATGAGGAGCACATTTGGTGTCCCTGTGCATGGTTCAGTTCAAACCAGTCCTGGGAGCCGTTGGCTCCTGCTCTGGCGCGAAACTGGACAAAGGACATGGGAGTAACCTCCCCACTGTCCAGAACCTCCCCTGGGAGGGTACCCTGAATCTGTCCAACCCTCTCACGTGGGTACAAAAGGGCTTACCTGGCTGTAGGACCCTAGATTCGATGTGGACAAGATTCTGAACAAGAAACCACTGAACTTCGACCGTCTGGACACTCTGGACTTCGCTGGACTTCATTTGGGTCCCTCTCAGTCTGAAGCATCATCTGTGCCCATGCACCATACAGACTCCATGCAGGACCTGTTGAGCATTAAGGACAATCAAAGGTATCTCCCTTGGAGTGAAGGAGTCACTCCCCTGCAACCACAGGCACCAAATCATGACTGATTGGTCTGCTGCTCCTGAGCTCCTACGGACTCCAAAGGCTTCAGCAACACAGGAGGTGGGTTTCTACATCTCTCCAGGTCCGAGCTGCCCTCTTACCAAGTTTGAGGCCAGAATGCCTTGTGGGGGCTGCAATACCTGTACCCCTGTGTACTGCGTTCATTTGCAAGTGCATATGCTTGTTGGTGTTTCCCGAGCAAGTGCTTTGGGCTCCGAGTAGCTCCAACCTTTGACACCATTTTCTACGAAGAGCTCCGCCTCCTTGCACTGAGTACTCCGTGGGCTGTTGTTTGGTGAAATCGCTTGAGGTCCTCTCGCAACTCCTGTGCCTCCGGCCAGTGGGTCCATTTGAGGGTCAACTTTGCTTTTCTTGGGCTCCCCTGGTTGCTCCAGGCTTGCTCTGACTACCCTGTGCTTGGTGAGTCTCCTGGACCTTGCTGGTCCGATCCATAACCTTCCTTGACCTTCTGCATGGGTTGCCGTTGCCAAGGCTTGTTGGTGCTCCCGCCGGATACCGACCCCTCAGCACTTGACATCCTTCATGAGCCAGCTCGTATCCAGCTCCTGGTCATCCTTGACATCTCCTGGTCCCCGTGGATGCAGAGTCAAGAACTCCATCAATGCACCTGAAGCATCCGACATCGGTGGGCATTCGTCTACCGAGCCCCTGGTCACTCCTGAGTGACCCAGACTCTGTCCCCTCTGCTTTCAGGTACTCTTTGACAAGAATCCACCTTTGGATTCCAACTGACACTTTTCTTCCTTCCAGCAACGGCTCTTCATCGAAGTCCTCCATTGGGTTTGACGGCGGTTTCCGACGTCACTTCAGACCTATGCACCCGGCTTCCCTGGGATAGGTAACTCTGGTGCTACGGTATCCAGGGGTGAGGTGGCTCTCCAAAATCCTAACTTCCACGGGGTTTCTTCGAAGTCCACTGGGAAGGGTCCTTAAACTTTAAAACTTCAACCGCGACTTCCCTGTAGAATTGTTCCCACACTGTACCCATCCTCCGTGGGGTCCCGACTTACTCACCTTGGGTGGTTCCTTGGGTCCCAGCGACTCTACATCCACTAGACACTGTCTTGACTCGAGTTGTGGTTCTAATACCACTATTTTAGTATATGGTTTGGTCTCCCCCTGGAGCCCACTGTGTATTAGTGCTATTTACTATTGTTTCTGTGCTACAGTATTGTGTGCTTTGTGATTATCTTCATGTAGAAGATACTGTGTCATATTAGACAGTGTTATGTCAATAAATACATATATTTATAACTACTGTGTGGTTCTCCTTTCATTTAACCAATACAAATAAGGTTGCATTTTGGTAAAACAAAAACTGCTTAACATTCCTTCAAGTCTAAGCCTGAAGGCTGCTCTCCACAGCTACCACTTGGATAGCTTTCTAAGGTTATCTTTGACCTCTTAAATCACCATAAGGGTTGTTTGGACTGGTGCAAGGTGCCCACTTAAATTAGTGGACAGCATATACCAGGCCAACTTCTCACATCTTTCATTTACCCTTTTTTATATCATGCTATAAAAATTTACATCTGTAGACAAATCAATATTTGTTACTGATTCACATAAAAAAAATTTTTTTAAATTCTAACCTAAGCATCAGACTACAAGTTATATGATGAAGTGCATGTTTTCCAATTTGTGCTTAGTGCACTGTTAATTGATGAATCACTTCAATGATCTTTGAAAAATCATGTCATCATAGTCTGTTTTGCTCGAACAGAAAAAATATTTGGGGACACATTTTGGACAAATTTGGTTGGTTTGCAAAACTCTCTCCTGACTCTTTAATCTCTTGGGCTAACATTATCACAAGACTTAATTGGGGTCCCTGTTTGCCCCAAAGTCTTGAATGCTACACTACGTTATCTAGTATTTGTAGAGGCCGCAATTACTACTTGTGTGCCTGTGTAGTGCTTTTGTCTTGTGCAAAGTGGTTGATGGCCAATGCCTGCATTAGCGGTTGCAGGGAGAGTGAGAGTGACTGAGAGTGAGTGAGAGAGACAGACAGACAGACAGAGAGAGAGAGAGAGCACATGCATACAGGTGTGGAACATGTCTGAAGAGTATGTTATGGCGCTTTTGCTCAGATTATAATGCTGCAAACTTGTCACTGTCTCTAGTGCATTCATTCACTATAAAGCAAATGGTCTGCATTCATTCACTATAAAGCAAATGGTCCTATGAGGCGGAAAGGGAGGTCCATGGTTGGAGTGTGTACTGTGTGGGTATGGTGTGTGAGTAAGTCACAGATGTGATCAGATAGTGTCACTGCAGGTTTAGGATTGTCTCTAAACATGCCAGTGTGTGTGGCAAATGAGCTGTTGAAGTAATAAGCGTCACAGTGGGCTTGTTAATGTAATTAAGCATACCAATGAGGCTGTGAGGTTCAGATGAAATAGAGAGAGCCAGGAATCCCACAGATGCTCTGCTCGTGAATAACTCCCCAAGTGCACCCGGTGTCTGTGTGATTGTTAAATGTGCAATTGGGCAAACTGACAGGAGGAAAGGTTTAGGAGCGGAATATTTAATTCTGCAAATTTAGACCAGAAATTATGTTCAGTAGTGACATAGATACTTTGCTGGACATAGGTCTGCATATTTGAGAATAGTTTGTGTGGGTCTCGCCGGCTTAGGGTGAGGCGGAATCATGGACGGCCCTCTCTGATGGCAGAGTTGGATTTCTCTCTCTGACTGTCCGCAGTATTTGGGCAGTGGGGGCTCTGGGGCAGTGTGACTAGAATTTACGGTTGCCTGAGAGCTTCTGCCAGTAAGGTGCCCTAGGGCGGTTTGGGCACTTAAGCATAGCAATTTTTTGTCACACGTACTTCTTAAAATATGCTGAAGGTTTTGCCCACCACAGACTCTGATTGTATGGTGATACGTTGTCATTTGACATCTTAAAATTAAATATATTTAAATTTCTGTACACGTGTTTTCTCCTAATAAATACAACCAAAATATTTTACTTCAAGAAGTAGCATTCCGGTTTATTTCCAGCAGAAAACCACATCCAGGCCTGGCCCACAGACATTGGTTGGCACAAAAGGCCTTAGAGGAGAGGGGCCGCTGCTCCCCATTGGTCGACTGGTCAGTGGTGACAATGAAGGCCCCCGGGGGAAGTAACAGTCTCAGACTAGTCTTCCCCCGGGGTGTTTCGTGCCATAGGAACCAGAGATGTTTTAAGGCATGGGCAAAGTGGGCTCTGGCCCAGGGCCCCAGCCTTTCAAGGGGCCCCCTTATAAAGCCACCTCTGTTCTTGTCAGATGTGTATCCTCAGGATCGTATTGAAGCTGATGTGGTCCACCTCCTGATATCTCCAATGTCTGATAGCAAGTAAACAGACATTAAAGGTGATCAAGCGGGGGAAGGTAAGGAAGGGAACAGCGGGGAGGGAGACCTGAAACACAAGGAAAAGTAATCAACCTTTGTCTCTGCTAAGCACATATGACTCTGACATACTGATCCATGTAATCATATCATTTCTGCCCCTGTATATACCTGTAAAGAAATAAACGTTGTGCTGCCTTATGCTCCAAGAGCTGTCTGTTAGTAGAAGATCATCCACTGCATATATACACATCTACTTGGACATAAAAAAAGAAATACATAAAGATCATATAATGACTTCCAGGTAATGTAACAGCTATGCCTACATGAGTCTCACATACCCTCTTTTTAGCAGTAGGATGGCAGAACAGGGGTCGAGAGATTTGGCCACGTAGCTCTCTCTAGTCCTAACCCCTGCTGTGGAGAAAATAAATACAGGACAGTGAAAGCAACCTTCCGACTTGACTATTTCTTTGTGTCACACTTATTAATGTATCGGGTTACAATTGAGAAACTCCTAGGATATTGTCAGATCATAACCCTCTTGCTCTCAATCTGACCTTTACTAAAGGAGAACGGGCTGAGCGGACATGGACCTTTGAAAGAGGGCTTTTAACAGATTCTGAGTATGTCTCTTATATGAAGGGGTGGATCACGGCCTTCTTTGATATAAATAGGCATAGTGCTAGTACAGGAGTTGTTTGGGATGCTTTTAAAGCAGGGGTTAGAGGTGAGACTCTCAGTTTTAGCTTCTCCCGGCAAAAGAAAGAGGCGCAACATGAAGAAACACTCTACAAAAACCTAGCCAGAATTGAAGAGGAGCTAGCCTCTGCGGTTAAAGCCGGCTTAGTCACTACTGATATTTTGCATCGGCTTGCTTGGGCAAAAGCAGGAATAGGTGAAAGGGCTGCTGCAAAGGCCTCTGTCCGCTTTTTAGCGAAAAAAGAGCAATGCTATGAATTTAGCGAGCGGGTAGGTCATACGCTGGCAGTAAGACTCCGACAAAGATGTGCTGCCAGTGAGATTAATGAGATTAAAGTTGAATGTGGAAATCTAGTTACTGACCCACGTGGGATTCAGGTAGTTTTTCGGTTATTTTATCAACGACTATACGGGGAGGAATCTCAGGATTTGCAAAATTCAGCTCAGGATCTCCTCAATAGAATACCCCTGAAGAGTATCGAATCTGCAGATAGAGAAAAATTAGAGGTAACCTTGACGCAGGATGAGATTTATGATGCGCTGAGAAATCTTTCTTTGGGTAAAGCCACGGGACCTGATCAGATCCCATTGGAATTTTATAAGATCTTTGCGGATGAAATTGGACCTGTCCTTGTTGAAACAATACATTGTGCACAATCAGGGAGCTCAGTTCCTGCATCCTGGGCAGGCGCTGACATTATAATATTTTTAAAAAAGGGCAAGTCACCCCAGGAGCCTGGGTCGTATAGGCCCATTACACTCATAAATAGTGACTCAAAGATCTTTTCAAAAGCCTTAGCGACCAGATTAAATTCAATCATAGTTAAAACCATCCACCAATGCCAGCACGGGTTTATACCCGGGAGGGGTACTACCCAGCATACTCGACGTGCAATAACGTTGTTCGACGCGGCAGAAGTCTCAGGGGACCCTATGGCTTTGCTGCTCTTGGATGCAGAAAAGGCCTTTGATAGGGTCTCCTGGGACTTTTTATGGGAAGCAATGAAATGGTTTTGAGTTGGGCAGGGGTTTATTACAGCTATTCGTGCTATGTATAATGCACCAACAGCTCGATTAAGAATTAATGGGAAATACACAACACCCTTTGAGATTAAACGGGGCACCCGGCAGGGTTGCCCATGCTCACCCCTTTTATTCGCTATATATATAGACCCCTTAATTCGACTTTTAGAAGCTTGTCAGGAAATCAAGCCAATGATTTATCATGATATTTCAACAAAAGTCCTTGCCTATGCTGATGATGTGGCTTTAGTTACCCCCGATCCATCGGCAGCAATAGTGGCAGTTGAGAAGATTGCTTTAATATTTGGTAGGATCTCTGGATATGCCCTGAATAAACAGAAGACCCAGATAGTTATTAATCGGGGAATTAGCTTTTCTGATCCACGGGTAACAGATTCAGCGGTTTACCTAGGTATTTCTATAACCACTGATCTGAACTCACTAGTTGCAATAAATATTGACCCTATAATTCGGAAGGCAAGGAAGGATTTTGATAATTTTCATAATTTACATTTATCTTTAGTTGGTCGCTGTAACGTTATCAAAATGGTATTTTTACCCAAAATACTCTATTTATTTAGTGCTATTCCTTTAGAATTCGGGAAGCAATGGTTTGTTGCTTTAGAAAGCTTGGTAAATCGATTTGTTTGGGCTCATGGCAAAACAAGGAGAGCCCTTCGTTATATGTCTCTGCCTTCGGTGAGAGGGGGTTGGGCACTCCCAGATTTTAGATTCTATTATTGGGCTGCAGCTCTCCACTATATGTGGGTGTTGTTTGGTGGGTACTCAGTAGAATCAAGTGCCGTGGATTCGCTGCCTGATGTTTATCGGCTACTGGTGGGCAAGGATGCTGCAAACTGCTTTCTGAAATTTAGCGAGCCGAGCTATTATAAAGGAACGAAGTTTAAGACTATGCTGGCAGCCTTTAAAATCTGGGCTGCCTTTAAGAAAAAGATCGGTTTGGGCAGAATGAACTTTTATACTCCAATGTATGGTAATCCCATGCTCCCGGAAATTTTTTCTGATCAGATTATGGCAGAATGGGCAGGGCATGGCCTCCTGAAAGTGGGTGACTTGATGGGCTCTGAGGGAATGTTCCAATTTAAGGATATCCAGGACAAATTTGGGTTAAGCTCAAATAATTTTTTTAAATATCTTCAAATTAGAAGCTTCCTGGGTAAAAAGCTGGGTGGTGGTAATGGCTTTTGTAATAATAAAGTCATAGATGTTATAAGAAGCAGCAAGGGTTGTAATATCAAAGGAATTTACTGTGAACTTACATCACTGAAGCATGATGATTTAGAAAAGCATGGTGAAAAATGGAAAGTTAGGTTGGGCACTGAATCTGATAACTTTTTGATTCTTTAGAGTTGGGGCAGACTGTGTTATGCTCGGCTGGGCTTCAGGCACAGCATTTTAAGATGCTATTCTCACTTTATTATACCCCGGCAAAGATAGCACAATGGGGAGGACAGTCGGGAATTAGGTGCCCACGGTGTAATTTATTAAAAGCGGATTTAGTCCATATGTTCTCCACTTGCCCGCGTCTTGACTCAATAAAATCTTCCATTATGGCCTTTTGTGAACACACCTTGGATATCAAAATTGGATTTACCCCAACCCTAATACTTCTTGGTATCGATAACTCCCAGGGGCAAGTCCCGCATTTTCGTTTTATGTTTTTAGCTATGGCAGTTTTCCAAATATGTGTTGCTGCAGCCTGGTTAGATCAAACTGCCCCAACTTTCCAACTTTGGCTAGCCAGACTGCTCGCGATGTTTAACCTTGAGAGGGGAATTTATGAGCGGCGGGGTAAAAAGGGGAGAATTTTGGGGAAACGCATCTGGGACCCGATTTATAACTGGAAAGAATCCCAAACCTAATCTAGGTCCTAATTCCTGAAAATTGATTGATATTGGATAAAATATATCTGGACAATTGTTGGGGCTTGTTTTGATATGATTTTTCTTTGTTGGTTTTTTTCCCCTTCTTTATTGAGAGATCACTCAAAATATATATATGCCGGGGGAGGGAAAAAAACAACAACAAAAACGCTTTAAAGTAGGAATGTAATTTGATTTTGTAAATTCTGGAAGTTAAAATATGGAAGTATTTATCCTCATTCGTGAATGAATTATATATGTATTATGGATGCTGTTTATAATCTAAAAATTTTCAATAAAAATATAAAAAAAAAAAAAAAAGAAAGGACTGAATCCTGATTACAAGGTCAATGCAGCAGCAGTCAATAGCACAGTTGTATCACTTCATACAAACATATCTTGAGGAATGTAGATCATAATCCCCCAATGCAGGTTAGATGCTGAATATCCCCAATTCGTAGTAAACGTAAAGAAAGTAAATGAGGAGTCAAAACCGAGGACTGTGGTAATCCCCCACAATCCGGTGAACTAAGGTGCACAGTTAGTTTCCACAAATAAGCCTCCTCACCCCCGCACTCTGCATGAGCTATATGCAATTGTAGCTCGCCAACACGAGTGAAAACGGGGGAGGAGAATTGCCACAGCGAAATGCTTGGAAGCAGCACACCGCTTTCCAAACGCTGAGTCGTGTACAGCCAGCAGTCTATGGGGCATATTCTCAAGGTACCATCGCTGAGTTAACGGCACTTTATCTCATCCAAAGTCGCGATAAAACCATCGCCCCATTCACAAGCTGGTGCAAACAGCCGATATCACCACTTTACCTGCGATAGCACCCGCAAAAAACATCGCCACAGATGAGCCCGGCAACTAACGCTAATGAGATGCAGAGTAGGCGTTCCCGTGCAAAAAGCCGCGAAAACACCACTCCACAACATTCTCAACGACCAGCCAGATCGGTGATAAGATCACAAAACATGCGCTAACGCGCTTTAGCAGTAGGCCTGGGCGGAAAACTATGCTACGCTCGCATAGTTTGCGCAACTACGCGCCACGCGAATTGCACGTAGCACAGTGCAAAAACGCGGAGCGTAGCGGGCATTTTTTGCTTGCTTGCGGTCCTCAACGTCAAGTTGGCGACCGCGAGCGAGCAAAATGACATCCCGGCGAGACTTTTTCCTCGTTTGCGATCAGCAACATCAAGTTGCCGATCGCGAGCGTGGAAAATAAACCTCCCGGCGAGATTCTCAACGTGGGGAGGTCAGGTTTCTCATTGCGAGTGGTCGCGTATGCTCGCGACCGCTCGCGATGAGAAACTACCAGTCCGCGTTGAGAAAACTGCCGCTCGAGTACAAATCACCTCGAGCGGCAGAAAATGACCGCTTGCACTGTGCAAGATGCCGTTTGCAATGATTGCACAGTGCGGACAAGCATCCGGCACTGTGCAATCATTGCGAACAGCATTTCCTACCGCACTACGCAGTTCGCGTAGTGCTACGCGTAGCTCGCATAGTGCGAAGTGCACTTCGCGTAGCTACGCGTAGCGCTACTACGCGAACTACGCCCAGGGTTAGTTAGCAGCAGGAAACTAATACCTGCTCCTACCTGGTGTAAAGTCGGCTGACAACCGGCACCAGACAAGGGAGCACAGCCCATAGCCACACATGAAGTACAACAGATGCCCTGGAGAAACCGATCATGCAGCCTGGAGCCCCAATAGTTCAACAACACCGACCGCCACCACCCCCAGGACCCCCCCCCCAAGGGGCCCTACCCCGGGCACCCCCCACACCCCTCCCCTTCAGACAAAGATATTGCACATCAACTCCACGAAATCATGAACCAAACAAATCACCTGAAGTCGCACAATTACAACACCCAACATACATGTGTAGTCAGAAAAAGGGAAAGCAGACATCCATATCATAATTTCCAAACAATACGTTTATTACAGGATAAACAAATAAAAACAATTCCGAAGAGGCATGGCGGGTCGTCTCAGGACATTCTGTAAGTCACAGCCTGCAAAACAGAAATCTGGATCAGAAGGTGTGCCATGCACCCATCAAAGTACAGAGAGAGAGAGTGAAGGAGAGAAAGAGAGAGGGAGAGAGAGGGAGAGAGAAAGAGAGGAAGAGAGAAAAATAGAAAGAGAGGGAGAGAGAGAAAGAGAGGGAGAGAGAAAGAGAGGGAGAGAGAGTGAGAGAGTGAGAGAGAAAGAGATAAAGAGAGAAAGATAGAGGGAGAGAGGGAGAGAGAGGGAGAGAGAAAGAGAGGGTGAGAGAAAGAGAGGGAGAGAGAGTGAGAGTAAGATAGAGGGAGAGAGGGAGAGAGAGGGGGAGAGAAAGAGAGGGTGAGAGGGAGAGAGGGAGTGAGAAAGAGAGGGTGAGAGAAAGAGAGGGAGAGAGAAAGAGAGGGTGAGAGAGTGCCGACACTGCGGACCTAGGCCTCACTGCTCACCTGCTGCCACCGGTGTGTCTCCAACCACGTGCCGGTATTCACAGCAGTCCCCCAGGTCCCTCATCTGAAACAGTGTCCAGAGACATGAATGGCAGAGTCCATACAGTTGAACATGCCACCATCGCTTGCCCGCCCCTGCGCACACATGCCGCTGCACCCCAGCCCCTCCCGCCGCCCAGCGGTGAATGCCCGCCCCTGCGCAACCAGGCCTCACTGCTCATCTTCCACCATCGGCGTGTCTCCAAGAGGGCCCACCACGTTCTGGAGGGATCTCCAAGCCCTGGGCCCGCGACCATGGCACCCTCCACATCATGCAGCCCTGATCTGCGGGCCACCAGATCACACACATGATTCTGGGTCTTGATTTCGCAATGGCAGAGACCACACCAGTGCACACGGCATCATCACAGGCTGTACACCCGCTCAGCGCTTGAGGTGCCACTAACTCTGTGAACCGCGACGCAACGCCACGTGGCGGGAGGGCCGCCCTACCCTTGCCCAGGCCTACACTGCGGTCCAGCAGGTCTCACACAAATCCTTGCCAGTCCGGACCGCCAGGACGGCGCATCATCGCAGGCTGCACACCTGCTCAGCACTTTAGGGGCCCCTATCTCACTGCACCGCAAGACACTGTCCCGTGGCGGGGTGCCTGTGCCTGCCGCAGTGTATCCGGTGCCACCAAGTCTGTGCCCCGCTAGCCATGGACCCTTAATGATTGAGTCCCGTGGTGCGGACGCCATCATGTCACCCCCGGCACTGGGCAATGTGAGGTGGCAGGGCCCTAGGCCCTCATGCATACATGAGAACTACACGGAGACACCCAGTTAGAGAGTGGAAATGGCGTCCAGCACATGCGCCAGGCCCTTTTATTGGCAGAATCACATGTCCTGTGATGCCTGTGCTGGATGGGTGTGGTGTGGGTGTACACCAGCCGTGAGGGAGTGGCTGTGGCATGCTGACAACTAGACCTGTGAGCTGCAGATCCCTGCAGTGAAGACCTGGGACATGTAGCGTTGTCGTCCCCCCTGTGTGCGTAAGCGGAGTGGGCTGTCCTGGCGTATGCCAGTCCAGCATAAGGGTGTGGACAATGACCCCGGGGCTCTGGGCGTGGTTCCGTCCTGGGCTGGACAAGGAAGGGACTAATGGATGTGTCTCTGTTGTAGTGTCGGCGCCACCCGGACTGCAATCGGCAATGTGTCACCCTGTGAAATGAGTCCCACAACATGGGCAACATGGACGTAAGGGGGAATCACTGACCCTACATTCATCCATACTTCCACACTAGAAAGATCATAGACATGACACATCTGTGTGAATATGAATGTTTATTGCACATTCAAGGGAGTGTTGCAGCTGGAGCAGTACAGGGCCATGCCAACCCCACTTCACATTGTCGGCCCGTGGAGGTCCAGCCAGAGTCCTTCAGGGAATGACCGGTACATCAGGAGAGGAGGACTGCGGTCCCCAGTTGGATGTCATTGGTGAGCAAACAGAATATGGCAGTCCATGTCGAGGTCCAAGGTGAGTGTCGCAGAGTGCATCGGGGGACAGTGGAAGGTGATGATGCAGAGGACAGAACCAAGCAGAAACAGGCCACATGGCGGAAATGAATGCTACTGCGTCCTCCTGACCACAATGGCAGATTTATCCGCATCTTCGTCCTCTGCTGTTGCATGTGCCTCACATGTGGGTGGTGGTGTTCTGTCTCCAGCACTGTGTGGCACTGACGCATCAGGTGCCGGAGATGTGGATGGGGTGGTAGCAGCAGCATGCATCAGCGCCAGGCCTTGTGGCAGCAATGCCATGAGGAGGGTCTTCAGGGCACTGAGGGACCCAGCTACCTCTCGCTGGTGTGCAGCCGTGGCAGCCGCTCTCTCCGCCTGCATCCGCTCCATGTTCTCCATGATCCTCTGCATGTGTCCCAACTCCCGGGCGAGATCGCTGGAGGCACTCTGACTAGACAGTCATTCTTGTCGCAGAGTCAGGACTCTAGCGATGTCAGCCATGGTCTGTTGGAGAGCATGGAGCGAACTGTGGGTGTCCGTTAGGGACTGTGAGTGGTCCCTGATGGGACTTAGACACCCACGTATGGCGCCTAGTTTGTCTGCCATGCGGTCGAACCCCACCTGCACCTGTTCAGCCAGCTTCTCCTGGCACTCCAACACACGGCGTTGGAAGGCCATGTGTTCGCCGTGGGGGTCCTGGGAGGCGGCCGTGGTGGTGGGTGCTGCCTGCTGTGTGTACTGTGCAGGGGTGGGTTCTCCTCATGGCAGCTGGGCTGCCCTGCACCTGGAAGTGGGCTGCGGAGGCTGTCCACGAGCTGTTGGAGGGCATCGGAGTCGAAGGTGTGGTGGTCCTCTTCGTCATCAGAGAAGAGAGTTTCGGACTGCTCTGCAGAAGGTGTTGGTTTTCCCCCTGCAATGTGGAGGGGAGATGAAGTTTAACATCGTGTTCACATGTATGTTGACGCATTGTACAGGTTCACATTCAGACTGCATGACAGTGTACATTGCGACTGTTTAGGGGGGCTGCCTATTTGATGCAGGACAGTGGACATTCCGACTACATCATGGATGTGTGTTTGTACAGGTACATTGTCAACTCACATTTCCATGCAGTGCCAAATGTGATTGGCCAGTTGCTACGCACATGCGGCACCAGTTGTGTCCTCTGTTCTGTTGTGGACGTATTGCGGTTTGTAACACATCGTTGTCAATGTTGATGTGCTCTGCATGTAATGTGTGTGTGCCGCATTTTGGGGGAGTCGCCACTGCACCTCTGATTTGGCTGCCCTTATCCCTTACATGCAGTGTGCCTCTGGGTTCTGTGCTTATGCAGTGCTGAGATGTTGCATACCTGTGTGCATTGGTCTCTTGGTGGGAGTTGTGGGTCTGGGGCATGGTTTGTCCGCAGATGTGCTATGCTTCATTGTGCATGTGTGCCATTGTGCCCATCTCCCCCCGTCCCCCCAGTCCCTGGTGGTTACTCACCCTGTTGCTGTTGTGTCCGGTCATGTTGAGCAGTGTCCGGTCCCCCAACTCCTGCCACCGTCTCCCCACTGATGACTGTGGAGACCATTTCCTCCATCTCGTCCAGCTCCTCCTGTGGCGCTGGACTTCCACCTCAAGTCTGCATTGCTGCCTTCCGGTTGTTTGCGAGTTTCAGCTTGGTTTTGCGCTTCACATCATTCTAGCGCCTCTTGACCTCGTCCATTGTCCTCTTCAGCACTCCGACTGCATTCACCTTGTCCACGATGGTCTGCCATATTCCATTTTTAGTTGCCAGTGACACAGTGGAGGTGACGAACAGTGATTGATGGTGTTCTATCACCTCCGTTATCAGGATCCTGTTTTCCTGCGGACTGAACCGCTTCTTCCTACTCTTCATGTCCTTGCCCTTCCCTGACCCCGAGGTCCCTGGCTGGTCCTCCGTGGGGCTTGTGGGGTTCTGGTTGTCCTTTGTACTTGCTCCGGATGCCTCCATTGTGCTTCGCTGTTGTTTGGCTTTTGTTGGTATGTTTTTTTTCTACTCTTATAGTGCATTTTCCCGCATGACGCGTGGGAATTGCAGGCCTGTGGCTGGTGTTCGCAGATATTTGTGTCGCGATTGACGTCATCACTACTATTTTCGTGTTGGTGTTTCGCGTTTTTGCGCCGTCGCGTTGATCTTAACGCGCTCATTTGACGTGTTATCGTGTGACTATCGCATGGTACCGCCGTGTTGTGAATTCCACGTTGACACGGAGTTGTTTTCCCGCGATGGACTGCGATGTGAAGGGTTGCGTTAAGCAACTTTTGCGGTAGTTATCACACGTTCTTGAGAATATGCCCCCCATGTGCGCTGCCTGCGCACTACGAACATGGGATGAGTTCCCGCTTTTCCCCAAGGCAATGAAACAAAAACAAAGCTGGTGCAAAGCACCCTTACCGAACCTTCGGTAACCCAGACTCTCCGAGAACAAAGAGGATTAGCGGCACCGGCTCCATTCTTTCCGTCCCTCAAGTAGCGGTGACGTCAATGACGTGCGCGTTGACACGCACACCGCAAAGCCTGCCGGGAAATGTAGTTTCCTCTTGATTCCCCTTACGCTCTCCACCGGTGCCTGTCAGTGTTCCCGGTGCGCACAGCCATCAGCGCTGGTGTGCTCTGACGGTTCTACAGAGAGTCTTGCCCTGATGACCTTGAATACTTTTTAAACAGATTGTTTTAAACACCTTTTTCTTTAATTTATTTTTAATATGGGTGATGTATTAGAGTCTCTCCATTACAAACATTTTGCAGAGAAATGTGATTATGTTTCATGGAACATCCATAACAAAAGTTTTTGTTGATGAAAACAGGACCTAACATATGAGAAATGGGAGGGTGTCACAGAGAGTATTTTCACTAATATTAGTGAGCTGCTGGTGTGTTACAATATTGAAAACACACATCACTATCCCTGAATATAGTTGTAAACATATTCAGAATTTGGACAAGTGTGCCTTTGCACTGTCAGCGACCTGGACAAAGAGGGCATGAAACAGCTGAAATTGGATCATAAATTGAAAGCGGTTCCGAACAGGGGCCCCCAAAATAAGTTTCGCCCAGGGCCCCCAAAATCCTTAAGATGTCCCTGATAGGAACAAGGCATAGGCAGGGATAGGTTAGATTTAGGGGAAGGGGCGGGTACTTAGGAGGTATAAAAGGAGTCAGGAAGGGCGGGTCCAGCCTCTTCCTGACTCCTATGCACCACCGGGAGGGCGTTTAAAGGAAAGAAAAGGGTCGTGAGTCTGCGCGACCTGTGTTATGTTGGCTGCCAGTGACGATGCAGTGCGGACTGCCTTGCACACTCTTGGTGCGGCAGCACAGGCAGATCTATTCAGGCGTGGTGTTCTCGACCAGGCCTGGGTTGGAATGTGATGCCCGACTTGCTCCACGTTGGGCAGTGTGGTGGCAGCTGTTTTGGTCTCAACCCCCCCAACAGGGGGCATGTGCGAAGTGCACTGCAATCGGCAGCTTCCCAGAAGACTGCAGGGAGGTGCTGCAGCCTCCCGACTAAATTGGAGCAAGTGCCAGCAGGCTGGAAGTGTGATGAGCAGGCAGGACCTAGCGGGAGCACCTGCGCCAAGTGCCTGAAGGTGACCAGCAGGCACAAGGGCCCTCAGGGAGTGAGGGGCCCTGGATAAGTCAGCCAGGCCTGCCCTGGGGATATTGCCACAACTTTAGCTGGGGAAAAAGACCCAGACAACAAGAAATGCAAGAAGAGGGAGAGGAGGGCCAATGAGCATGTTGGGAGGAGGAAATGGGGTGGGCCTGTGGTTGCTCAATAACATACTGAGGTCCAGGTAGGACAGAGGCCGGGGGGGGCTGAGGCCTGTTATGCAGTCAAGGTGGCAAGGCGTGGACTTAGAGGCATGTTTATGGGAGCAGCGCCTGTTGATGCAGAAGACTGAAGAGAGGTGGGTCCGGATGTGCAGGGCCAGACAGGCTGCGCTAGACAGGGGTCATCAGTGGGGTGATGCTCAACCAGGTGCAGCAGGATCAGGGTGCAGGGAAGATGGACAGGATAAGGAGCAGGGGGTCGATGGCAGTGGGTGCCTGAAGGGCAAGTGGGAGATGCAGCAACAGAGGGAGCTGGTTTTACTCGTGGGCCTGGTGGCGCAAGGGACCTCCCAGTCTGGTGCTGGCTCTTGGAGGATGGAGCAGTGAAGCCAGTAGGAGAGACTGGCAGATGGGGGGTGATGCAGACAAGGTACATGAGAGCCCCTGGACATTGGTTTGAAGAGGTGGGGGGTCCGTGGTGGTCCTCCCAATGCCTAGGGCTCGGGCATTCAGCCCCAGACCAGAGCGGCAACCCATGCCAGAAGGAGATGTGCCTGCGAGGAAGAGTGGTGGAGTGGGGTACACGACCGTGTGTGAGGATGGTGTGGGAGAGGATGAATTGATTTTGGATTATGATGAAGGCAGCGATGAGTGGGAGGAAGGTGAGCTGCACGATGAAGTGTATGTAGGGGTGCTGGAGATGAGGACGAAAGGGAGAGAAGAGGCAACAGAAAGTGCAGTTGGTAGTTTCAGAGGCCAAGTGCGGACAAGGGAAGCACCGCTGGAAAGCCGGTTCAGAAAGGCAGTGGATGTCGGAAGGAAAGGAGGGACGCTGACACCGTGCCATCAGGTAAAGGGGACTGGTGGTCAGTTTGGGATGCACAGGAATCTGGGTTTGGTGGAAAGGCTTGCTAGTAGGTGGGTGTTGGTGATGGAGTCATTGACAAAACGTAGTAAAGGCAAAACAGGCATCGAAGGCAGTGCCCAAAGAGGCTGACAGTGGCAAAGCCATGGATGGGAAAGGGGTTCAAACGGAGGGCCTGAAATTTGTTGAGGCAGGGGGCAAGGAGGCTGCAGAAGGTGATAAGCATAAAAAATGATTGCTGGTACATGGATTTGGCTATGCCTCTAGTGTCACACCTTTCTGATAAGACTAAGAACAGGATATGGAAACATGTGTATATGGATGTGTTCAAATTGTTACACAGAGACATACAGGCAAAAGAAGGGTCCAAAGAAGAGGAGTGGGAACTGACAAGGAGGCCTAGGATGCCCATCAATATGGAGAATTGGACGTTGGCGTTTTTAATCTATGCCAGCATTTATTGTGTCATACACACAGAAAGGGTCATCGCTTTTTTTAAATACATGGACATTATTAGGAAAGTGCAGATGCACTGCGAGGGCTACGTGTGTCTTAGCTATGACAAAGAGTTCCGGGCACGAGTGAGTCTTAACCTAGATAAGCCATGGGGGGAGGGGGGTATTTTGAGCTGTGGATGTATTGAATGTCATCTACACAGTGCACGGCGTCTATGTACACTGCAAGCGGCCTTACGATCATATATCGGCCATTGCAGCCCTGTCCCACTCCGCAAGGAGCAGAATCTGTGCTAAGGCCCCCAGGATCCAATGTTGGGGCATGTTGGAACTTAAACAAGGGTTTTTGCCCCAGATATCCATGTAAGTTCAAACATGAATGCTCCAAATGCAGAGGGAGGCACTCCATCATGATGTGTTTAACCCTGGCCAGTCCCGCCGAACAATGGAGGGCGACCAAAGGAAGGGGATAGCAGGTCCCGACTGGGCCAAAGGGCTGCTACGCCCATTAAAGTGGAGGTCCTGATACCTTGGCTTGATGTCTGCCCAGACAGGGAGGCAGTCTTGAAGACTGAGTGGGGCTTCAAAGAAGATTTTCGGGTTGGTTACCAGGGCCCCAGGGGACATCGGTGGGCGAACAATCTGAGGTCAGCAAAGGAAGCCTCTTGAGTGGTGGTGGCAAGATTGGAAAAAGAGGTGTCAGAAGGAAGGACCATGGGCCAGTTTTTCGATTGGCCTGTGACAGACTTGATCATACCTCCAATAGGGGTGGTGCCTAAGAAGGGGGTGGAGAGTTCAGAATGATACACCATTTGTTCCTGGCCGGAGGGAGCTTTGGGTAATGATTTAATTGCGGCAGAAGACACTAAGGTGTTGTATGTGTCGGTGGATGGCACCATTCGTTTGGAGAGACGGTATGGACAGGGAGCGGAGCTAGCTAAATGTGACACAAAATCTGCTTTCCAGCTTTTGCGGATACAAACCGATGATTTCCCATTGTTGGGCATGCAATTTGGAGGTGCCATCTATGTAGACAGAGTGTTGCCGATGGGTTGTGACATTTTGTGTACGTTATTTGAGGCCTTTAGCACGTTCTTGCAGTGGGTGTTCACTAAGATGAGTGGGCATCGGGTGGTGTCTCATTACTTGAATTACTTTTTGTTTGTGGGCAGGAAGGATTCTGGTGACTACTTTAGAGCACTCAGGCGATTTGAGACTATAGCAAATGATAAGGGGTACAGTTGGCTCCCGAAAAAACTGGAAGCTGTAGTGTGATGTTGACATTTTTGAGCATTGATCTGGGCACGGAACAGTTGGTGGCAAGATTGCCGCATGCAAAGGTGCAGGAGATCCAAAGATTCTTGACTAAAGACATCAGTGTAAGGTAAGATTGAGTTGAGGGCTGTACAGAAGTTGCTTGGGTTCTTGAATTTGGCTTGCAGAGTGGTATGGGGGGATCGGACTTTTAGCAGACGTCTTGACATGGCACTGTCAGGGGCAGTGTTGCCACACCACAGTGTAGAGATTTCAATGGCAGTGAGGGTTGAACTCTGTATCTGGAAGACTTTTTTGGAAGATTTCAATGGAATGTCTATGATGTTTTTGGAAGACAACATGGTTTGGCAGGTCCAGATTTTTTCGGATATGGCAGGGGCATGTGTTTTCGGACTGTTTTGGGACGGTAGGTGATCTGCAGAATAGTGGCCAGTGCACTGGTTGCGGCAGGGATGGAGCATTGCCTTTCTTGAATTCTTCCCATTGCTGGTGGCTCTGACAGTGTGGGGAAGTGATCTGGCTAACAAGATGGTGCTATTCAACGTGGACAACATGACGGTGGTGGACTTGGTGAATAAACAAAGGGCGAGAGATTTGAGAGTTTTGGGATTGTTGAAATGATTCTTGCTGGGTTGTTTGCATTTGAATATAGTTTTCAAGGCACAGCATGTACCTGACATGAAAAAATTATATAGCAGACTCATTATCTTGTTCACAGTAGCATCATTTTTGCAGATTGGTGCCAAGAGCAAAGGACGACAAGATGACATTGCCTGCAGACATTTGGGCCTGGGGGGAGTGAGAGTGGTTGGTCTAGTTGAGAGGTCTTTGGCTGAGTCCACCAGAAGGTGCAACCATTTGGCATGGAATGAGTTTGGGGATTTTGAGGGATGTCCAATGAATGCGAGGTGAACCTGAAGGGAGAGGGTTATGTTTCGCTATGTATTGTATTGACAAAGGTTTTTCGCCCACGACTATTGCTGGCAAATTCGCGGGTGTTTCTTTCTATGGAAAATTGTATTTAGGTTTTGACCCGACCAGGGACCAGATCTTGGGCTGGATTTTGAAAGGGAGGGGCAAGGAGAAGGGTGCGGGGGTCTGTGTTACGGGAAGTGATTACGTTTGATTTGTTGCAAGTTCTTTTTGCAGTGTTGCCTGATTGTTGTGATGATTGGTTTGAAGTGGCTATATTCAGGTTTGCATGATTTGGAATATTTTGGTGCCTTTCTAGTGTCTGAATTGTTGGGATCGGCCTGAGATGTAGGGGTGATGCATGGGGAAGTATGCATGGATCAAGGGCAAATGGGGATTTGGCTGTGATGATCCTAGATGGATCAGACAGGGAGGTGCAAGTGGGTATGGTTGCGGGAAGTAGGTAGTCTTGAAGCTTGTCCAGAGCAGGAGTGGTGCAGGTTTCAAGATTGGCCCGGGCACAGACAGGAGGCCATATTTTTTCATGAAGGAGGAAACAGGGTTACAGCATTTCAACTGTTGCACATGGCTTTGCACAGACTTGGGAAAATTCCGGCAAATTTTGGAACAAATTCTTTTAGGGTTGGGGTGGTAACTGCAGTGGTATGCTTGGGATGGGATTGTGACAGATTCATCAGATTGGGAGGTGGAGATAGAGGTGTTGCGAGTGCTATGTGTGAAAATGAAAGATGCATGCGTGAGAGGTGGGGTGGGGTAATGGCCAGCGCTAATTACCTTTTTTCTACCGCAGGGTGCATGAGGGGTCCTGGGGACAAGCTGGCGACTTGGGTAGCTGGACACTCTTTCGTGCTCTGGGCAGTGAATTATGCAGACCAGCAGGTTTACAGATGAAGCCTTCTACTGTTCAGCAGCAGGCATGAGGTGCTATGATGGGAAAAAAGGGGGATGCGTTGAGGCAACTTGTTGCCTTAGTTTACGAACCTAATGTTGCAGAGGGGTTGCCCGGACATGCTCCTGGTGCATTTGGAGGACAACGATCTGGTTCAACTGTTGGGTTTGACTCTGCTGCAACACATACAGCGGGACTTATAGTTGCTCAAGAAGAACATTTTGGGGACATGTTTGGTTAAGACAGAGTTTGTGCCACGCAGACACTGGAGGGGGGCAATGAAACATGCAGTAATTGACAAGGCTCGGAGGAAGCTCAACAGGGCAATGAGGGTTTTTTGCATAGTCAGGGAAATTAAAGTAATAGCACTTGGGGGCATAAAGGAGGAAGAGCAGTGCCTTTTTTGGATGATAGAGTGCACCTTTCTCAGATGGGGAATGCGTACTAAATGATGGAGATGAGGGATGTGGTGGATAAATTGAGGAACGAACAAATCTGGTGCAGGAGAACATACCGATGAATCTGTTGGACCATGCTGACTGGTGGGGGCAGTAAAACGCCCTATGGGGTTTTCCTAGATGGCGGTTTCTTAGTGGGTGGGGAGTCACAGGTGGGCTTATCCACCCCTCAGGGGGGCAATAAAGGGAGCACAGGCGTAGGAAGATGATGTACGGGAATGGTGTATCAGGTCAAAGAGTTTCATTGGAGGGTGTTTGGTAGGAGAAGTGAAGGAGAGATAGGGTAACTGGAAGAAGGTCAGTGAGTGAAAGGGGGAAGAATGAAACGAGCTATGGGGCATTGGGGTAAAAGTTGGAATGATGTGAGAATGGTTCGGTGAGGGGAATGTCATATTTATGATGTTTTGATGTTATGTTAAATGTTATTAAAGTTGGCTAACTGTTTTTGCAATCCTGTGCTAATAAATGGCCTTTTACGCTAAATGGTGACATGATATGTGTTTATTGTACGAGTCGGGCTCGCGTTTCCTCCCGCGCATACCGCATTGCAGCTCTACAATACATTAGTAGTGTTTAGTTCCCAGAAAGATCATTTTGTCACTTCGAAAAAAAGGAAATAATCATCTCGTTGCTCTCTAATAACTTTCCCATTGGCAAACAATGCACACCCACGTCTTAATTAAACAAGCCATTAACATGAACGATGTCAACAACAAGCAGGTCGAAAAAAACATTCCCGCTCGTTGTTAATATGCAGAGTGACGGAAAGAGTGGCGCAGACAAGACTAGAGGGGTTTTGCAGTAGGATCTCATTTAAAGGTGCTCTCATTCCTTCAGCTAATGCCTCCCTACCAAAAAGTAAAGTAAGAATGAAATGAAAAAATATAAAAGGTGTTCTAACACCTGTAACTAGAAAAATTATTTTAGCAAGATCATTTTAAGGTACAGACTACAAATATTTTTCACATAGGTTGGAATTTCCTATTTCTCAGTATTTTCTATCTGTGTTATGCTTCATATAACTCTACATTGAGGAAAGTAACCCCTAGTACCATGTAGTGGAAGTTACTATGTGGGTAATTTTGAAAATTATCGTGGTAACGTTGCAGTCATTGCAATGTTGAGCAGATAAATACATCGACCAATTAACTAAATAGACAATATCTTATTCAGTCATCCAATCTTTTTTCAATAATTCTAATTTTATAACTTTTACATTGAAACATATGCTTCTTGAACACAAAAAAAAATGCTTTCCCTTTCTTCATCTGTGCAAAGTAACCTGGTGCATGATATCTATTCGCGCATCACTGGCTTAATTCAGGAGCAAAAAAAATAAATAATGATGGAAGGATTGCTTGAATTAATATCAGCCACTGGCAATCGCTCACTGCCATATTCTAGTTCATCGTTTTTCACCCATCATGGCACTCTAAACAGAGACTATCCATATGCAACTTGGTCATGACCCAATAGGAACATTTGCAAACTGTCAGTCTATTACCCTCAATAGAGGAACACAAGCAGCCTCAGACCAGCCTCAGCCTACTTAGGCTTTGTCAGAGAAGTATAGCTTAAATTCTGTCTCTCTGTGAGCCCTTGACTCAGGGCATACTCGCTGCAAAGTCTACAGCAACAAATAAAAAGTGTTGGAAGGAATGCGTCAATTATACTCAGCCACTGGCGATCACGAGTGCTGCATTCAAGTCCATCGCTTTGCACTCACTATATTATCTGAGGGGTGAGGGTCTGCTAATTGAACTTGTTTATTATGTGGAATCAGAAAATGTAATGTGCTCAGCTTGAAGGTACAGCAAACAATAGGAGCTGCAAAGAATAATCAGAAGAAATAACAACATTGGATCTACGAGGAATGTTCACAGGGAATGGCATAGATATAGATGTCATAGTGAGGGATTAGTAAGAGAGCATATATAATTATACACATAAATAAAATTATTTACAGTGATGTAAAGTTATAAAAAGGAACCCACCTACTTGGGGGTGATAGAGTTAAATAAAAACTTGAGCTTCTCAAGTCCATCTTCAGTGCTGCGCAGTGCCCTGCATACTTGTAGCCAAGGAAGTGCTGGTTTAATTGCCACTTAAAATTTGCAACTGATTGTGGGAATTTTTTCAGGAGTCCTGTGGCAGGCAGGAGTAACAGGGGTCAGTTCACGGGAATCAGAATAGCTCTTGAGTATGCAGGGTAGCATAGTCGATCAGTCCAAGGCTTACTGAAGTAGGTGGTGTGGGGTTAGAGACACACTATTCAACAAGCATCTAACTGAATTTACAAATCACTCTCCAGCCAGTACTGTATTTGAGAAAAGTGCTGTTTCACTACTTGTTCAATGCATATATATATATTACCTACTGGCGGTCGCCAGTAGGTAGTTATAGTTAGGACCTAGTTTCCATATGAAAAGCGTTTTTTCTTTTGCCAATATCTTTGGCGCCGTTTGATGAATCTTCGCGAAATTTTCAAAACTAATGCCCAGATCAGGTCAGCTTCTGTCTAGAAAGTTTCAGCTGATTCGTCAAGCGGGGGCCGAAAAAAGGGGGGTCCCAAAACACGTTTTCACTATTTTAATTACCATAGGAAACTTTAGACAAAGCTACAGCCCGAACTGCTGAATAGAATTACACCAAATTTGGCAAAAGGTAGCTCTTGGTTCAGAAAGCGTTCTTTTTTTAAGTGGTGTAAATCCGTTCAGTAGTTCCTAAAATATTCATATTTAAAAAAATTATATATCTGGTGACCGAGGAGGATTCGCGAACCCTCCCGAGCACAAGCTTGATTCTGATTGGCTGCCAACACTTCAAACCAGAAAGTGTTGGCAGCCATCTTGTGACTTGGTAGAACCGAGTCACAAGAAAAAAGGTGCAAAAACAAGATAAGGGGGCAGGGTAGAAACACCCTGACCCCCTAGGCCTGCTCAGGGGGTCCCTCCAAAAAGAGCATTTCTTTTAATGTTTTCGGTGGGAGTCGCGTTCAGTATTCGAATCCGGCTGAGAAAATAAAATACAAAAACGAAGCACGGTGTCCCACGCTTCGTTTTATTAAGCCCCCAGGTGGGCCAGGTCCCAGGGGCAATGTTGATAATGTATGGGGGGCCGAGTGGGCCCCAGCAGCCCCGGGGACTGCCACCTCCCCGGGACTTTTGAAATAATATGCGGAGGGGCACATGGTCCCCCCGCAGCCCCGGAGACTGCCACCTCCCCGGGGCTTCTTGGAAAACATTGCGTGGGGAGGGCTCCTGCCTCCCCATGCTGCCCCAGGGACCGCCACCTCCCTGGGGCATTTATGAAAATGGACGGGGGGCCTCGCGGGCCCCCCCCCCAAGCTCCAGGGACCGCCATCTCCCTGGGGCTTTTGAAATAATATGCGGGGGCACACAGCCGCCTCGGGAACCGCCACTTCCCCTGGGCTTCTTTGAAAACATTGTGTGGGGGCTCCTGCCCCCACGCTGCCCCGGGGACTGTCACCTCCCCGGGGCATTTATGGTAATGGGTGGGGAGGCCTCGTGGGCTCCCCAAGCCCCGGGGACCACCACCTCCCTGGGCAATTTTAATTAAAGCCGGGGGTCTGTTGCCGATCCCCGGCACCGGGGACCACCACCTCCGCGGGGCTATTTTCACATTGGGAGGGGGGCCGCATGGCCCCACTCCTGGAGCCCTCCATGACCCTGGGGACCACCACCCCCCAGGGCCGGCTCCAGCAATGTTCCGGGGTGCCTACCCCCGGGACATTGCAGTTTGCAATGGCAGGGCGGGAGCATTGCTCCTGCCCTGCCATTGCAAACTCTGCTTTGCCTCATGGAAGCAAGAGCAGGAAACCTGCTCTCATTTCCATGAAGTGAAGCAGATTGCTTTTGGACAAGGGAAGCTGCATGTCAGCAGCTCCCCTTGTCCAAAAGCAATGCCGGCTCCCACAGGATGCGGGGAGCCGGCAGGGACAGCGGGGGCATTGGGGCTCCCCCCGCGGTCCCCAATGTGTGGCCAGGCCCCGGGGGATGGGGTCTCCGGGGCCAAAAGTGTCAAGGGAAGGGGGGCCACAAGGCCCCCTCCCCTCTTGAATTAAATTTAAAAAAACAAAAAAAACAATAAAGCCGTGCCCCGGGGGATGGGGTCCCCTGGGCCAAAATTGGCCTCAGGAGGGGGGCCACGCGGCCACCTCCAAAATAAACAAAAATAAAGGCTGGGCAGGCCCCGGGGGATGGGGTCCCCAGGCCAAAGGTGGACCAGGGAAGGGGGGCCAAGCGGCCCCCCTCCCATAAAAAAAGAACGTTTTTAAAAAAAGAGGCAAAGCCCCGTGGGATGGTTCATCCCCCAACCTAGAGCGTGCCAGGAGGCGCGTTCACGGAGTGGTGGACAAAGGGGGCATGGCCTGTGTCCACCTTTCAGCAATCCCACTGTGTGGGGCTTACTGGAGGTAACAGGTAGGCTAGTTGGCCCCTAACGACCCCCAGCAGCGAAGGGGACTTAAATCCCCATCGAAGAGCGCGCCAGGGAGCGCATTTACAGACTGGTGGGCAAAGGGGGCATGGACTGCTATGAGAACTTACCAATGCTGCTGTGTGGGACTTACTGGAGGTAATAGGAGGAGTAGTAGGCCCCCCAAGTTGTCCTTGGGGGTCAACTACCCCTCCTGTTATCTCCAGTAAGTCCCACACAGTGGGATTGCTAAGAGGTCTTCGGAGGCCATGCCCCCCTTTCTCCATCACTCTGTAAATGCGCCTCCTGGCACACTACGTGTTGGGGATGAAGTCCACTTTTATCCTGAGGGACTTTGGAGGCCAAGAAGCCCTCCTGATACCTTCTGTAAGTCCTACGAAGAGGAATTCCTGAGCGCTGGTCGGAGGCCCAGCCCCCTTTCTCCACCACTCTGCAAACGCGACTACCAGCTAAAGAAGCATTTGCAATGTAATAGGTCTCGAATTTGCGAGAGTTAGAGCTATAGGCGTTGTAAATGTAAAGGTTTGTTACTAATGTTTTTTTGGAGTGGAGTGGATGTATGTTGTGAGTAGTGAAATTATGTGGTATGTTGTGCAGTGAAATTATGTGGATAGAAAGTATGTGGTATTAAGTGTATAGGAATTATGTAGAGTGGGATTATGTGTTATGGAGAGTAATTATGTGGTATGGTAGTCTGTGTTGTGGAGTGGTAACCTCAGGTTTAGTCTTCCTCGTTTCCATAGAAGCTAAACTATAAAATCAATGAGACAAAAAAAAGAAGGAACCACTGACAAGCACTTCTGGACCTAGTCAGAGGTATGAGCAGGGCCACTGGAATCATGCGACTGTTTGGCTGCACCAGCTTTCGCACTATTATACATTTTCCGCATTTGCCACATAATCCATCATCTCCTGCATAATCTGCAGATTTGAACCAAAAAAACCTTGTTTCTAGCTCAAATGGCTCAAACGTTAAAAATGCAGCGACAAGTGGTATAGCGTGGTGGAAGACACTTAGCAAACCTAGAATGGTCACCTCTTGCTTATTGCTAAATGTGGGTGTTAGATTGGTACTAATGGTGTGCAAAGCACTCTTGCTTGTTTCTGCACCTCTCTTGCGTCTTTCTGCATTTCTCTTGCTTCTTTCTGCACCTTTCTTCCTTTTTCTGTACTTCTCTTGCCTCTTTCTGCACTTCTCTGGCTTTTTTCTGCATCTCTCGTTTCTTTCTGCAACTCTCTTGCTTCTTTCTGCACTTTTCTTGCCTGTTTCTGCACCTCTCTTGCCTCTTTTTGCACCTCTGTTGCTTCTTTCTGTACCTCTCTTGCCACTTTCTGCACTCCTCTTCCCTCTTTCTGCACCTTTTTTGACTGTTTCTACACCTCTCTTCCCTCTTTCTGCACCTCTCTTGCCTCTTTCTGCACCCCTGTTCCCTCCTTCTGCAGATCTCTTGCCTGTTTCTGCAACTCTCTTGCCTCTTTCTACAGTTCTCCTGCCTCTTTCTGCACCCCTCTTGCCTCTTTCTGCACCTCTCTTGGTTGTTTCTGTACTGCTCTTGTTTCTTTCTCTACCTGTCTTGCAAATTTCTGCACCCCTCTTGCTGCACCCCTCTTCCCTCTTTCTGCACCTCTCTTGCCTCTGTCTGCATCCCTCTTGCCTCTTTCTGCACCCCTGTTGCTTCTTTCTGCACTTATCTTGCTTCGTTCTGCACCCCTCTTAAATCTTTCTGCACCTCTGTTGCTTCTTTCTGCACTTCTCTTGCCTCTTTTTGCACCTCTCTTGCAAATTTCTGCACCCCTTGTGCATCTGTGTGCACCTCTCTTGCCTGCTTCTGCTCCTCTCTTGCCTCTTTCTGCAACCCTCTTGCCTCTTTCTGCACCTCATTTGCTTTTTTCTGCACTTCTCTTGCTTCTTTCTGCATCCCTCTTGTCTCTTTCTGCACCTCTGTTGCTTATTTCTGCACTTATCTTGCCTCTTTCTGCACCTCTTTTGAAAATTTCTGCACCCCTAGTGCATCTGTGTGCACCTCTCTTGCCTCTTTCTGCACCTCGCTTGCCTCTGTCTGCACCCCTCTTGCCTCTCTCTGCACCTCTATTGCTTCTTTCTGCACTTCTCTTGCTTCTTTCTGCTCCCCTCTTGCCTCTTTCTGCACCTCTGGTGGTTCTTTCTGCACTGGTCTTGCTTCTGTCTGCTACCCTCGTGCATATTTCTGCACCCCTCTTGCGTCTTTCTGCACCTCTGTTGGTTCTTTCTGCACCTCTCTTGCCTCTGTCTGCACCCCTGTTCCCTCTTTCTGCACCTCTTTTGCCTGTTTCTGTAACTCTCTTGCCTCTTTCTGCACTTCTCTTGCTTCTTTCTACACCTCTCTTGCTTATTTCTGCACCCCTCTTGCCTCTTTCTGCACCCTTCTTCCCTCTTTATGCACCTATCTTGCCTCTTTCTGCACCTCGCTTGCCTCTGTCTGCACCCCTCTTGCCTCTCTCTGCACCTCTATTGCTTCTTTCTGCACTTCTCTTGCTTCTTTCTGCTCCCCTCTTGCCTCTTTCTGCACCTCTGTTGGTTCTTTCTGCACTGGTCTTGCTTCTGTCTGCTACCCTCGTGCATATTTCTGCACCCCTCTTTCCTCTTTCTGCACCTCTGTTGGTTCTTTCTGCACCTCTCTTGCCTCTGTCTGCACCCCTGTTCCCTCTTTCTGCACCTCATTTGCCTGTTTCTGTAACTCTCTTGCCTCTTTCTGCACGTTTCTAGCCTTTTTCTGCACCTCTGTTGCTTCCTTCTGTATTTCTCTTGCCTCTTTCTGCACCCCTCTTGCCTCTTTCTGCACCTCTGTTGCTTCTTTCTGCACTTCTCTTGCTTCTTTCTACACCTCTCTTGCTTATTTCTGCACCCCTCTTGCCTCTTTCTGCACCCTTCTTCCCTCTTTATGCACCTATCTTTCCTCTTTCTGCACCTCTCTTGCCTCTTTCTGCACCCCTCTTGCCTCTTTCCGCACCTCTGTTGCCTCTTTCTGTACCCCTCTTGCCTCCTTCTGCACCTCTGTTGGTTCTTTCTGCACTGCTCTTGCTTCTTTCTGCACCTCGTTTGCCTGTTTCTGCAACTCTCTTGCCTCTTTCTACATCCTTCTTCCCTCTTTCTGCATCTCACTTGCTTCTTTCTGTACCCCTCTTGCCTCTTTCTGCAACCTTCTTCCCTCTTTCTACACCTCTCTTCCCTCTTTCTGCACCTCCTTTGCCTCTTTCTACACCCCTGTTCCCTCTTTCTGCACATCTCCTGCCTGTTCTGCAACTATCTTGTCTCTTTCTGCACCTCTGTTGCTTCTTTCTGCACTTCTCTGTCCCCTTTATGCACCCCTCATGCCTTTTTCTGCACCTCTCTTGGTTGTTTCTGTACTCCTCTCGTTTCTATCTGCATCTGTCTTGCAAATTTCTGCACCCCTTTTGCCTCTTTCTGCACCCCTCTTCCCTCTTTCTGCACCTCTCTTGCCTCTTGCCGCACTTCTCTTGCCTCCTTCTGCATCTCTGTTGCTTCTTTCTGCATTTCTCTTGCCTCTTTCTACACCCCTCTTCCCTCTTTCTGCACCTCTGTTGCCTCTTTCTGTACCCCTCTTGCCTCCTCCTGCACCTCTGTTGGTTCTTTCTGCACTGCTCTTGCTTCTTTCTGCACCTCGTTTGCCTGTTTCTGCAACTCTCTTGCCTCTTTCTACATCCTTCTTCCCTTTTTCTGCATCTCACTTGCTTCTTTTTGTACCCCTCTTGCCTCTTTCTGCACCTCCTTTGCCTCTTTCTACACCCCTGTTCCCTCTTTCTGCACATCTCTTGCCTGTTTCTGCAACTATCTTGCCTCTCTCTGCACCTCTGTTGCTTCTTTCTGCACTTCTCTTGCTTCTTTCTGCATCCCTCTTGTCTCTTTCTGCACCTCTGTTGCTTCTTTCTGCACTTATCTTGCCTCTTTCTGCACCTCTTTTGCAAATTTCTGCACCCCTTGTGCATCTGTGTGCACCTCTCTTGCCTGCTTCTGCTCCTCTCTTGCCTCTTTCTGCAACCCTCTTGCCTCTTTCTGCACCTCATTTGCTTTTTTCTGCACTTCTCTTGCTTCTTTCTGCATCCCTCTTGTCTCTTTCTGCACCTCTGTTGCTTCTTTCTGCACTTATCTTGCCTCTTTCTGCACCTCTTTTGAAAATTTCTGCACCCCTAGTGCATCTGTGTGCACCTCTCTTGCCTCTTTCTGCACCTCGCTTGCCTCTGTCTGCACCCCTCTTGCCTCTCTCTGCACCTCTATTGCTTCTTTCTGCACTTCTCTTGCTTCTTTCTGCTCCCCTCTTGCCTCTTTCTGCACCTCTGGTGGTTCTTTCTGCACTGGTCTTGCTTCTGTCTGCTACCCTCGTGCATATTTCTGCACCCTCTTGCGTCTTTCTGCACCTCTGTTGGTTCTTTCTGCACCTCTCTTGCCTCTGTCTGCACCCCTGTTCCCTCTTTCTGCACCTCTTTTGCCTGTTTCTGTAACTCTCTTGCCTCTTTCTGCACTTCTCTTGCTTCTTTCTACACCTCTCTTGCTTATTTCTGCACCCCTCTTGCCTCTTTCTGCACCCTTCTTCCCTCTTTATGCACCTATCTTGCCTCTTTCTGCACCTCGCTTGCCTCTGTCTGCACCCCTCTTGCCTCTCTCTGCACCTCTATTGCTTCTTTCTGCACTTCTCTTGCTTCTTTCTGCTCCCCTCTTGCCTCTTTCTGCACCTCTGTTGGTTCTTTCTGCACTGGTCTTGCTTCTGTCTGCTTCCCTCGTGCATATTTCTGCACCCCTCTTTCCTCTTTCTGCACCTCTGTTGGTTCTTTCTGCACCTCTCTTGCCTCTGTCTGCACCCCTGTTCCCTCTTTCTGCACCTCATTTGCCTGTTTCTGTAACTCTCTTGCCTCTTTCTGCACGTTTCTAGCCTTTTTCTGCACCTCTGTTGCTTCCTTCTGTATTTCTCTTGCCTCTTTCTGCACCCCTCTTGCCTCTTTCTGCACCTCTGTTGCTTCTTTCTGCACTTCTCTTGCTTCTTTCTACACCTCTCTTGCTTATTTCTGCACCCCTCTTGCCTCTTTCTGCACCCTTCTTCCCTCTTTATGCACCTATCTTTCCTCTTTCTGCACCTCTCTTGCCTCTTTCTGCACCCCTCTTGCCTCTTTCCGCACCTCTGTTGCCTCTTTCTGTACCCCTCTTGCCTCCTTCTGCACCTCTGTTGGTTCTTTCTGCACTGCTCTTGCTTCTTTCTGCACCTCGTTTGCCTGTTTCTGCAACTCTCTTGCCTCTTTCTACATCCTTCTTCCCTCTTTCTGCATCTCAGTTGCTTCTTTCTGTACCCCTCTTGCCTCTTTCTGCAACCTTCTTCCCTCTTTCTACACCTCTCTTCCCTCTTTCTGCACCTCCTTTGCCTCTTTCTACACCCCTGTTCCCTCTTTCTGCACATCTCCTGCCTGTTTCTGCAACTATCTTGTCTCTTTCTGCACCTCTGTTGCTTCTTTCTGCACTTCTCTGTCACCTTTCTGCACCCCTCTTGCCTTTTTCTGCACCTCTCTTGGTTGTTTCTGTACTCCTCTCGTTTCTATCTGCATCTGTCTTGCAAATTTCTGCACCCCTTTTGCCTCTTTCTGCACCCCTCTTCCCTCTTTCTGCACCTCTCTTGCCTCTTGCCGCACTTCTCTTGCCTCCTTCTGCATCTCTGTTGCTTCTTTCTGCATTTCTCTTGCCTCTTTCTACACCCCTCTTCCCTCTTTCTGCACCTCTGTTGCCTCTTTCTGTACCCCTCTTGCCTCCTCCTGCACCTCTGTTGGTTCTTTCTGCACTGCTCTTGCTTCTTTCTGCACCTCGTTTGCCTGTTTCTGCAACTCTCTTGCCTCTTTCTACATCCTTCTTCCCTTTTTCTGCATCTCACTTGCTTCTTTTTGTACCCCTCTTGCCTCTTTCTGCACCTCCTTTGCCTCTTTCTACACCCCTGTTCCCTCTTTCTGCACATCTCTTGCCTGTTTCTGCAACTATCTTGCCTCTCTCTGCACCTCTGTTGCTTCTTTCTGCACTTCTCTGTCCCCTTTCTGCACCCCTCTTGCCTTTTTCTGCACCTCTCTTGGTTGTTTCTGTACTCCTCTCGTTTCTTTCTGCATCTGTCTTGCAAATTTCTGCACCCCTCTTGCCTCTTTCTGCATCCATGTTCCCTCTTTCTGCAGATCTCTTGCCTGTTTCTGTAACTCTCTTGCCTCTCTACAGTTCTCTTGCCTCTTTCTGCACCCCTCTTGACTCTTTCTGCACCTCTCTTGGTTGTTTCTTTACTGCTCTTGTTTCGTTCTGCACTTGTCTTGCAAATTTCTGCACCCCTCTTGCCTCTTTCTGCACCCCTCTTCCCTCTTTCTGCACCTCTCTTGCCTCTCTCTGCACCCCTCTTGCCTCTTTCTGCACCCCTGTTGCTTCTTTCTGCACTTCTCTTGCTTCTTTCTGCACCCCTCTTGCATCTTTCTGCACCTCTGTTGCTTCTTTCTGCACTTCTCTTGCCTCTTTTTGCACCTCTCTTGCAAATTTCTTCACCCCTCGTGCATCTGTGTGCACCTCTCTTGCCTGTTTCTGCTCCTCCCTTGCTTCTTTCTGCACCACTCTTTCTCCACCTTATTTGCTTTTTTCTGCACTTCTTTTGCCTCTTTCTGCATCCCTCTTGCCTCTTTCTGCATCTCTGTTGCTTCTTTCTGCACTTCTCTTGCCTCTTTCTGCACCTCTTTTGCAAATGTCTGCACACCTAGTGCATCTGTGTGCACCTCTCTTGCCTCTTTCTGCACCTCGCTTGCCTCTGTCTCTACCCCTCTTGCCTCTCTCTGCACCTCTATTGCTTCTTTCTGCACTTCTCTTGCTTCTTTCTGCTCCCCTCTTGCCTCTTTCTGCACCTCTGATGGTTCTTTCTGCACTGGTCTTGCTTCTGTCTGCTACCCTCTTGCATATTTCTGCACCACTCTTGCCTCTTTCTGCACCTCTGTTGGTTCTTTCTGCTCCTCTCTTGCCTCTGTCTGCACCCCTGTTCCCTCTTTCTGCACCTCTTTTGCCTGTTTCTGTAACTCTCTTGCCTTTTTCTGCATGTTTCTTGCCTTTTTCTGCACCTCTGTTGCTTCCTTCTGCACTTCTCTTGCCTCTTTCTGCACCCCTCTTGCCTCTTTCTGCACCTCTGTTGCTTCTTTCTGCACTTCTCTTGCTTCTTTCTACACCTCTCTTGCTTCTTTCTGCACTCCTCTTGCCTCTTTCTGCACCCTTCTTCCCTCTTTCTGCACATATCTTGCCTCTTTCTGCACCTCTCTTGCCTCTTTCTGCACCCTTCTTGACTCTTTCCGCACCTCTTTTGCTTGTTTCTGCACTTAATTTGCCTCTTTCTGTACCCCTCTTGCCTCCTTCTGCACCTCTGTTAGTTCTTTCTTGTAGGAAGGTGGAATCTGACTACATGGTTGCCCCCACTTTTTTCCTGGTGTTTTGTTAGTTTTTGACTTAGTTTGGCTGGGAACCTGCTATTCAGGTCCCCAGCCTATCTGCTTTCTCTTTAAACGACTTGGAGTGCACTCTAGGTGCACTAGTGATTGGATACTGTGGTACCTTATGAGTCCCTAGTATATGGTACTTTAGGTACCAAGGGCATAGGTACTTCACAGGCCTACCAGGGGCTGCAGCATGTATTATGCCACCCCTGGGAAGCAGACTAAATCTGACACCACAGGCCTGCTACTGCAGCCTGAGTGAGGAAGTGCTAGCACCCCTCACTGAGATATAGGTTCCCTATATCTCTCCTACACACACATGTAACCCTATCAGTCACCCCTAAGGCAGGCCCTATCAATCCTGAGGGCAGGGTGCTTGGCTTCTATGTGAGGGGGTGCCTCTGCCTGAGCAGGGCCCCTCTGCAGCTCTCAGAGTCCATTCTCTGGTGCTGTTTGTGGATGCGGTTAAACCATATACTTTTAAGTGCATTATATCCTCGCGGTAAAATGCTAACTTTGGAATGGCTGCATCGAAACATGTCGTGTTTGGTGTCAAACACCTTGGAATACTACCCCCCGCCAGTCCTGGCGGCGGGGGTAGCGTTCCACCCTTCTAGAGGGATAGACATGTACCTACTGTGGAAACGCGGTAGAATCCTGCAGAGCCCTGGCATCACAAAATGGATGCCACCAGTCACAGACACTGGGCTGCCCTCCTGCTGATGACCAACACTCGCAGTGGAGGAAGCCCAACAATAGATATCCTGTCCCAAGGGGGTGTTACCACCTCCCAGACAGGGTTTAGTGTATTGGGGCTGGGTGGGTGCACTCCTAGAGTGCTTTGAAGTCCTGCACTGGGGGAGCAGAAGGCTCCTCTGTGCATATGCCAGTTCAAACCGGCTCAGGGGCTACCTGTCCCTGCTCTGGCGCGAAACTGGACAAAGGGAAGTGGGTGTAGTCACCCACTCCCCTGACCCTCCCATAGGTAGGGTCAAAGAGCTAGTCCCTCCCCTTCTTTTAGTATAAGAGGGGGAACCTGTGCATTGCACCCTAGATTTCCCTGGACGACGCTCTGAAGAAGAATCCCGGACCTTCGACGTTCCACTACCTTTGGAAGACTGAAGAATCTCCCTTGGAGTCAAGGAGTGACTCCCTGCTTGGCAGGCACCAAAAACTACAAACGATGTTCGCAAACTACGCTGCTCCCGCCGGAGTCCGAAGTCCCTGCAGCCCAAGAAGTAGATTTTCTGACTTCTCAAAGGCCATCGTGAGTCCCCAGTGAAGCTGAGGCCAGTGGACCCCAAGAGTAATGAGGAACCGTGACCCCTGGGTACCGTGCACTATTGTCGAGTGCAACCCCTTCGCAACATTTCACGAACTTGTGCTTTGGACCACATGTGGTCCCAGCCTCCAGTAGGAAGCCCTCCTAAGATCAGAGGCCTACCACGTCCCGAGTGACCGTGGGCCCCTGTGAGCGGATCCTCCCAAGGCGTCTTTGCAATCCCTTGCCAGCTGGCTTGTGGGTCCCCAGAAGACTTTGTAAAGAAACCAAAGGGCTCCCCTGTTTGTGCCAGGTCTGCCCTGACTTACCCTCACTGGGTGAGTCCTACAGACCTTGATGGTCTGCGCCATTGTCTCTTCACACTTTCCCCAAGACTTGCTGTTACCAAGGCTTGTTGGCTCCGATCGAGTCGCCGATACCGCAGTAAGCCGCAGACATTGTGGGACACGCCGAATCCAGCTCCTGGTCGTCATCGACACCTCCTGGACCTCGTGGCTGAAGAGTCAAGGCAACTGTGAATGACCTGAATCTTGCAACGACGGTGGGCATCCATCTTCCGTGCCCCGAGTCACTGCCAAGTGACTTTGAACACTGTCCCCTCTGCTTTCAGGTCTTCCATCTTCCGAATCCAGGCTTGGATTCCTCCGGACACTTCTCCTGTCGCCGCAAGCAGCAAGTCTTCACTGGCTCCCATTGAAAACGACACCGCGACCCGACACCAAAGAACACCTATGCACCCGGCTCCCCTGGGTGAGGTAACTTCAGCACTATGGTGCTCCTGTGGGTGTGGGCCCTAGAACTACTTACCCTGTAAGTGACTTGCTTGTAGCGTCCCTAGAAGTGTCCTAAAACTCTAACTTTTCAAGTGCGACAATTGCGCTGACTCGTACAGGGTTCGCGTCTGTGTTAGACACACCGCGTCCATCTCCTTTGCAACACTATCTAAAACTGTATCCTTCAACTCGTACTGAGTCCGATCGGTGTTTGCCTCGAACACACAAGGGGCCTGTAACTCTGAGATCTCCATTGCACTGACTCGCACAAGGTTCGCGTCTGTGTTAGACACAGCGCGTCCATCTCCCTTGCATCTCTATCTGTGACCGCGTCCTTCGACTCGTACAAGGACCGATCGGTGTGTTCGCCTCAAACACGCAAGGGACCTTTTACATTGATATCTCAATCGCGTCTGAGTGCATAGACTCGTACAGGATTCGCACCGGTGCCAGGTCACCGTGTCCGTCCCCTGTGGGTCTCCTACAACTACCTGGGGTGGTTCTTGGGGTCCCTCAATTCTAGATGCCCTAGGCCTAGGTCTAGCAAACTAAGATTGTGATATTCGATTGTGCTAAACTTATTCTGATAATATTTGACTTGTACATATGTTCCTGACCTCTAATCTCATAAAGAGATTAGTAGAGAGTGTTTATTAATAAATACATATATATTTGATATATATACCTGTGTGGTGTCTTTTCATTTGGTGATTCAAGAGATTGTGTGGTAAAACAAGCTGCTTTACATTCCTTCAAGACTTAGCCTGAAGGCTGCTCTCCACAGCTACCACTAGGATAGCTTTCTATAAAGGTTGTCTTAAACCTATCTACCATAAGAGTTGAATTGTTCTGGTGCAAGGTGTCCACTTTAATTAGTGAACAGCATATACCAGGCCAACTTCTCACATTTCTACACCTCTCTTCCCTCTTTCTGCACCTCCTTTGCATCTTTCTATACCCCTGTTCCCTCTTTCTGCACATCTCTTGCCTGTTTCTGCAACTATCTTGCCTCTTTCTGCACCTCTGTTCCTTCTTTCTGCACTTCTCTGTCCCCTTTCTGCACCCCTCTTGCCTCTTTTTGCACCTCTCTTGCAAATTTCTGCACCCCTCGTGCATCTGTGTGCACCTCATTTGCTTTTATCTGCACTTCTCTTGCCTCTTTCTGCATCCCTATTGCCTCTTTCTGCACCTCTGTTGCTTCTTTCTGCACTTCTCTTGCCTCTTTCTGCACCTCTTTTGCAAATTTCTGCACCCCTAGTGCATCTGTGTGCACCTCTCTTGCCTCTTTCTGCACCTCGCTTGCCTCTGTCTCCACCCCTCTTGCCTCTCTCTGCACCTCTGTTGGTTCTTTCTTCACTGGTCTTGCTTCTGTCTGCTTCCCTCTTGCATATTTATGCACCCCTCTTGCCACTTCCTGCACCTCTGTTGGTTCTTTCTGCACCTCTCTTGCCTCTGTCTGGACCCCTGTTCCACCTTTCTGCACCTCTTTTGCCTGTTTCTGTAACTCTCTTGACTCTTTCTGCACGTTTCTTGCCTTATTCTGCACCTCTGTTGCTTCCTTCTGCACTTCTCTTGCCTCTTTCTGCACCCCTCTTGCCTCTCTCTGCACCTCTGTTGTTTCTTTCTGCACTCCTCTTGCTTCTTTCTACACCTCTCTTGCTTCTTTCTGCACTCTTCTTGCCTCTTTCTGCACCCTTCTTCCCTCTTTCTGCACCTCTCTTCCCTCTTTCTGCACCCCTCTTGCCTCTTTCCGCACCTCTTTTGCTTGTTTCTGCACTTAATTTGCCTCTTTCTGTACCCCTCTTGCCTCCTTCTGCACCTCTGTTAGTTCTTTCTGCACTGCTCTTGCTTCTTTCTGCACCTGTTTTGCCTGTTTCTGCAACTCTCTTGCCTCTTGCTGCACTTCTCTTGCCTTCTTCTGCATCTCTGTTGCTTCTTTCTGCACTTCTCTTGCATCTTTCTGCACCCCTCTTCCTGCTTTCTGCACCTCAGTTGCCTCTTTCTGTACCCCTCTTGCCTCCTTCTGCACATCTGTGTGTTCTTTCTGCACTGCTCTTGCTTCTTTCTGCACCTTGTTTGCCTGTTTCTGCAACTCTCTTGCCTCTTTCTGCATCCTTCTTCCCTCTTTCTGCATCTCACTTGCTTCTTTCTGCACCCCTCATGCCTCTTTCTGCACCCTTCTTCCCTCTTTCTGCACCTCCTTTGCCTCTTTCTACACCCCTGTTCCCTCTTTCTGCACATCTCTTGCCTGTTTCTGCAACTATCTTGCCTCTTTCTGCACCTCTGTTACTTCTTTCTGCACTTCTCTGTCCCCTTTCTGCACCCCTCGTGCCTCTGTCTGCACCTCTCTTGCCTCTTTCTGCTCCCCTCTTGCCTATTTCTGCACCTCTGTTGGTTCATTCTGCACTGGTCTTGCTTCTGTCTGCTACTCTCTTGCATATTTCTGCACCCCTCTTGCCTTTTTCTGCACCTCCATTGGTTCTTTCTGCTCTTCTCATGCCTCTGTCTGCACCCCTGTTCCCTCTTTCTGCACCCCTTTTGCCTGTTTCTGTAACTCTACTGCCTCTTTCTGCACGTTTCTTGCCTTTTTCTGCACCTCTGTTGCTTCCTTCTGCACTTCTCTTGCCTCTTCCTGCACCCCTCTTGCCTCTTTCTGCACCTCTGTTGCTTCTTTCTGCACTTCTCTTGCTTCTTTCTATGCCTCACTTGCTTGGTTCTGCACCCCTCTTGCCTCTTTCTGCACCCTTCTTCCCTCTTTATGCATCTATCTTGCCTCTTTCTGCACCTCTCTTGCCTCTTTCTGCACCCCTCTTTCCTCTTTCCGCACCTCTTTTGCTTGTTTCTGCACTTAATTTGCCTCTTTCTGTACCCCTCTTGCCTCCTTCTGCACCTCTGTTAGTTCTTTCTGCACTGCTCTTGCTTCTTTCTGCACCTGTTTTGCCTTTTTCTGCAACTCTCTTGCCTCTTGCTGCAATTCTCTTCCCTCCTTCTGCATCTCTGTTGCTTCTTTCTGCACTTCTCTTGCCTCTTTCTGCACCCCTCTTCCCTCTTTCTGCACCTCTGTTGCCCCTTTTTGCCTAATTTGCCTCTGTTGCTTCTTTCTGCACTCCTCTGTCTACTTTCTGCACCCCTCTTGCCTCTTTTTGCACCTCTCTTGCAAATTTCTGCACCACTCGTGCATCTGTGTGTACGTTCTCTTGCCTGTTTCTGCTCCTCTCTTGCTTCTTTCCGCACCCCTCTTGCCTCTTTCTGCACCTCATTTGCTTTTATCTGCACTTCTCTTGCCTCTTTCTGCATCCCTATTGCCTCTTTCTGCACCTCTGTTGCTTCTTTCTGCACTTCTCTTGCCTCTTTCTGCACCTCTTTTGAAAATTTCTGCACCCCTAGTGCATCTGTTTCCACCTCTATTGCCTCTTTCTGCACCTCGCTTGCCTCTGTCTCCACCCCTCTTGCCTCTCTCTGCACCTCTATTGCTTCTTTCTGCACTTCTCTTGCTTCTTTCTGCTCCCCTCTTGCCTCTTTCTGCACCTCTGTTGGTTCTTTCTGCACTGGTCTTGCTTCTGTCTGCTACCCTCTAGCATATTTCTGCACCCCTCTTGCCTCTTCCTGCACCTCTGTTGGTTCTTTCTGCACCTCTCTTGCCTCTGTCTGCATCCCTGTTCCCTCTTTCTGCACCTCTTTCTGTAACTCTCTTGCCTCTTTCTGCACGTTTCTTGCCTTTTTCTGCACCTCTGTTGCTTCCTTCTGCACTTCTCTTGCCTCTTTCTGCACCCCTCTTGCCTCTTTCTGCACCTCTGTTGTTTCTTTCTGCACTTCTCTTGCTTCTTTCTACACCTCTCTTGCCTCTTTCTGCACCCTTCTTCCCTCTTTATGCACCTATATTGCCTCTTTCTGCACCTCTCTTCCCTCTTTCTGCACCCCTCTTGCCTCTTTCCGCACCTCTTTTGCTTGTTTCTGCACTTAATTTGCCTCTTTCGGTACCCCTCTTGCCTCCTTCTGCACCTCTGTTAGTTCTTTCTGCACTGCTCTTGCTTCTTTCTGCACCTGTTTTGCCTGTTTCTGCAACTCTCTTGCCTCTTGCTGCACTTCTCTTGCCTTCTTCTGCATCTCTGTTGCTTCTTTCTGCACTTCTCTTGCATCTTTCTGCACCCCTCTTCCTGCTTTCTGCACCTCAGTTGCCTCTTTCTGTACCCCTCTTGCCTCCTTCTGCACCTCTGTGTGTTCTTTCTGCCCTGCTCTTGCTTCTTTCTGCACCTTGTTTGCCTGTTTCTGCAACTCTCTTGCCTCTTTCTGCATCCTTCTTCCCTCTTTCTGCATCTCACTTGCTTCTTTCTGCACCCCTCATGCCTCTTTCTGCACCCTCTTTCCTCTTTCTACACCTCTCTTCCCTCTTTCTGCACCTCCTTTGCCTCTTTCTACACCCCTGTTCCCTCTTTCTGCACATCTCTTGCCTGTTTCTGCAACTATCTTGCCTCTTTCTGCACCTCTGTTGCTTCTTTCTGCACTTCTCTGTCCCCTTTCTGCACCCCTCTTGCCTCTGTCTGCACCTCTCTTGGTTGTTTCTGTACTCCTCTCGTTTCTTTTTGCATCTGTCTTGCAAATGTCTCCACCCCTTTTGCCTCTTTCTGCACCCCTGTTCCCTCTTTCTGCACCTCTTTTGCCTGTTTCTGTAACTCTCTTGCCTCTTTCTGCATGTTTCTTGCCTTTTTCTGCATCTCAGTTGCTTCCTTCTGCACTTCTCTTGCCTCTTTCTGCACCCCTCTTGCCTCTTTCTGCACCGCTGTTGTTTCTTTCTGCACTTCTCTTGCTTCTTTCTACACCTCTCTTGCTTCTTTCTGCACTCTTCTTGCCTCTTTCTGCACCCTTCTTCCCTCTTTATGTACCTATATTGCCTCTTTCTGCACCTCCCTACCTTCTTTCTGCACCCTCTTGCCTCTTTCCACACCTCTTTTGCTTGTTTCTGCACTTAATTTGCCTCTTTCTGTACCCCTCTTGCCTCCTTCTGCACCTCTGTGTGTTCTTTATGCACTGCTCTTGCTTCTTTCTGCACCTCGTTTACCTGTTTCTGCACCCCTCTTGCCTCTTTCTGCACCCTTCTTTCCTCTTTCTACACCTCTCTTCCCTCTTTCTGCACCTCCTTTGCCTCTTTCTACACCCCTGTTCCCTCTTTCTGCACTTCTATGTCCCCTTTCTGCACCCCTCTTGCCTCTGTCTGCACCTCTCTTGGTTGTTTCTGTACTCCTCTTGTTTCTTTTTGCATCTGTCTTGCAAATTTCGGCACCACTTTTGCCTCTTTCTGCACCCCTCTTCCCTCTTTCTGCACCTCTCTTGCCTCTGTCTGCACCCCTCTTGCCTCTTTCTGCATCTCTGTTGCTTATTTCTGCACTTCTCTTGCTTCTTTCTGCACCCCTCTTGCCTCTTTCTGCACCTCTGTTGATTCTTTCTGCACTTCTCTTGCCTCTTTCTGCACCTCTCTTGCAAATTTCTGCCCCCGTCTTGCATCTGTGTGCACCTCTCTTGCCTCTTTCTGCACCTCGCTTGCCTCTGTCTGCACCCCTGTTGCCTCTCTCTGCACCTCTATTGCTTCTTTCTGCATTTATCTTGCTTCTTTCTGCATCCCTCTTGCCTCTTTCAGCACCTCTGTTGCTTCTTTCTTCACTTCTCTTGCTTCTTTCTGCACCTCTCTTGCAAATTTCTGCACCCCTCGTGCCTCTGTCTGCACCTCTCTTGCCTATTTCTGCTCCCCTCTTGCCTCTTTCTGCACCTCTGTTGGTTCATTCTGCACTGGTCTTGCTTCTGTCTGCTACTCTCTTGCATATTTCTGCACCCCTCTTGCCTCCTTCTGCACCACCATTGGTTCTTTCTGCTCCCCTCATGCCTCTGTCTGCACCCCTGTTCCCTCTTTCTGCACCCCTTTTACCTGTTTCTGTAACTCTACTGCCTCTTTCTGCATGTTTCTTGCCTTTTTCTGCACCTCTGTTGCTTCCTTCTGCACTTCTCTCGCCTCTTTCTGCACCCCTCTTGCCTCTTTCTGCACCTCTGTTGCTTCTTTCTGCACTTCTCTTGCTTCTTTCTACACCTCACTTGCTTCGTTCTGCATCCCTCTTGCCTCTTTCTGCACCCTTCTTCCCTCTTTATGCATCTATCTTGCCTCTTTCTGCACCTCTCTTGCCTCTTTCTGCACCCCTCTTGCCTCTTTCCGCACCTCTTTTGCTTGTTTCTGCACTTCTTTTGCCTCTTTCTGTACCCCTCTTGCCTCTTTCTGCACCTCTGTTGCTTCTTTCTGCACTTCTCTTGCTTCTTTCTACACCTCACTTGCTTCGTTCTACACCCCTCTTGCCTCTTTCTGCACCCTTCTTCCCTCTTTATGCATCTATCTTGCCTCTTTCTGCACCTCTCTTGCCTCTTTCTGCACCCCTCTTGCCTCTTTCCGCACCTCTTTTGCTTGTTTCTGCACTTCTTTTGCCTCTTTCTGTACCCCTCTTGCCTCCTTCTGCAACTCTCTTGCTTCTTTCTGCACTTCTCTTGCTTCTTTCTGCACCCCTCTTGCCTCTTTCTGCACCTCTGTTGATTCTTTCTGCACTTCTCTTGCCTCTTTCTGCACCTCTCTTGCAAATTTCTGCACCCCTCTTGCATCTGTGTGCACCTCTCTTGCCTCTTTCTGCACCTCGCTTGCCTCTGTCTGCACCCCTGTTGCCTCTCTCTGCACCTCTATTGCTTCTTTCTGCATTTATCTTGCTTCTTTCTGCATCCCTCTTGCCTCTTTCAGCACCTCTGTTGCTTCTTTCTTCACTTCTCTTGCTTCTTTCTGCACCTCTCTTGCAAATTTCTAGACCCCTCGTGCCTCTGTCTGCACCTCTCTTGCCTATTTCTGCTCCCCTCTTGCCTCTTTCTGCACCTCTGTTGGTTCATTCTGCACTGGTCTTGCTTCTGTCTGCTACTCTCTTGCATATTTCTGCACCCCTCTTGCCTCCTTCTGCACCACCATTGGTTCTTTCTGCTCCCCTCATGCCTCTGTCTGCACCCCTGTTCCCTCTTTCTGCACCCCTTTTACCTGTTTCTGTAACTCTACTGCCTCTTTCTGCATGTTTCTTTCCTTTTTCTGCACCTCTGTTGCTTCCTTCTGCACTTCTCTCGCCTCTTTCTGCACCCCTCTTGCCTCTTTCTGCACCTCTGTTGCTTCTTTCTGCACTTCTCTTGCTTCTTTCTACACCTCACTTGCTTCGTTCTGCACCCCTCTTGCCTCTTTCTGCACCCTTCTTCCCTCTTTATGCATCTATCTTGCCTCTTTCTGCACCTCTCTTGCCTCTTTCTGCACCCCTCTTGCCTCTTTCCGCACCTCTTTTGCTTGTTTCTGCACTTCTTTTGCCTCTTTCTGTACCCCTCTTGCCTCTTTCTGCACCTCTGTTGCTTCTTTCTGCACTTCTCTTGCTTCTTTCTACACCTCACTTGCTTCGTTCTACACCCCTCTTGCCTCTTTCTGCACCCTTCTTCCCTCTTTATGCATCTATCTTGCCTCTTTCTGCACCTCTCTTGCCTCTTTCTGCACCCCTCTTGCCTCTTTCCGCACCTCTTTTGCTTGTTTCTGCACTTCTTTTGCCTCTTTCTGTACCCCTCTTGCCTCCTTCTGCAACTCTCTTGCTTCTTTCTGCACTTCTGTTGCTTCTTTCAGCACCCATTTTGCCTCTTTCTGCACCCTTCTTCCCACTTTCTGCATCTCTCTTGCTTCTTTCTGCACCCCTCTTCCCTCTTTCTACACCACTCTTCCCTCTTTCTGCACCTCCTTTGCCTCTTTCTGCACCCCTGTTCCCTCTTTAGGCACATCTCTTGCCTGTTTCTGCAACTATCTTGCCTCTTTCTACAGTTCTCTTGCCTCTTTCTGCTCCTCTGTTGCTTCCTTCTGCACTTCTCTGGCACCTTTTTGCACCCCTCTTGCCTCTTTCTGCACCTCTCTTGGTTGTTTCTGTACTCCTCAAGTTTCTTTCTGCACATGTCTTCCAAATTTCTGCACCCCTTTTGCCTCTTTCTGCACCCCTCTTCCCTATTTCTGCACCTCTCTTGCCTCTGTCTGCACCCCTCTTGCCTCTTTCTGCACCCCTGTTGCTTCTTCTGCACTTCTCTTGCTTCTTTCTGCACCCCTCCTGCATCTTTCTGCACCCCTGTTGCTGCTTTCTGCACTTCTCCTGCCTCTTTTTGCACCTCTCCTGCAAATTTCTGCACCCCTCATGCATCTGTGTGCACCTCTCGTGCCTGTTACTGCTCCTCTCTTGCCTCTTTCTGCACGCCTCTTGCCTCTTTCTGCACCTCATTTGATTTTTTCTGCACTTCTCTTGCCTCTTTCTGCATCCCTATTGCCTCTTTCTGCACCTCTGTTGCTTCTTTCTGCACTTCTCTTGCCTCTTTCTGCACCTCTTTTGCAAATTTCTGCACCCCTAGTGCATCTGTGTGCACCTCTCTTGCCTCTTTCTGCACCTCGATTGCCTGTGTCTCCAACCCTGTTGCCTCTCTCTGCACCTCTATTGCTTCTTTCTGCACTTCTGTTGCTTCTTTCTGCTCCCCTCTTGCCTCTTTCTGCACCTCTGCTTGTTCTTTCTGCACTGGTCTTGCTTCTGTCTGCTACCCTCTTGCATATTTCTGCACCCCTCTTGCCTCTTTCTGCACCTCTGTTGGTTCTTTCTGCTCCTCTCTTGCCTCTGTCTGCACCCCTGTTCCCTTTTTCTGCACCTCTTTTGCCTGTTTCTGTAACTCTCTTGCCTCTTTCTGCATGTTTCTTGCCTTTTTCTGCACCTCTGTTGCTTCCTTCAGCACTTCTCTTGCCTCTTTCTGCACCCCTCTTGCCTCTTTCTGCACATCTGTTGCTTCTTTCTGCACTTCTCTTGCTTCTTTCTACACCTCTCTTGCTTCTTTCTGCACCCCTCTTGCCTCTTTCTGCACCCTTCTTCCCTCTTTATGCAACTATCTTGCCTCTTTCTGCACCTCTCTTGCCTCTTTCTGCACCTCTCGTGCCTCTTTCTGCACCCCTCTTGCCTCTTTCTGCACCTCTTTTGCTTGTTTCTGTATTTAATTTGCCTTTTTCTGTACCCCTATTGCCTCCTTCTGCACCTCTGTTAGTTCTTTCTGCACTGCTCTTGCTTCTTTCTGCACCTGTTTTGCCTGTTTTTGCAACTCTCTGGCCTTTTGCTGCACTTCTCTTGCCTCCTTCTGCATCTCTGTTGCTTTTTTCTGCACTTCTCTTGCCTCTTTCTGCACCCCTCTTCCCTCTTTCTGCACCTCTGTTGCCTCTTTCTGTACCCTCTTGCCTCTTTCTGCACCCCTCTTGCCTCTTTCTAGACCTCTCTTCCCTCTTTCCTCACCTCCTTTGCCTCTTTCTACACCCCTGTTCCCTCTTTCTGCACCTCTGTTGCTTCTTTCTGCACTTCTCTGTCCCCTTTCTGCACCCCTCTTGCCTCTCTCTGCACCTCTCTTGGTTGTTTCTGTACTCCTCTCGTTTCTTTCTGCATCTGTCTTGCACATTTCTGCACCCCTTTGCCTCTTTCTGTACCCCTCTTCTCTCTTTCTGCACCTCTCTTGCCTCTGTCTGCACCCCTCTTGCCCCTTTTTGCACCTCTGTTGCTTATTTCTGCACCTCTTTTGCTTATTTCTGCACTTCTCTTGCTTTTTTCTGCATCCCTCTTGCCTCTTACTGCACCTCTGTTGCTTCTTTCTGCACTTCTCTTGCCTCTTTCTGCACCTCTCTTGCAAATTTATGCACCCCTCTTGCATCTGTGTGCACCTCTCTTGCCTCTTTCTGCACCTCGCTTGCCTCTGTCTGCACCCCTCTTGCCTCTCTCTGCACCTCTATTGTAGGAGAGTAGGATCTGCTTCACATGTGTACCCCCACTTTTTGCTGATGCTTCACTTTTTTTCGACCTTAGTCTGGCTGGGGCCCTGCTAATCAGAACCCCAGCCTAGCTGCTTCCTCTCTAAAATGGTTTCCATGTGCCTTAGGCACATCTCTGATTTGAATCTGGAGTGCCCTTATAAGTCCCTAGTATATGGTATACTATGTTCCCAGGGCATAGGTACCTCAGAGGGCTACCAGGGGCTGCAGCATGTATTGTGCCACCCCTGGAAGGCCATCCAAACTGACACCACAGGTCTGCTACTGCAGCCTGGGTAAGGTGGTGCATGCACCCCTTACTGTGATATAGGCTACCTATATCACTATATACATACACACATATAAACCTATAAGTCACTCCTATGGCAGGCCTTATCAATCCTGAAGACAAAGTGAGTGGTTCCTATGTGAGAGGGTGCCCCTGCATGAGCAGGGCCCCTCTGCAGTGTTCGGAGACCCTTCTCTGATGCTGTTTGTAGTGCAGCCTGACCATATACTCTTAAGCGCATATAACCTTGCATTAAATGCTAACTTTGGGATGGCTGCACGGAAACATGTCGTGTTTGGTGTCAAACATCTTGGAATACTACCCCCCCGCCAGTTCTGGCAGCGGGGGTAGCATTCCACCCTTCTAGAGGGAAAGGCATGTACCCACCGGTATGCCCGGAACTGATTTTCCAAGCCCTGGCATCACAAAATGGATGCCGCTGCCACAGACACGAGTCTGGCCTCCTGCTGCTGACCGAAACTCCGGCAGGGGAGGCCTGGACAATAGGTTTCCTGTCCCAGGGAGGTGTGACCACCTCCCCAGACAGGATAGTGTGTATTGGGGCTGGGCGGGAGCACTCTCGGGTGCTTTGAAGTCCTGCACTGGGGGCACATTTGGTGTCCCTGTGCATACCCCAGTTCAAACCGGATCAGGGCTTCCAGCCCCTGCTTTAGCGCGAACTGGACAAAGGAAAGGGTGTAGCCACCCCTCTGCCCTGACCCACCCATAGGTGGGACCACAGAGTAAGTCCAACCCCTAAACTTAGTATAAGTATGGGACCCCAGTCCTTAGGACTTTAGATTATCCCTGGATGAAACTCTGACACAGAATCCTGGACCTTCGACGCTCTACTACAAGATTAGAGGACTGAAGAATCTCCCTTGGGGTCAAGGAGTGACTCCCCTGCTTGGCAGGCACCAAAGAAGCAATTGTCCGGTCTGCATCGCTGAAGCTCCCGTCGGTCGCCGAAGTCTTTGCATCACCAGAGGTGGATTTCCAGACTTCCCCAAGGCTTCCCTGAGTCCCCAGCAAAGCTGAGGCCCGTAGCTGTTGTGGGTAACGTGGAACCGTGACCCCTGGACACCGCACGCATTTGCAAGTGCATCCTCTTCTGGGTCTCCCACGAAGTCCTGCTTTGGGCTCCGAGTAGCCCTAGCCTCCAGCACCAACTGCACCGAAGATCACTGGCCTCCACTCCACGAGTGTCCTGTGAGCCAGCTCCACGTGCACCGTCTCGAGGCTCCTTTGCGGTCGCTAGCCTGTTGGCTAGTAGCCCTTCCCGAAGGCCAATCTTTTTCTACTTAGGCTCCCTGGTTGCTCCAGGCTTGCCCTCACTTACCCTTGCTGGGTGAGTTCCTCAGACCTTGCTGGTCTGCACAATCGTCAATCTTCATCTTCATCAAGACTTGCCGTTGCCAAGGCGTGTTGGGTCCAATCCGGTCGCCGACACCTCAGCACTCGACAGACATTATGTACCAGTCCGAATCCTGCTCCTAGTTGCCGACAACGCCTCCTGGACCTCGTGGATGAAGAGTCAAGACAACTGTCAACCTACCTGAAGCACTCGACATCGGTGGGCATCTGCTCATCGCCTTCCTGGTCACTGGCTAGTGACCCAGACTCTGTCTCCTCTGCTTTCAGGTTCTTCAGATCTCCGATCCATCCTTGGATCCACCCGGACACTTTTCACTTGGTCGCCAGCAGCACTTTGCAGCAGATCGCCATTCAAATCGACGACGAAACCCGACCCCGAAAGGCACCTATGCACCCGGCTTCCCTGGGTGAGGTAACACGAGTACTCCGGTGCTCCCGTGGGTAGAGACTCTAGAACGACCTAGTTCTCAAAGGGTTTGCTCCAAGTCCTTCTTTAAGTGTCCCTTTTCTTTAAATTCCAAACCGCGACTTTCTCCATAGAAGTTAACGGCGATTCGCAGCTGTGTTAACACACTGCACGCGTCCCCGTGGGTCCCCTGTGTCACTACCTTGGGGGTTCCTTGTGGTCCAAGCACTTCTAGAGGCTCTAGGCCTAGTGTCTAGCTCAGTCGTGGTTCTTATACCACTTTATTGGTATATGGTTTGGTACGCCCCTAGGGCCCAAACGTGTATTTGTGCTATTACTGTATTTAAATAACTTATAACTTATGTACTTGGAACTCTAGCCTCATAAAGAGACTAGAGGGGTGTGTTTAGTAATAAATACATATATTTTGAATATATACCTGGTGTGGTGCTCTTTCATTTGGTCACTCAAGAGATTATAGACTGGTAAAACAAGCTGCTTTACATTCCTTCAAGACTTAGCCTGAAGGCTGCTCTCCATAGCTACCACTAGGATAGCTTTCAATAAAGGTTGTCTTTAACCTATCTCCAATAAGGGGTTGTTTGGACTGGTGCAAGGTGCCCACTATAATTAGTGGACAGCATATGCCAGGCCAACTTCTCACATTGGTGTGCAGCGTGTGGGATTCCAGCTTGCTATTGTTTTACCAGATAATCTCAATTGAATTGATCAACTGAAAACCACTAAAGGTACCTAAGGTACATATAAATTAAGCTTAGTATACAGTAAGTTCTACTGAACTTAGAGTTGTGTGTTAAGGGACAGCACACCCTTTCTACAACTCAAGAGAGTTTAGTAGGCCACACTAGAGTAGGTAGTGCATACACCACACCTCACTAGTAATGTCTTCAAAGCCAGGACCCAGTGAGTCCTTGCCAGAAGCCAGTGGGCTTCTTCCCTCCAAGTATGATAAACTCCCATTCTTGGAATTGAGAGCATTATGCACTACTAGGAAGTTGAAGGCAGGCAAAAGTGCCAGCACCCAACACCTCAGGGAGGTGTTACTAGCTGATGATCTCAGCAGGCCCCTAGGGTCTGAAGGGGTAGAGCAAAGAGGGTGGGGCAGAAGATGAGGGAGGGGCCAGGGGTGAAGAAACCCAGGACCCCCTCTGAAACTGGCCAGGAAGGTGAAAATGACCTTGTACTGGAGAATCCAATTCCTCCTGTGGAGGAGGAGGAGGGAGAGGATCAGACTGACCTCCCTTTGTCCCCCAGGAAGAGTTCTGAGTGTGCCCAGAAGGTCTAGGTCTCCTTCTCAGGAGTCTAACCACTCTGACACCTCAATAGGGTCCTCTGTCTCCTCTCATAGGAGGGAATCCTCTCATGAGAGAAGAAAGAGACTGATTCAATATGAGCAAACTCAGCTTGAACTCAGGAAACAGCAATTGGCTATAGACAGGGAGTCCCTAGATCTCTATAGAGAGAGACAAAAGTTGGGACTAGAGTCCCATGGTGGCAGCAGTTTCCCCAAAGAGAGGGAAAGGTCTTATGACCATAGAAACCTGAGCAAGATTGTCCCTCCCTGCCAGAGTGGGGATGACATCCACAAATGGATAACTGCTCTAGAGAGGGCCTGTAAAGTACAGAGGGTCCCTCAGGAGCAGTGGGCAGCAATCTTGTGGCTCTCCTTTGCAGACAAAGGTAGAGACAAGCTCCTCACTGTTAGAGAGGATGATGCTGATAATTACAAAGTCTTGAAGAGTGCTCTAATTGATGGGTTTGGCCTAACCACTGAACAATACAGGTTAAAGTTCAGGGATACCCAAAAGCACAGACTCAAGACTGGGTAGACTTTGTTGATTGTTCTGCCAAGGCTCTGGAAGGTTGGTTATTGGGCAGTAAGGTATGTGACTTCACAGGATTGTACAATCTGATAATGAGGGAGCAGATTCTTAATAACTGTCAAAATCAGCTGTTGCATCAGCACCTGGTAGACTCTGATCTGACCTCTCCCCAAGAATTGGGAAAGAAGGCAGACAAATGGGTCAGAACCAGGGTGAAGCAGAAGGTACAGAACCAAGGTGGTGACCCTAAGAAGCAAGATTCGAAAACCTCTGATAAGGGTGGGGAGAAGGGTAAAGATCAAAAGTCTTCACAAGGCCCCCAAAAATCTTCTTCAGGTGGGGATTCACAGTCCACCAAAGGGAAAGGCCAAAGAAAACCATGGTGCAAGGTCTGTAAGCAAAAGACCCACTGGACCAGTGATTGCACCAAGTCCAAAGACTCGACTCCAGCCCCCACCAACCCCCTAAGGCACCTGCTCCCCCTAGTGCAGTTACAGTTGGTGGTGGGAGTACTACAGCCAAGGGTTTAGTAGGGTTGACCCTGGGTACTGAGATGGGCTCTGACGTAGTCAGAGAACTCACTCAGGCTGTCCTAGTCTGTGATGGAGGCATGGATATGACCTCCTCTATGAGTCCCAGTAATCTGGGCAAGTACAGACAACAGCCTTTAATCAATGGAAGAGAGGCTTTGGCATTTAGGGACACAGGGGCAAGTGTCACCATGGTGACACAAGACCTTGTGAATCCTGGGCAAGTTATACTTGGTGAGATGTACCAAGTGACCAATGCTAGCAATGTCAGAACAGACCATACTCTGGCAGTTGTTAACTTCTCCTGGGGAGGGGTAACTGGCCTTAAGAAGGTTGTGGTAAGTGCAGACCTACCAGTCGAATGCTTGCTTGGCAATGACTTAGAAACTTCAGCTTGGGCAGAAGTGGAGCTCAGGACCCATGCAGAAATGCTGGGGATCCCTGCAGATGTGTTTGCTGTGACCAGGTCACAAGCCAAAATGTCTAGCACTGAACAGGCCTTGGATTCTGGAATAATGGACCAAGTGCCTTCCAAGAGGAGGAGTAGTAGGGTAAAGGCAGTGCCTTCCCCCTTGGCTCAGGAGGAAGATCAGTCCTTAGAGGGAGATGATCTCAATCCTGAGGAAGGAACTGTCCCAGAGGAGCTTGAACCTGAACAGGTTGAGTTCTTGGGGTCAGGGGGACCTTCCAGGGCAGATCTGAGCCAGGAGCAGCAGAGCTGCCCCTCTCTTGAACCCCTCAGACAGCAAGCTGCTGCTGAGGCTGCTGGAAAGCTAGTGGTCCCCATACTGTGTATTGGGATGATGGACTCTTGTACTCAGAGTGTAGAGACCCCAAGCCTGGTGCTACCAGGAGGTTGGTTATACCTCTGAAGTTCAGGGGCTTCCTATTGACCCTAGCCCATGATATTCCCTTAGAAGGTCACCTGGGCCAGAACAAGACTTGGGACAGAATTGTCCCTCACTTTCACTGGCCCCACATGTCTGAAGACACCAAGGAGTTTTGTCGCTCCTGTGTAACCTGCCAGGCCAGTGGCAAGGCAGGTGGCACTACAAAGGCCCCCTGATACCACTACCTGTGGTGGGGGTTCCCTTTGAAAGGGTGGGGATTGACATTGTTGGTCCCATGGATCCCCAAACAGCATCTGGGCACAGGTTTATCCTGGTGGTAGTGGATCATGCCACCAGGTACCCAGAAGCTATTCCCCTTAGGACCACTACAGCACCTGTGGTGGCAAGGGCCCTCCTGGGAACTTTCTCAAGAGTGGGCTTTCCTAAGGAGGTTGTATCAGACAGGGGTGCTAACTTTATGTCTGGATACTTAAAAGCAATGTGGAAGGAGTGTGGAGTGACTTACAAGTTCACCACACCCTATCACCCACAATGCAATGGTTTAGTTGAGAGATTCAACAAAACCTTGAAGGGCATGATTAAAGGGCTCCCAGAAAAGCTTAGGCGAAGATGGGACATACTCTTGCCCTGCCTTTTATTTGCATACAGGGAGGTGCCTCAAAGGGGTTGGCTACAGCCCTTTTGAACTTTTGTTTGGTCACCCTGTCAGGGGTCCACTGTGCTTGGTGAAGGAAGGATGGGAGTTACCTCTCAAGCCCCCAAAGCAAGACATAGTGGACTACGTACTTGGTCTCTGCTCCCGGATGACTGAGTATATGAAAAAGGCAACTAAAAACCTTGAGGCTAGCCAGGAACTTCAAAAGGCCTGGCATGACCAAAAGGCTGTGCTGACTGTTTATCAGCCAGGACAGAAGGTGTGGGTGTTGGAGCCAGTGGCCCCAGCAGCTCTCCAAGACAAATGGAGTGGACCCCATACCATTGTTGAGCAGAAGGGTGAGGTTACCTACTTAGTAGACCTAGGAACACCCAGGAGTCCCCACAGGGTTCTCCATGTCAACAGGTTAAAACCATATGTGGACAGGGCAGACATGGGCTTGCTCATGGCTACTGATGAGGGACAGGAGGAAGAGAGTGACCCACTCCCTGACCTGCTCTCACAGAACCCTGATGATGGGTCAGTGGATGGTGTAGCCTTGGCAGGCAGCCTCACTACCCAACAGCAAACTGATTGTAGACAGGTGCTCAATCAGTTCAGACACATGTTCTCACTGACTCCAAGTCAGACCACCTGGTGCACTCATGAAGTGGACACTGGGGACAGTCTGCCTATTAAAAATAAGATTTATAGGCAACCTGACCATGTCAGGGACTGTATCAGGACAGAAGTCCAGAAAATGTTGGATTTGGGAGTTATTGAACCCTCAGATAGCCCTTGGGCTAGTCCAGTGGTCCTTGTGCCAAAACCTCACACCAATGGTGGGAAAAGAGAGATGAGGTTTTGTGTGGACTACAGGGGTCTCAATGCAGTCACTAGGACTGATGCCCATCCAATACCTAGGGCAGATGAGCTAATAGACACTTTGGCATCAGCCAAGTATCTAAGCACATTTGACCTGACAGCTGGCTACTGGCAGATCAGACTAGCTGATGATGCAAAGCCAAAAACAGCATTCTCAACCCCTAGTGGGCATTATCAATTTGTGGTGATGCCCTTTGGTCTGAAGAATGCACCTGCCACTTTTCAGAGGTTTGTGAATACAGTCCTTACAGGTCTGGAAGCCTATAGTGCAGCATATCTAGATGATATTGCTGTCTTTAGCTCCACCTGGGAGGATCACCTGGTCCACCTCAGAAATGTTTTACAGGCCCTGCAGAAAGCAGGCCTGACTATCAAGGCCACCAAGTGCCAGATAGGGCAGAGTCAGGTTGTGTACCTGGGCCACCTTGTGGGTGGAGGCCAGGTTCAACCCTTGCAGAGCAAGATCCAGACCATCATGGACTGGACTGCTCCAACTACCCAGACTCAGGTGAGAGCCTTCTTAGGCCTGACTGGGTACTATAGGAGATTTGTCAAGGGGTATGGATCAATAGTGACACCCCTGAATGACTTAACTTCCAAGAAAATGCCCAAAAAGGTTCAGTGGACAGTTAGCTGTCAAAAGGCATTTGATGACCTGAAGCAGGCCATGTGCACTGCTCCCATTCTACAGAGTCCTGATTACTCCAAGAAGTTCATTGTTCAAACTGATGCATCTGAATTGGGGGTAGGGGCTGTACTGTCACAATTGAATGAAGAAGGTCAGGATCAGCCAGTAGCTTTCATTAGCAGAAGGCTGACCCCTAGAGAGAAACGTTGGTCAGCCATTGAGAGGGAGGCCTTTGCTGTGGTCTGGGCTCTGAAGAAGTTGAGGCCATACTTGTTTGGTACTCACTTCCTTGTTCAAACAGACCATAAGCCCCTCTTATGGCTAAAACAAATGAAGGGTGAAAACCCCAAACTGCTTAGGTGGTCCATTTCCCTACAGGGGATGGACTTCACAGTGGAACATAGACCTGGGAGTAACCATGCCAATGCAGATGGACTCTCTAGGTACTTCCACTTAGAACATGAAGACTTAACTGGGCAAGGTTAGTTTAATGTCCCTACGTTTGGGGGGGATTGTGTAGGAGAGTAGGATCTGCTTCACATGGGTACCCCCACTTTTTGCTGATGCTTCACTGTTTTTCGACCTTAGTCTGGCTGGGGCCCTGCTAATCAGAACCCCAGCCTAGCTGCTTCCTCTCTAAAATGGTTTCCATGTGCCTTAGGCACATCTCTGATTGGAATCTGGAGTGCCCTTATAAGTCCCTAGTATATGGTATACTATGTACCCAGGGCATAGGTACCTCAGAGGCCTACCAGGGGCTGCAGCATGTATTGTGCCACCCCTGGAAGGCCATCCAAACTGACACCACAGGTCTGCTACTGCAGCCTGGGTAAGGTGGTGCATGCACCCCTTACTGTGATATAGGCTACCTATATCACTATATACATACACACATATAAACCTATAAGTCACTCCTATGGCAGGCCTTATCAATCCTGAAGGCAGAGTGCGTGGTTCCTATGTGAGAGGGTGCCCCTGCATGAGCAGGGCCCCTATGCAGCGTTCGGAGACCCTTCTCTGATGCTGTTTGTAGTGCAGCCTGACCATATACTCTTAAGCGCATTATAACCTCGCGTTAAATGCTAACTTTGGGATGGCTGCACGGAAACATGTCGTGTTTGGTGTCAAACATCTTGGAATACTACCCCCCCGCCAGTTCTGGTGGCGGGGGTAGCATTCCACCCTTCTAGAGGGAAAGGCATGTACCCACCGGTATGCCCGGTACTGACTTTCCAAGCCCTGGCATCACAAAATGGATGCCGCTGCCACAGACACGAGTCTGGCCTCCTGCTGCTGACCGAAACTCCGGCAGGAGACCTGGACAATAGGTTTCCTGTCCCAGGGAGGTGTGACCAGCTCCCCAGACAGGATAGTGTGTATTGGGGCTGGGCGGGAGCACTCTCGGGTGCTTTGAAGTCCTGCACTGGGGGCACATTTGGTGTCCCTGTGCATACCCCAGTTCAAACCGGATCAGGGCTTCCAGCCCCTGCTTTGGCACGAACTGGACAAAGGGAAAGGGGTGTAGCCACCCCTCTGCCCTGACCCACCCATTGGTGGGACCACAGAGTAAGTCCAACCCCTAAACTTAGTATAAGTATGGGACCCCAGTCCTTAGGACTTTAGATTATCCCTGGACGAAACTCTGACACAGAATCCTGGACCTTCGACGCTCTACTACAAGATTAGAGGACTGAAGAATCTCCCTTGGGGTCAAGGAGTGACTCCCCTGCTTGGCAGGCACCAAAGAAGCAATTGTCCGGTCTGCATCGCTGAAGCTCCCGTCGGACGCCGAAGTCTTTGCATCACCAGAGGTGGATTTCCAGACTTCCCCGAGACTGCCCTGAGTCCCCAGCAAAGCTGAGGCCTGTAGCTGTCATGGGTAACGTGGAACTGTGACCCCTGGACACCGCACGCATTTGCAAGTGCATCCTCTTCTGGGTCTCCCACGAAGTCGTGCTTTGGGCTCCGAGTAGCCCTAGCCTCCAGCACCAACTGCACCGAAGATCACTGGCCTCCACTCCACGAGTGTCCTGTGAGCCAGCTCCACGTGCACCATCTCGAGGCTCCTTCGCGGTCGCTAGCTCGTTGGCTAGTAGCCCTTCACGAAGGCCAATCTTTTTGTACTTAGGCTCCCTAGTTGCTCCAGGCTTGCTCTCACTTACCCTTGCTGGGTGAGTTCCTCAGACCTTGCTGGTCTGCACAATCGTCAATCTTCATCTTCATCGAGACTTGCCGGTGCCAAGGCTTGTTGGGTCCAATCTGGTCGCCGATACATCAGCACTCGACAGACATCGTGTACCAGCCCGAATCCTGCTCCTAGTTGCCGACAACACCTCCTGGACCTCGTGGATGAAGAGTCAAGACGACTGTCAACCTACCTGAAGCACTCGACATCGGTGGGCATCTGCTCATCGCCTTCCTGGTCACTGGCTAGTGACCCAGACTCTGTCCCCTCTGCTTTCAGGTTCTTCAGATCTCCGATCCATCCTTGGATCCACCCGGACACTTTTCACTTGGTCGCCAGCAGCACTTTGCAGCAGATCGCCATTCAAATCGACGACGAAACCCGACCCCGAAAGGCACCTATGCACCCGGCTTCCCTGGGTGAGGTAACACGAGTACTCCGGTGCTCCCGTGGGTAGAGACTCTAGAACGACCTAGTTCTCAAAGGGTTTGCTCCAAGTCCTTCTTTAAGTGTCCCTTTTCTTTAAATTCCAAACCGCGACTTTCTCCATAGAAGTTAACGGCGATTCGCAGCTGTGTTAACACACTGCACGCGTCCCCCGTGGGTCCCCTGTGTCACTACCTTGGGGGGTTCCTTGTGGTCCAAGCACTTCTAGAGGCTCTAGGCCTAGTGTCTAGCTCAGTCGTGGTTCTTATACCACTTTATTGGTATATGGTTTGGTACGCCCCTAGGGCCCAAACGTGTATTTGTGCTATTACTGTGTTTAAATAACTTATAACTTATGTACTTGAACTCTAGCCTCATAAAGAGACTAGAGGGGTGTGTTTAGTAATAAATACATATATTTTGAATATATACCTGGTGTGGTGCTCTTTCATTTGGTCACTCAAGAGATTAAAGACTGGTAAAACAAGCTGCTTTACATTCCTTCAAGACTTAGCCTGAAGGCTGCTCTCCATAGCTACCACTAGGATAGCTTTCAATAAAGGTTGTCTTTAACCTATCTCAAATAAGGGGTTGTTTGGACTGGTGCAAGGTGCCCACTATAATTAGTGGACAGCATATGCCAGGCCAACTTCTCACATGTAGTTTCTAAGAAAATAGAACAAGTGGAGAGATGTTTGTCCCTTGAAATCGGGAAGGGGCTCAGTTTTGTTTCATTGAGTAGGGACCTATTACAGTGTGGAACCTCTGGTACCTCTGAGGTAGCTCCTGTAAGTTTCTGCAGTGTACCCTCTCGCGAGACCACTAGCCATGCTTCCCAATGATCTTAGATAAGGTGCCCCTATGGATTTGCCTGTAAACACTAGCTTTTGCAAGCCATACACTAGAAAAAGAAAAACCAGACAAGGGCCTATCCCTGGGTACCCAAAAAAACCGAGGTCTATAGCCTGTTCTCCAGTTTACGGAAATGCACAGGCCCTTGTCTTCCGTAGGTAGAACTGGCACTAATCACTAATTTTGATGTGAGAGGAGAGGGGCCAAAATCAACTTGGAAAGTGTCCAGGATGTAGTTAAATCTATTGTAACATCTGTGATTGCTCCCCTTCGGACAGGTTATGTATCCTGGAAGGAGCAATTTGGGAATTATCCTCTAAACTGAACCATCTATCATCAGTCACAGTCCCCATGCAACCACAGGGCTGAGCACCTCCCAACAAAGGGGCTAGCTCTAATCACTCCAATTATAATGCAGAGCAGAAGCTCCTGTCCCCAACGAAGCTGTCCAGTCCAACTGTAAAAAATGCCTATTTCAGCATCAGGAAAAAAGGGGGTTATCGTCCAAACAAGCGACGCCAGGTATGGACGTATAATTGTAATTGTGGAAAAAGAGAGCAACTGGCTGTCAGTTTGTGTACCGCTATTTATTTAGGCGGTCCAAAGCTAAGACTAAAAAGTTCTTATACTCTGAATGTCATTAATCACATTTGTTTGAGCAAAGTAATTATCGATTGAAATGAACGGCGAGTACACTTGAATTCTTTTCCCTTCAGTTTCATTCACCAGAAACAGCCCGTAAGTGAAACGACCATAAATCTTAACACGTGGGACATGAAGCATTAAACATAGTCATGCTTACACTCAAATGTCCTGGTTTTTCAGTTCCTGGATACAAGACATTTTACATATTCGAGAAGCACAACAAACCACCCTTAAGACTTCAGGTAACATCAGTTTCATGCAAATGTTGCCAATAAAACATAGAGAAGAGATAGGG